>PVHT020000230.1:5727148-5754123 GCA_004024745.2 Catagonus wagneri
GTCTGCAACCTACACCACAGCTCACGGCAACGCCGGATCCTTAACCCACTGAGCAAGGCCAGGGGTCGAACCCACAACCTCATGGTTCCTAGTCGGATTCGTTAACCACTGAGCCACGATGGGAACTCCACACACACTATCTTTTTAGAATACTCTTTTCCTTTATGGTTTATCACAGAATATTGAATATAGTTCCCTGTGCTATACAGTAGGACCTTGTTCTTTATTTGTTCTGTATATGATAGTTTGCATCCATCAAACCCAGTCCCTGCTCCATTCGTCTGTCACCCCCACCACCTTGGCAACCACAAGTCTGTTCTCTATGTGTGGGAGTCTGCTTATGTTTCATAAAGGTTCATTTGTGCTATATTTTAGATTTCACATACAAGTGATATCGTATGGTATTTGTTTTTTGTTTTTTTTTTCTGTCTGACTTATTTCACTTGGTATGATAATTTCTAGTTCCATCCAGGTTGCTGGAAATGGCATTATTTTGTTCTCTTTTATGGCTGACTAGTATTCCATTGTATATATGTACCACATCTTCTGTATCTATTCATCTGTTGATGGACATTTAGGTTGTTTCCGTGTCTTGGCTGTTGTGAATAGTGCTGCTGTGAACAGAAGGGTACATATATCTGTTAAAATTTTATTTTTTTCCAGATACATGCCCAGGATTGAGATTACTAGATCATAAGGAAACTTTAGTTTTTGAGGAACTTCTGTACTATTTCCCATAATGTTTTTGCCAATTTACATTCCCACCAACAATGCAGGAGGGATTTCTTTTTTCTATACCCTCTCCAGTATTTATTTGTGGACTTCTTAATGATGGCCATTCTGACTGGTGTGAGGTAGTACTTCATTGTAGTTTTGATTTGCATTTCTCTCTCTAATAATTAATGACGTTGAGCATCTTTTCATATGTCTTCTTTGGAGAAATGTCTGTTTAGTTTTTCTGCCCATTTTTTGATTGAGTTGGTTTTTGTTGTTGTTGGTTTTTGAGTTGCATGAGGTGGTTTTATATTTTGAAAATGAATTCCTTGTTGGTCTCATTGTTTACAAATATTTTCGCCCATTCCATAGGTTGTCCTTTCATTTTGTTTATGGTTTCCTTGGCTGTGAAAAAGCTTATAAATTTGGTTGCATCCATTTGTTTATTCTTGCTTTTATTTCTGTTGCCTTTGGAGGCTGACCTAAGAAAACATTGGTATGATTTATGGATTTATGTCAGAGAATGTTTTGCCTATGTTTACTTCTAGAAGTTTTATAATGTCGTGTCTTAACGTTCACATCTTTAAGCCACTTTGTATTTAGTTTTGTGTATGGTATGGGGGTGAATTCTAACATTACTGATTTGCATGTGGCTTTTCCTAATATTACTTGCTGAAGAGACTATCTTTTCCCCATTGTATATTCTTGCCTCCTTTGTCAAAGATTAATTTACCATAGGTGTGTGGGTTTGTTTCTGGGCCCTCTGTTTTGCTGCCTTAATCCAGATGTCTGTTTTTTTGCCAGTACCACACTATTTTGATTACTATAGCTTTGTAGTATTGTCTAATGTTGGGAAGGTTATTCTTTATTCTTTCTCTTCAGGATTGCTTTGGAACTTCTGTGTCTTCTATAGTTCCATAAATATTTTAGGATTATTTTTCCTAGTTCTGTGAAAAGTATCATGGGTAATTTGATAGGAATCACATTAAATCTATAGATTGCTTCGGGTGGTATGGCAATTTTCACGATATTGATTCTTCCAATCCAAGAGCATGGGATATCTTCCCATTTCTTTGAATCATCTTCAGTTCATTTATTAACATTGTATGGCTCTCACTTCCTTGTTCAAAAATATACTAAACATTTTTGAAATGACTTTCCTCTTCATCAAGACCATTATCTCCCAGAAGTGAGGAGTCTTGGCTGCTTCGTTCATCACTGCATCCCCTGCACTTTGCTCACAGGTAGTCACGTAGGAAATGCTCAGTAAACACTTTCTGACTTTTGTGAGTAAATGATTGTTAGCAAATATGTGTGAGCATGATTGGGAGAGTTCTAATTTTTTTAAACTCTTGAGTTTTATTTCTATGCATGATACTAAGGGTTCTTTCTTACTAACGCCCTATTATATCTGTTTGTAAAATAGTATGATCACTTAAATGAGAAACTAAAGGTATAAATGATAAGTGTCAACTATTCACTATCCGCATGGGAGATCCTCCTGTGTCCTGTTACTCCTGCCCTTGGGAAGAACATTTTTTAGCAGTGATCATGTTGAATATAAATGGTATTTCTGAATTCTTACAATTCGCCTGGCATCAGGCCAATAATCTTGTCTTAGATATCTGAATTAATCCATACAATGCTGTATGATGAAGCTGATAGTACCATCTTTCCCATACTACTGTGGCTTAAATTGCGTAAATATCTACTCAAAGTCACAATGCCACTAAGGAAGTGTGACTTGGAAAACAGTGCTGTTAGTCCTGCATTCTGCTGCTACTATGATAAACTCAAACTGCTCTCTCTATGAGCATAGGATTCCAGTGCAGAAAGACAGTGTAGACACAGTTCTCCAAACACTCAGGTTACACTGTAGACAAAGAACAAGGGCTAAGATCAAAGAATATAACATAGCAGCATTCCATCTTCTCATTAGGAAGACTTCAGAAGCCTCACCCCTCCAGAATTTCACCTATGGTGGAAATAAATCCATCCGTTGGCAACAGTTGCTAAGCCAAACTAAGTGAAGATGTCCAAGTGGTACAGAAAACAGTGATCACCACATTTAAGCTCTCAGTTGTTTCTTGAACCTAAAATCGTCCTCTCATCTAATCCCCAGCTAATCAGTAGTCTATTAAAACTCTCAAACTTAATTCCAATGCTACCTCTCCTTTGAAACCTTCCCCCAGCCCCCAAATGAGTCTTTCCTTTCTCTGCACCCCCATTCTGTTGTACCTTTGTTTACTTTGGCTTTTAATTCGAGTAATTGAATTCAAATAGTTTACCATCATGAGCAATTACATTTTAAAATAAATACATAAATTATCCAGAAAGTCCACTCATCCCAGAGTACTCTATTTATTTTAAGAACCAGGTAAACATAGTATACAACCAACCAGCAATGTAGGGTTCAGTAATTGCTATGGTTAGGGAATATTTCTTGATGAAACAAGCAAAATTTAGTGGACACATAACAATTAACAAAAGGAATGAGCCACAGGAAAACCACCCTAAAGTCCTCTTCTGTTCAAACACGGTTGGGCATGAAAATGTATTTTTTAAGTGTATTTTTAAGGACAAAAATATTAAAAACTTTCAATAACTTATTTGCTTAGCATTTGATTCATTTTCTTTTTTTTTGTCCTGAGATGCCTACCAGCTACTTGAATTCTGCATTTGTGATAACAGCTCACAAGAGATAACAGGTTTGTTCTAGAAGAATCACTCATACTTGGGGGAGAGTCGTGTTAAGAGAACAGGGAGCGTTTTTATATCATTTGAGGTGCTAAAGCTTTACTTTTGATGAAAAAATTGCTGCCCCCCCCTTGTGCCTGCCTGTAGGCAGAGTGCATGACCGAACTCCATGTTGGAATTATTGCAGCTGATAAGAGGGACCGGATGGTGCTTTCTTTTAGGGGTCTATTCTAAATCATCCTATTTCTGTTTATCAAGCAAATAAATTTTGGTTATGTCCCCCAAGCTCTCATAAATATTCTGTGTGGGCAGCTCTGTTCTCTATTCTTAGGCAGTATAAGCATGTGGACTTCAGTCCTATGCTATTATTAAATTTAAAAATCAAAGTTGAATCAGTGTATTCAGGCCTCTTAGAAATCCACAGGGAATTCCGAGACATCCAGCATTAAGCCTTCCTGATAGAGAGCATTCCATAAGTATAGGTGGGAGTTGGCCAGATATATTTATGAAAAAACAGAAAATAAAAGTGCATTGTGATTCCACCTACTGTCTGTGTCTTCTTGAGAGAGGATTCAGTGACTCTCGCATTTGCAAAAAATACAATATATAACTTGTCCAGGGCGTGGCAGTAACAGAGATTATATTTAACCCTAGATTTTCTGATATAAAATTAATTTGAAATGTGTTAAGTTCATTAGCATGAATATTTCATTTACCATCAAGTTACCAGAGATTTCTGGAGGCACTGTTATCTCTTCTGTGTTAATGTTTCTCGAGTCCGATTGCATATTGGAATCACGGGGAGTTTTAACATCTACTTAAGACCGTGGTAGGTCACAGTAGTATCGGGTACACCCAGTATGATGTACTAGCGGAGGGGTATAGTGTCACCTCTGTAGTACAGTATTCTTCCACAAAGGTCTAAGCATGAGAAAACCCAGGCAGATCCAACTGAGTGGCCTTCTAGGAAATGACTGGCCAGCAGTCTTCAGTGTGGTTATGTGAACTTCACCTTTATTTTCATGATCTAATGCAGGATTCTGGATTACACCATGAACTAGAAAATGGACATTAGTAGGAAGAGTGGTAGTATTTGAAAAAGATGTAGATTAGTTAAATAGTCTATCAGTGTTAATTTCCTGATTTTGATACTGTCATTATGGTTATAGAAGATGTTGCCATTAGAGATAGCTGGGTGAAGGCTAGACGGTAAACCTCTGTGCCATTATCACAGCTTTACTGTAAATCTACAACTACGTCAAAGTCAACAGTTCAAAGAAAAAAACTTTCAAAAAGAGTCACTCCTAAACATTCTGATTTAACTTGCCTGGGTTGAGGTCTTGGCACCAGACCTTTAAAAATCTCCCTAGGTGATGCCAGCGAACACACCAGTTGAGAACCAGGGCCCTAAGCCAGTGGTACTGAATTCGGCTGTCCATTAGAGTCACCTAGAAAGAGCTGCTTTTTTAATCTCAATGTTCAGCCTTTACCCCAGATTAAATCAGAATATCTACGGATTGGGACAAGTCATTGATATCTTTTCAAAGCTCCTCAGGTAATTCTGTGCCAAACATGGTTGAAAATGGCTGTTCTAACCTAATACTCCCAAATGGGCATGATCGTGAGCATATCCTAGAATGCTCTGTGAATGTTCAATGATCATGACAACCACTCCAACCTACTCCAAACCATCTTCAGAGGAGATGAGCATTTTTAACATTCAGCCAAGGCGAATTTTATTATCAGAAAAGCATGGGAAACATTGCATGTTATCTGGAAATACTGAAGTTGGTCCAGATCCTGGCAGTGAAGGCTGAGGCCCTACAGAGAGACCTTTCCTTATTGTACCAGCAGAGAAAGAAAGGATGTAAATGATGGGCTTCAGAGGAAAAGAAAATGGCCTTATCTGATCCTTTTCTACCTTTCATGTAGAAAAAAATAAACTCAACCCGCATCAACTATGTATTAAATTTATATACTATGTCTCGATTCATTCCTTTATCTGTTAAAACAATTTGCTGATATGTATTATTTAATATCCCCATGACTTGAGAAAATAATTTATATTTATATGCATATCTGTATTTTTATTTGTAATTATCCATTTATCATCTGTGTCCATTCTTGGCTTATGTAATAGTGATATAATTTGAGTAAAATAAATAAATATATATACCATAGGTATGTGTATATATACATATATATTAATATAAATTGTGTATCGTTCCTAAGACTGGATGATTATTCATGGAATGGAAAACATTATTTTTTTATGAACTTGGAACTCCCTCAGACTAGGTTTCAAGCTACATGTTCTATTAGAAAAGTACATGAGCAGAGTCTTCTAGGGAGAAGATGTAACTAGCTTTAGTATGAAGTCCACATATCTATTTAAACCAAGACTTTGCCTCTGAGGAAAATTTGCAGTGTCCATTTGGAAAGTAAGTTCTCTTCAGCTGTAGTGTTATTATAGAACAGAAACAGAGCAGTGGAATTTCTCTAAATTTGGCTGAAGATAGTAACAAGAAAAAAATATTTGGGGAAACGGTAACAGATCCAGTAGGGGGAGAGTCCCAAAGACACCAGCTAAGCCTTGGAGCAGAATGCATACTCTTGTCGGCACCCTAGTCTCTCAGAACTGTAGGAAACAAAGCATTAGGCATGACCCTTGCCTAGCCTGCCGGCGCTATCCTGGTAATGATAGGATTTCTCAAGCCCAGGGAAGAGAAAAAGTAGGCTGGGAACATCGGAAGAAGCAGATTGCAAGTTCCACATTCTAAGCCCTTGTTATTTGACTGTGGGTGCAATTTAGAAGGCTAAAGAAAAGGAGTAATGAGGAGCATCACATCCTGTTTTGCATCGAGCTCTCATTTAAGACTCTAGATTTAGGCATTTCCAGGAGGAGCAAACTGAGGTCTTGCAGTGTTGACGAATACAAAATTTTATGTTCAGGATTACGTTATTATTTCAACATCAGAAGCTGTAGCATTCCATGATGAGCAGAAGCATTGCTATCAAATGCAAATCTGTGTCTGCATCCTACTTCTGCCTTTATAATCTGTGTGAGCTGGGCGGAGTACTTACTCACTCTCCATTTATTTCTTCTGCAAAGCCAGGTAATTCCTCATTCATACGTTCTTATAATTAAATGAGATCGTGTGTCAATAGCCGAGCATAGTACAGCATCAAATTGTCCTTGAAAAACGAAAAGGTACAAAAGGAATGGAAAGCTGACTTCAGCAAAAGCTGCCCTGTTTGTGCAAGATGACCATGTACTGCCAGCCTTGTGTTTTACATAATCTTTCCTCACCCATTATGCAATCTCCCTGCTGGTGGTGTTGCTCACAGTTGCCTGGCTGTGTGTATGCTTCAGTGCTAAATGTTCTTTCTAACTCTGCTCTTGCTAACAGCCAGTCTGAGCTTTCCTTCCATCGCTTCAGGGCATGGCTTCCTGTTCTCTCATCTGAAACTGAGCAATTCCCTTTCCTCATTAATTTTGTAACCTTGAAGCTGTTTAAGCAGCCTGAGCAAATACCCACCTGCACTTTTCTTTTTTTCTAAATTCATACGAATCGAATTCTTTCCTTTTCTTCTCACATGGAAACTCAAATTCCTTTTTCTCTTAGGGTTGGCTCTAATTGTAGTTAATGAAACGTTTTCTAAATTGAGCCCTTCCAATTAATTAATTGGGATTTTTTTTTCTTTTTCTAATCAAGGAAACATAACCCATTACCTGAAAAGCCAATCAGTAGGATTTAAAGAAAGTTTCCCCTTTATGGTACTTAAAATCATTTCAATTTCTTGCTGTAATAAGGTAGCTGAGGCATAGGAAATAAACCCATACATAACTGTAAGTTAGTGCTTAGTTTAAAAGGAAATTTTAATTGTAAAGCATGCAGTTAAGGGTTATGTTACTCACAGAGGCTCTTGTTCTGGCCTGGGTTTCTTCTAAATGATGACCAGTTGTCACTGACTGCCAAGTTAAAGTGATTAACATTTCCTGGCTGGGTTTATCTGAGGCACAGAATGAGCAAATAGCAGATCTCAGTAAAACTACTGTTTGTGGAATTCTCCTTATTTACTGGGAACTACGTTATTATAGGTAGCTCCCAAGAAGAGAGAGAAGCAAGTATTTTCCCTAGATGCCACTTGTTGAATTTATCATATAGGATCCTTTAGGACTCAGTGTTTATTCTCCATCTCTGCAGGCAGCCAAGGCCGCTAAGCTAAAAGGTGGCAGAAATAAACCTGTACAGTCCTGAAGTGGAGTACTAGTCAAGTCAAGTGCCACTCATGTTGGTGACAGACCCTCCTACCTGAAGTGGAATCTTTGTTGTGACTGGTTTTGTTTTAAGAGAAAAGTCTCCATCTCAAGAAAGAATGAGACATCAATAAGGAATAATGTAAACATAACGAACCCAGAAACCGAATTGAACATTGAAGACACATTGGCAAACTAAAATATAGTGCAGGTTGCTACAAACATGCCCCTCAGTGATTTGAAGTCAGATGTAACTGACTTTGAATTCCGACTTTGCCCCTGATTAGATTTTGTACCTGGTGAAGAAGTCATTTCACACCTCTCAACGCCATTTCATCACATTCAGAGTGGGAATAACAATCACTTCATAAGATTATATGAAAATTATATGAGAGGTGAGTTCCCATTTCTAGGACATGTACTAGGGAAAAGCTTGTTTCCTTCTTGAGCAACCTACTCTGAGAAGTAAACGCTCATAGCCCTTTTGTATCAGTTAGCTACTGATGCATAACAAACCAATCCAAAAGCCAGTAGCGTAAAACAACAACCCTTTTTAAAAGCAACAACACTAACTGTTTACTGAGCTGGCTCACAATCCTTAGAGCTGGCAATTTAGGTAACACTGAGCTGGGTGATTATTCAGGCCTCATCTCGGCTCCTCCGTTTGTCATGTTCCTAGAGTTGGCTCAATCAGGAGAACTGATTTTTATGAATGTTTATATATTTTAGCCCTATTTAAAATAGTGATATTCAAAATATTTAGTAACCACTTTGGTGAAGTTTGGACCAGTCAAGTGCGATTGCAGGGCTGGATGCCCTCTGGCCGGTGATGGTTAATCCCTTAGTTCCTGGGTCATCTGTTGGTCTGAGGGGGTCAAATGGGGGAGTCTGGACAGTGAGGGAGAGGGCTGTCTAGAGGGCTGGGGCAGTAGCTGTTTGTCACCCAATACAAAAATGTTTCTTTTCTTTTCTTGTCTTTTTTTGTCTTTTTAGGACTGCACCTGAGGCATATGGAGGTTCCCAGGCTAAGGGTCAGATCAGAGCTCTAGCTGCTGGCCTACACCACAGCCACAGCAACTCAGGATTGGAGCCACATCTGCCACCTCCATCACAGCCCACTGAGCAAGGCGAGGGATTGAACCAGCATCCTCATGGTTACTAGTCGGTTTCGTTAACCACTGAGCCACGATGGGAATTCCCAAAGTGTTTCTGATACAAACTGGCTGAATGTTAGCCCAGTCCCCTGCACATTATTATCTTCTTTCGGTCCAGGTTTCCCCAAGTCTCTTGATATCTTATCACTAACATACTTTACGTTTCAATTAGCACTGCTGCCCCCTACATCTTGGCATTAAGGATACTGCTTGTATCCATCTGCATGTCTCTCCATCTCTCCTCTCCCAAATTCCAATAAACCTACATCAAGAAAAAACACAGAGTATATAAATGCTTCATAGAAATAGTGCAATGATTCTTAATTGGGAAAGAGATGGCAGTAACTGGTAGCTTGGAAAAACATACTATGTTTTCTAATACTGTAACAATTGTTTTATCATAATAGAAAAATAAGAGTAAAGTTGGTAGAGATTTGCCCAAATACCATTCTCAAAGTTTGAAGAGATGCCTGCCCCATTTCAAATGGCACCATGGATTAAAAACATTGAGAAATGTGAAACTCAACATGAAACTAAATGTAATGTGGAGAAACCCAGAATCTCTGGGGTGGAACTCTGGAGTCTGTATTTTAAGCACATAATTCTTACTGGCATTAAAGTTGAAATCTCACTGGCTACCAATGGTCTGCTGTATTGAGGAGATGAAGTTGTAAAAGGGCACTAACCTGATTAAAAACGCAGATGGCAGCTTACTAAGGCAAGTTTGAGATAGCCCCTCAGTACAGAACAAACACTGCCCCATGGGCTGGCTCGGGTCTTTCCTCTGAGCTCTTTTTGCATAGCCCCACCTGTAAACCTGCCCAGGTAGCACCGATGCTCCCAAGTGATCATTTTACCAGTTTGGGAGTCGTGTACAGCTGGCCAAGGCTGCTCATGGCCAGCATCCAGAGGTGGTTTATAACCTTGACAGATAACCTGTAGAGTTCTGTTAAGTTCCTGCATGTCCTGAAAGTCCCATCTGCCGAGCAGGGCTGTCAGCCTGAGTGGGCTGGTCTCCAGATGGTATTAAAGTCATTGGCTACTTGCTAAGCACCATGACAAGTAGATCCCAACAGCTTATCTCGTTTTTAACCATTTTGCTACAACACACTTAGGAACTTGTATGTTTTACCCTTCACGAGATTATTTTGTTTCCACACTCTCTGTATCTCATTAGGTGTAGGAGGAAGAGGCCAGAGGGAATTTGGTTTTTGATAAATGCTTTCTATGCATATAGAGATATCTGGAATGTTAAATTTATTTAGAGTCAAGACAGATGGACTAGACACTTCAGGTGAGCTCCTCAGAATTTAAAAAGATTATTCATGGCTTCACCAGATGCTACGCAATTTCATCAAAACTGGATGCTTTGGAAAAATACTGCCTAAAAAAGGAGATATACTTAGTTTGATGACATGGCTTTTATTTGCACATACCTCAGTGAGGAAAAATTCAAATACACTTTTCAACTTCATCTGAATACATTCTTTAGCCTCATCTGTCGACAGGGTTTTCTGTGAGCTGACTGCCGGATAATTAACCAAGTAAAGAGTTACTTCTCTGGAGTTCCCGTCATGGCTCAGTGGTTGGTGAATCCGACTAGGAACGATGAGGTTGCGGGTTCAATCCCTGGCCTCGCTTGGTGGGTTGGGGATCCAGCGTTGCCATGAGCTGCGGTGTAGGTCGCAGACGCGGCTCGGATCCTGCGTTGCTGTGGCTGTGGCGTCGGCCGGCGGCTACACCTCCAATTGGACCCCTAGCCTGGGAACCTCCATATGCCACGGGTACAGCCCTAGAAAAGACAAAAAAAAAAAGGAGTTACTTCTCTGAAGCTGGCCTGACAAAAGTCATTGTAATACCAAATATAGATGCTATTAAAATAGGTAACATTGGGAAGCTCTTGTTAGCCTGTCAAAACAGCAAATATATTGCATAATTTGAAAGCCGTGTCTGTTAGGCATCCCTTCAAAACACGAAGTATTCAGGGAGGGTTGATGAAGGTAATGAAAACTAAGTAAAGGTAATGAAAACAAAATAATTTCTTAAAATAATTTTTGTGACTTTCCATTCCAGTTGTTAATAAATACAGAATGTATTTAATTAAAATGTAAATGCAATTCACTGCATGAAGCTATCTGGATGATATGTGATCCCTGAATAATTTGCAAACAGCTACTGAGCTATGGCCAAAAGAAAATAGAGTTATTGCTTAATGACTCACATTATGATATTTTACAGTCATTTCTGTCTAGTACTGGGGGAATGTGACCCTGGACAAGTTTCTTAGCCTCCCAGAGTCTCTGCATTTCCACCTATCATATGAGGAAATTGAAACCCACGATCTACAAGATCCTTTCCCGATCTAAAATCCTATGACTGTTAGATCATTGACTTTATTATAACTTGTTTTCTTCAGCCCTGACAACCAAGCGAATGAAAGAAGGACTGACTTGGGATCCAGATATGAATTCAGAACTTGTCTCCTCACTTCCTAGCTGTGTGAACATGAACAAGATACCTTTCTGAGATTGTTCATATGTAACAATGGGGAACACCTACCTGGTGGAATTATGATACGTATATGAGAAAGTGAAAAGCTCCAAGTACAGAATCCTCTCTATTTAACTAAATTGTATTATTTTCTTATCCTGAATCATTCTGGAAATCTCAAATCTGCCGTTTCTGTGAAGTCTTCTGGCCTCTGACCTCTGGTCCCTACAGAAAAATTTACAGTTCTAGAGACGGTCCTAGAGAATGATGAAATATAGAACCACAGCAAATAAGACCTAAAAGATAATTTTGTTTTTCTCCTGAATTGTCTTGGTGAAAGAATGATGGCATCTATTGAAAGCAGTTGTTCTGCCTGATTTTTTTTCTTTTTGGTCTGTGAAGTCTAACATAGGCCTCATTTTTTGTGAATGAAATGTACCTGAATCATGAGAAAATGGCGTGCTTCCTGAATGATAGAGCCTTTTCTTAGTGTTCCTTTTCACCAGTTTTTTTGTTATTGCTGGCTATTCTGTATCCCAATTTTTTAGATTAAAATAACTATTATCTGCTCATCATGCAAAGTACTAGAAAATACACACAAATAGAAGAAATGAGGCATAAACACTCTCTCCAGAGAGAACTACCTTATATAATTTGCCAGTTTTTCTAACTGCTTGTAAACTGTATATAAATTGTGTACACACATTAATGAAATGAATTGATGGAATCCCCACCGTGGTGCAGTGGGCTAAGAATCCGACTGCAGTAGCCCAGAGTGCCATGGGGGCAAGGCTTTGATCCGTGGCCCCAGCAGAGTGGGTTAAAGGTTCCAGCATAGGTCATAGATGCAGCCTTTCTGGTAACTTCCATATGCCACGGGTGTGGACATAAAAAAAAAAAAATTAAAATCTTAAAAAAAATGAACTGATATGATATTATAAGGTTCTAAGCTAAGCACCAGAATACGTGCCCCACAAGGGCTGAGATGTGCTTTGATTTGTTCACTGCTGTTGTTCGGGCATCTAGAGACCACCCTGACCGCAGAGGACAGACTCTATATTCTTTTAACTACTATATTCCTCTCCTTTTTTTTGCCAATAAACATGATTCTGCAGCACCGTTTTCAATGGTGAAATAGCATGCTAGCTGTATCACAGTTTGCTCAATTGATCCTCTTTTATTGGATGTCAGATTTTGTTTGTTTTTACCTATAACAGTATTTTAATCAAAATGCATGCAAGGAAACCTATACCTTTTTTCTTCTTTATGACTTTGTTAGGATCAGTTCATAAAAGGGGAATCACCAAGTTCAGGTAATCCACTCACCATTTTAGAAAATTATTACAAGTTGCCAAATTGTTCTCCAAAAGATTATGTCAATTCACAATCCAGTCAGTAGAGATTGACTATTTCCTTGCAGTCTTACAGATTATTAGGCATTATACCAAAAAAAAAATTAAAAATCAGTTTACAAAGTGGATCATTGCCTACTAAATGTTGAGAGTATTCATTTCTGCATGCTGCATTGCCACCGCAGGACATATTCCTAAATGCTTCTTCTGAGATATGAGATCCTATAGCCCAGAAAGGATAAAATCTTGCTAAAACAGTATCAAGAGAGGTCAGTTTTTGTCACTAATGTGGTTAATGTAGGGGAAACAACAAGTCCCTTTAAAAATTCCATTGATAATTCCATTGATAATTACTCAGTACTCTCACTTTGACATTCTACCATTCTACTTTAAAATCATTTGCAGTAAAGCATATTTCATATTTGTGTAGTTTGACAGTGCCCATTTTAGTAAATCCAAACTGCATGAGACCCAGAAACACTGTAAAACTTTGTAAAATATTTGCAGGCTGTTAAGTGTTCTCCCCTTATGGAATCGAATATGAAATGTTTATGTGGGAGCTGTTTTTCCAAGGTAAATAGATCATTATTTATATATCTAGGTGCAAGTACTTTGAAATAACCAGAACACGTTGCAGCTGAACGTGGCCTTACATAACTTTCACAGCTCCTGCACTCTTGTCAGTGTGCTGTCATGGTGCAGATTTGATGGTTTGATCTGAGTTTGACCCCCAGCCATGATTGTTGCCCACAGTTTTATTATTCACCCTTATATGAACAACACATATGACAATATCCAATTAGGCTTCCTTGTGTGCTTTGACTTTGATATTCAGGAAAATCATGAATGTTGCTTCCGCTGTGTCTGTGTCTCCAGACTTGAAATTTTCCCTTCTTGAGGATATTTCCAGGCTATATAATCTTGGCAGTCCAGAGTCAATGGCTTTGTACTTTCTCTGTTTCGCCGAGCTCAATTTGATGTGATCAGTTAATGACTGCTTTAGACATGACTTTGATATTTAAGAAGAAACTCAAAGAGAGATAGTTGACAACGTGAGTAATCAGGAAAGAGTCTGGATAATAGTGTGACGATTTAGAGAAAGAAGGTACGTGCATTTAAAATGGACATTGAGGGAAAAAATGGGAAACTGCAACTTCATTGCCTACTACAAAGAGATGATACAAAAGTAGACAATCTGGCCTCTACCTGCAGGGAAAGAAGATTTTTATGGAAAACAAAGTTACCCCCAAAATCAAAGGAAAAATTATGGTAAGAAAGCAGAAGAATGGCAAGGAATTGTGCTTTTACAATATAGGTTTGAACTGTAGAACTCTGGCTAGCTTATAGATGGGGAATAAATCTGAAAATAACTTTTGATAAAGACTCACTTGAGCAGTTCCCGTTGTGCCTCAGTGGTTAAAGAATCCGACTAGGAACCATGAGGTTGTGGGTTCGCTCCCTGGCATCGCTAAGTGGGTTAAGGATCTGGCGTTGCCGTGAGCTGTGGTGTAGGTTGCAGACGCGGCTCGGATCCCGCGTTGCTGTGGCTGTGGCGTAGGTCGGCAGCTACAGCTCCTGTTAGACCCCTAGCCTGGGAACCTCCATATGCCTCGGCTGCGGCTCTAGATAAAGGCAAAAAAAAAAGACAAAAAAAAAGTCACTTGAGACAGGTAATGCCTACTGGAGATAAAGATTGAGGAAAAATAATCACTAGTTGTCAGACTGTTCAAATTAGCACATTCATGTTTTTCCGTTTTAAGAATTAATGATTTCTACCTTGTTTTGGAGACAATGAAGTTATCTCTAAACAGTCTGAAAAATTCTCAACTTTTCCCAAACACAGTTACAAATTTTAAGAGGTTGGCAGTGGCCAATGTTTAAAAAACTCACATGTTAAATGATATCTCTATTGGCCTGTTTTTATTTGTTTGGAATTGATTACTTATCTAAAGCAACTTAGTGTAATAAAAAGAGGCTGAGCTTTGGAGAGTCATTTGCCAGCAGCTGGGTAAACTGCTGTGTGACCTTGGGGATCTTCTCTGAAACTCATTTTCTGTATCTATTAATGGAGACCCTACCGTCTCGGTTTTGAGAATTAAATAAAATAGTATACCTTGAATTCCCAAAAGAGTAGGCAGAGAATTAATATTAAGATTTCTTTCCCACTACCTTTCCACACAATGTGGGGAAGGTCTACAGAGGTTTATGAAAGTAAATGTACTGTAAAATGGTATAATGAGGTTAAAAAATCCAGGGCCACCTTTAAGAGAAGGGATTGGCACCAAAAATGTGAGCTGAAATTCGAGTTGGATTTATCTCAATTTACTGCCGTCTCTGTCGGGATGCTTTTAGTTATAAGCAACAGCACCTCTGTCTCAGACTGATTTAAACAGTAACATAAACTCATAGAGGTCTGGAGGTGAGCTGACGTGAGGTCAGGCCTGACCTGTCTACTTATAGGACACGAGAGGGACCCACGGTTATGCCCTCTCCATGTCTTGACTCTCTTGTTTTGTGTCATGGTCCCAAGATGGCTACTTTGTTCACGTTCAGGTTTCTTTACAGTTAAGGTGTCAGGTCTGCCTTAGCTAACAGTCTGTTGTGAATGGTTGCAAACTTGAACTTGAATCTCATATATAGTATCTCATTCACATTCAACAAATAAGAGTACAGGTTTCCTACTCTCAAATAAAAATCCTGAGCTTTAGCCCAAGTTAAACACCTTAGAGGATTTGCCTGCCCTTTTCTCAATAAATGTGACTGGCTATGGGTTAGACCAGCTGGTCTGGACCTGAGCCGTAGCTTCTACTTTTAATTTGGAGATCAAGCCAGTTGCCCTTGAAGCACATGAGCATATAGGAGGAGGGTGGAACCACTCTAAGAACGAGAGTACCTCTGCCAAGGGTCAGAGGAGGATGTACTGGTAGGCTGAACAGAAAATTATGACTAAATGGGAAACTGAGTTTTATATATGTATATATGAAAAAAGAGAAAATAGAAATGTACATATATTAAAAAAAAAAGGGAAACTTGCAGTTCATCTTATACTTCCAGAAATTAAATTAGAAGAAGGGTTTATTGAATTGAGTATTGTCTAAAAAAATAAATAAATAAAAAGCCATTGAAGAAAGATGGTGTATTCAGTAATAATGCAACTAGATTAGGTCAGAAATACCAGTCCAATACTAACTTTTTATATACATATTTTGTTTTCTCACATTTTAATTTAATGAGAGACATGAGTTGGAGGCTCTAGAATGGATTGCTGATACATCCATTCTTCTTCCAAATAAAGCTCCTTTAAATACCTGAGCAGTGTTCAGTTGCTGACAGTTCATAATTCAGTTCTCAAAGAAGGGATGGCATTCTAAGATATGAAGCAGAGCAAGGTTTCCTTATGATTAAGATGTCAGATCTGAATTGCCTGACATCCTATTGCAGTTGAGTACCCTGCTCTTATTTCAGCACTGGTGTCAAAAGTCATATGACCTGAAAGTTCTCCCAACATTATCCCAATAAATACTTTGAATTTTCTCCAGCCACTGAGTCTAAGCCATATGTCATGTGATTATTATTTTTGGGGAAAAAAAGGCATACATTTTTGAAGGACTTTAGATGGCTTCTGGGACATCTGGTTTCAAGTAGCATGGCACTCTGCCTTCTCAAATAGCAATATTAATTGGCCTGAAGAATGGGTTATTTAAGATCAGCTTTTTAATGTTGAGGAATGGCTACTAAATACAGTGATTTTAGTTTTGGTGTAATTAGTGGTGAAGTAATCTTCTAAAGTACTCAACTCAGTCCAGCTGCTTCTGTCAGACAGACACTAATTTGACTGCTGCTATAATAAAGGCCAAAAGATTTTATTTTTGTCCCATACAATAGTCTTAGGTTAAGGAATCCTGAGCAGGATTTTTAGTGTTAAGAGCAGAATTGCTCTGGGATCCTAATATTCATCTTCTACCTCTTGGTCTAAAAAGGCTTCTCTAGTGTCCACGCCAGCATCTGCATTTCAACCAGTGGAGAGATGGAATGGAAAGGTGGCACAAGCCTTTCTTTGTAGGAGCATGACCTAAATGTTACCACATTGCTCATGTTCACTTCTCACTGGCCAACCCTAGCACCAAGGAAGGCTGGGAGACGAAGTCTTTTGCTGAACAGCCTAGTGCCCATTTAAGTCCTAGGTCTTTACAGAAGAAGAATACAGATATTAGGAAGTAAAGCCAGTAGAGTCTCTAAAGAAAGGAGGCTTCATAAGGGGGCTCCCTGTCCACCCAGGCTAAGGTACATCTGTCCAAGCCTCCCAATTAGTGTACCAGGTTGTCCAAATATAAACTGTTAGGGACAGAATATAAGATTTTCGAGCACTTAAATAGCGTTTTTTCTTTTCTTTTCTTTTCTTTTGTTTTTGTTTTTTTAGGGCTGCACCCTTGGCATATGGAGGTTCCCAGGCTAGGGGTCGAATTGGAGCTACAGCTGCCAGCCTACACCACAGCCACAGCAACGCCAGATCCAAGCCGCATCTGTGACCTACACCACAGCTCATAGCAACACTAGATCGATCCTTAATGTACTGAACAAGGCCAGGGATCCAACCTGCGTCCTCATGGATACTAGTCAGATTCGTTTCTCCTGAGCCTCTATGGGTACTCCTAAATGATGTTTCTACTTCAGTTAAGCCCAACAGTGTTAGTCTTTAAAGCAGGTACAAAATGAATGTATGATATCTCATTTAATGACACCTACATTTAGTGACACCAGCTAACTTGATTCAGCCAAGAATCCTGAAGAACGTATTTTTTTTATTAAGAGAGAGAGAGCAGGTATTGAATTGTTTAAATAAGTGGCACCTTATTTGTGTGCCAAAGCTCATGTAATTTTCTCAGAGGGGAGACTTCAAATTCTCATTTCAAAGCACATTAACTCTGAAGTTAGATAAAATCTGGAACACATTTGATTATATGATTTCCAGGTCAGTGGCAGATTAAAAACAGCAAATTAGAAAAGATCAGATGCATTAACAACAAATAGTGACAGCTAAGATGTTGACAGTGAGGAAAGAGAGAGTGATTTTGTATCGGTAACACAGAAACACACACAACAACCTGATGTTCTCTTTTTTTAAACTGTAACGTCTTTTTTTCCCTGCGGCATATGGAAGTTCCCAGACTAGGGGTCAAATCAGAGCTGCAGCTGCAAGCCTATGCCACAGCCACAGAGACACCAGATCTGAGCCATAACTGTGACCTACACCAAGGCTCATAGCAACGCCGGAACCTTAACCCATTGAGCAGGGCCAGGGATCAAACCACATGCTCATGGATACTAGTCAGGTTCATTACTGCTAAGCCATGATGGGAACCCAAATTGCTGCTTTTTATTTTTATTTATTTATTTATTTATTTGTTGTCTTTTTGTCATTTTTTAGGGCCACACCTGTGGCATGTGGAGGTTCCTAGGCCAGGGGTCTAATCAGAGCTGTAGCTGCCGGTCTATGCCAGAGCCACAGCAACGTGGGATCCGAGCGGCGTCTGCAACCTACACCACAGCTCACGGCAGCGCCGGATCCTTAACTCACTGAGCAGGGCCAGGAATCGAACCCGCAACCTCATGGTTCCTAGTTGGATTCGTTTCCGCTGTGCCATGACAGGAACTCCTGCTGTTTTTTATAAAAATAGTGTTTATTTAAATTATGGATCATTTATTGAAAGTATATTAAGAAGGCCTTACATATTTTTATAAGGAGTTAAATATCACAGAAAAATACCATTTATAATAAGAAAAAGGGGGCTATAACTTTGAACATAGAGTTTGATCACAAACGTAATTTTAAAAAATTGAAAAGAAACATCTTAGAAGTAAATGCACTAAAATATTAACTGATTTCTTGGGGTGGTGAGATAAGTTATCCTACTTTTTTCTGTATCTTCTAAATTTTTTAAAATGCAAATGTATTACTCTAATGAAGAGAATTAAAGTAATGTTTCTTGGGAATAATATTATGAAAAATTTAAGAGAAATTATTATTTTGTACTTAATAGTAATATACGTAATTATATATTATATTTGTTCTTATAATGGTAGTAGAGTTAACAAGAAAAGATCGAATTTGGTTCCACCGACTTTATTGCCGAAGACCTGGAAAACATAATCTGTTCAAAAGATTTTTATCCAGAGTAAAAATAAACATGTATTATTCATAACATATAAAATGGAAACTAGAAGAGATACAAAACATATATTTATGAGTGACGTAAAAAAGAATCTGTTGGGGATATCTTCTGGATACTACTTAAATTAGTTGTTCTCTGAAGTAATGATCATAATGATTGCTCATACATTATGACATTAGAAAGGAAATTCCTAAATTAGATAAGTCAAACATCATTCTATATTTAGGTGGAATGTTCATGATATACAAGTAATATTGCGGGTACTTGGCAAATTAAAATTTATTATTCAGGCATTATTAGAACTTCAACCATTTAAGCCAAAAAAGTTCCTTTAATTTTTTTTTTCATATACGCTCATCTTGCATGTAGGAATAGAATATTTATTTTAATTGTTTTTGTAGCACTCTTTGGTACAACTTTTTTCTTTGTATTTTGGGAGACTAACTTTTAACTGCTTAGAAGAATTCATAGTAATTCCAGAAAATTACTTACTGAATGTATGAAATATTTCCTTTAAAAGCTTGAAATTGATCATCTGCAGATTTTCTAATCTTATGAACAATTAAATTCTGAGTTTCTTTTTTAAATTATGCTACATTGACTATATTTCTACATGTGCCAGTTTTTTTTTTTTTTTTGGCTTTTTGTCTTTTATGTAGAGCTGCACCAGTGGCATATGGAGGTTCCCAGGCTAGGGGTCTAATCGGAGCTGTAGCCGCCGGCCTTCGCCACAGCCACAGCAACGCGGGATCCGAGCCGCGTCTGCGACCTACACCACAGCTCACGGCAACGCCGGATCGTTAACCCACTGAGCAAGGCCAAGGCTCAAACCCGCAACCTCATAGTTCTTAGTCGGATTCGTTAACCACTGAGCCACGACGGGAACTCCTACATGTGCCAGTTTTTAAGGTCTTTTCTCTTGGTTTCAGACCCACTTTTCTGAGCTCAGCTGGGGCTGGGTCTCTGTGAACCAAGTTTCTGCTTTGCCCATAAGGGGCGCAGTGGGTGCAAGGCTGGAGCAAGGAGACGAACTCCTTCCTGATTACTCTTCCTATGAATGCTATCCAGCTACTCCTAACTTTGGCAACCAGGTTTCATTCCAGTCGCAACCTTTCTCTAAGTTCCTTTGTTTTAAATTTTCAACCATTTCCTTTTGCTCCCCAGCCCTAGTTAGTAGCTGCTTTCTGCCTTTGCTATCTTTGTGATAACTCAGTGTCATCAACTTCATACTTAAACTGTTCCTTATATTCTGTTCTGTCTCCTGGCTACACTAACTGATATAGCATAATTTCCTAAAGCACAAACACTGGAACTGATAAAATAATTTTCTTACTAGTTAATAAGTTAACATGGACACCTGTGTGGTAACTCTTAATAGAAGCTATTCGAGCTTTGACTACTTTGTAAAGAAGAGTTCGTATATAAAATATACATAATTCTATATGGTTCAGTAATACAAATCAGTCACTTCTTAGATACCAGCATAGCTTCCTTATCAATATTTTAAGTAATTAAAAATTTACCATATATAATCTATGTATGTATGTGTGTAATTGTATATGCTTATATATATGGGTATATGTATAGATGTATGTGTGTGTGTTTGTATGTATATTGTCAAAATGTGACAGGAAAACAGGATGGAAAATCTTACAAATTTAATGTGGTTGTAAAATAGGTCAGTTGTTAATTTGTAGCATAGGTTAATTTCATTGTTCCACTTGCATAGGAGGTCTGGACTCTGAGTACTAAATTCATTAGTTAGCAAAATACTTTGTACATCTGGCTACATATTCATCAGTCCCAAAGTATTTACATGGTTTGCTTTTGCGTTGTTCCTATCAACAAGGTTGTCCCAGGCTTCCCTGACCTTTTTCCTGTTCCTGCCGTCATCTGAACACAGCCGCTACTATGATGGCAACTTTGACCTTAGCTACCACCTAGATAATCTTCTCAGTCTTTTTCTTGCATAGAAAGAAAGTATACCAAACCCTCCTGAAAGAAAGGCAACCTCTTTCATTTCACTCTACAATGAACAGCTACTAATAATGTACATCCTATATATATTTGATTCTTAATCCATACATTTCAGTGATCCAATAACTCTAAAGGATGTTATATTTGTATAGTATGAGGATTTACAGAGTTTTTGGTAAGCACGATTACAACTGATCACATTTAGCTTACATTCCAGGTTTTAATAGAAATTAGTCCAATTTTCCATATGAAGATACTGACACAAAGGGGTAAACTTGATCCATGCCTCCAAGGTAACACAGCTAGTAGTCAACAGCAATCTGCCACCTCATAAGGCTACTCCAAATTATTGTTCTTTCCATTGCCTCAAGGTGCTGCTAAAACTCTCTTACTGCTGCACAAGGTGCCATAGAATTTGAAGGTAATAATGGTAAAGATTAATGCTATTAATATTTGAATATTTAATAGCTTCAAATTCAAAGGAAATACATAATCTGCAAAAATCAATGTAACTATACAGCCTGATTCATTTTCCTATTCAGGATATTAAGAAGGAAACCCTCTAGCTTCAAATATCTCTTCCAATAAAAGAAAAGTTGTAACAATAGCTGAGATTTACGTGTTTCTTCCATGCCAGGCAACACAGTAAGCATTTATGTTCTTTATCAGCTATACTGCTTATAAGATCCCCACAAAGAAATTGCAGCACCCAGATAAGAGACAGGAAACTTAAAGCAGAAAAGTTAAGAATTTCCAAACTCATGCAGTCGCTAAGTAGGGAAGGATTCACACTCAGGCTGAATTCTGAACTCATATTATATTCTTAATCACTGTGCTATCTATGTGCTTATTTAGTAGAATTTGGTTTTCATGAGCTGTGCAGTTCTTTAATTCAGTGAAATTTGGGGTAGTGGTAATGACTGGTTAAAACCCCATAAAGTTTCTCTAGTCTCATAGCAGCAGTCCAGATGCCGTCACCTTCCTAGGTGCGCAACAGAAGTGTGTGCATTCTCAGTGACCACACGCTTCCAGCCTGCTGCGTGAAATCATTGCTCATGGTTTAGGCTGGAAAACATACAGTGACCAGCGTTTTCTTCCTGTGGAAACTCTGATTGTAAATGTGCGGAATGATAGGCAGAGAACAATTTAGATAAGGATCCTTTCAAACCTTCTGTATTTTTTCCGTCTTAACCACTTTGGGGTTTACAGCTCAGTAGGGTTACGTATATTCACATTGTTGTGAATTCCATCTCCAGAACTTTCATCTTACGTATCTGAAACTCCATAAGCATAAAACTTACCATTTCCCTTTCCCTCTCCTCCTTAGCCCTTGTTAACCACCATTCTACTTTTAGTTTTTATGAAATTGACTATTTTAGATACCTCAGGTAAGTAGAATCATAAAATTTTGTTTTTTTTTGTGACTGGCTTATAACATTTAGCATCAAGTTCTTAAGGTCTGTCAATATTTGGCATGTGACAGGATTTCCTTCCTTTTTAAGGCCAAGTAATATTCCAGCATATGTATACACTGTATTTTGTATATCTCTTCATCTGCTGTTGGACATTTAGGTTGCTTCCAACTCTTGGCTATTGTGAATGATCCTTTTGTGAACATGGATATGCAAACACTTCTTCAAAACCCTGCTTTCCATTCTTTTGGATATATATCCGGAAGTAGTATTACTGGATCCTATGGTAGTTCTATTTTCAATTTTTTGAGAAACCTCCCTGCTGTTTTTCGTAGTGGTTGTACAATTTTACATCCTACCAACAGTGCACTAGGGTTCTTATTTCTCCGCAATATCACCAACACTTGCTATTTCCTGTTATCATTTTTTTTGATGAAACAATATACTTTGTAGTTCAGAAAATGTTATCTTACTGAAGCTAGTACTTTGCGAGAAACAGTTTGGGGCCAGTATACTTAAATTTTCTTCAACCCTCTAAATGTGTTTAATCTAAGAAGCTAAATACTTCCCAGAACATTCCTTGGGTAAATGAATAACTTGCTCTTTTTGAACCTAAAACCTAAAATGAATAACTTGCTCTTTTGAACCTGAACCTTTCTTCATTCTTCTGGCTACCACTGTCTTCCCCAGCTTTAAAATTTTCCTGAAATTAGTCAGAGGAAGACAAGTGGGAGGGTGTAGACTTCTCACTTCAGGAGTCTGCTAAAGATGGAGAAAAAATGGTGCTATTCAAAAACACTCTGTACTTAGAGACTGAGAATTCAGGATGGAAATACACCCAGTGAAATAGCAGGAATGTTTGAAAGACAGCTCGCTAGCCTGCTACTGCAGAAGGCTGAATTCCAGAAAATTATGTCCAATATCCATGAAGCTGAGAAGTAAGTTTCTGAAATCATGCCTATTTTTTTTAATTTCTCTTTTACTTGAGATGACAATCATTAGTTGTGGAAAGCAGAGTCCTACTACCAAAGCATTTGATTCATGGAAATTAATTAAATAGTAGAATCTTATTCAAATAAGAGTGGATTTGGGTATTTTTATAGTTGCCCCTCTATGGGATAAGTATCAGAGATTCCTAACCTTGGACTTTAAGGAAAGAGCTGTAGTTATGTTAGCTGTCTGTAATATTTTGATTCTGCGGTGTGGGTTTAAAAATGTTTAAAATGTTGTCTAATGTCTGTTAATATTGTTTGATTTTTCTTGTTTCTATTTCTCATTTAGTAGTAGAAACATCTAGAAGAAAATGTCCTTTTTCACTCTAAACAAACAAATGAAAACTTTTGTGTTTTTAGTGGATGGGCAATGAGATCCTGTTATATAGCACTGGGAACTATATCTAATCACTTGTGATGGGACCTGATGGAGGATGATGTGAGAAAACAAATGTATATATATATATATATATATGGCTCATCTTTGCTGTACAACAGAAATTGACAGAATATTATAAATCATTAAAAAAATTTTAAATTAAATTTAAAAAATTAAAAAAGAAAACATGAATAAAATGAAATCATAATAATTTTAATCCCATGTTTACTTACTGTAAGATGGCAATATTTAGAGTCTCAAAAGAATTGCTAGAATGAAAAAATATCAGAATATTTAACATTTTTCAGCCAGTAACTGATAAATTTTCTAATAATATCAGATAATTGATAAAGGAAACAGCAAGACAAATAGACTTCTTAAGGTATTGAAAAACAAACACTGCTCAAAACAAAGTAGCTTACTTGGAAAGAAATAAAAATGAGAGAGACTTAGTAGATAGACAAGATTATGTGGAAATATAAGAAAGAAAGTTAATAATAAGACAGAAGTGGAGCTTCCTTGTAATACAGTGGGTTAAAGATCCAGCGTTGTCACTGCAGCAGCCTTAAGTTTAATCCTTGGCCTGAGAACTTCTACATGCTGTGGATGCAGCCAAAAAACAAAACAACAGCAGCAACAAACTAAACACAGCATTGTAAGTCACCTATACTCCTCTAAAATTTATTTTAAAAAATAAGAAGCGAAAAAGAAGGTACTTGTTCTTTGTGGCGGATAAAAATAGCAAACTTGGAGACAATGAAATTTTCTTTCCCATATTTATTCTGTGTTATGGTTATCTAGCATGGTGGACAAAACAGAAATGCCCTGGGGATTTTCCATCATGGCTCAGCGGTAAAGAATCTGACTAGCATCCATGAGTACACAGGTTTGATCCCTGGCCTCGCTCAGTGGGTTAAGGATACAGCATTGCCATGAACTGTGGTGTAGGTCACAGACGTGGCTCCGACCTGGCATTGCTGTGGCTGTGATATAGACCAGCAGCTGCAGCTCCAGTTCGACCCCTAGTCTGGGTACTTCCATATATTGCAAATGTGGTCGAAAAACACACACACACACACACACACACACACACACACACACGCACACGCACACAGAAATGCCCTGTCATTGTCCTGTCATTGTAGAGGTTACTATATATTCCTTCTCAAGGTTAAGTGTTCAACAGTGGAGAGCATTAAATAAAAACTTTTCTACAGCCCTTTAACTTAGCTTTTGCCAGCCTTAAAAAGCCAAATTGCTGTTTGAGTTTATGAGTAAAGCTTAATAGTAACAAAGTTAGAAGGAAAAAGCCATATTTTATAAAGTGGAGACGATAACTTACAAAGCAACAGCAGTATTGTATGTCCTGTTTTTAGAAAATAATTACCAACGCTTATGACTTGACCAGTAGACTTATTTTCTGAAGGAATCACTAATATATAAAACAATGAGGCCTTGGAGAAGTCTATAGATTTAGTCACAATGTGGCCACAAAGCAAATAGGAGATTTCTTAGATAAAGTTGGGATAGAAGAGAAAAAAAATAAAGATATTTGAATTTTCCAGGGCCCTTTTAATAATATTTGGAGATAGTAAGTGATGTCTAGCCATAGTTATCACAGTATTTTTCCTTTGTAGCTTATCAAAGTCTTTTGCCAGTGAAATAACCAGATAGCACTGTTTTCTAGTGGGCGCTAATAACAGACCCAACAATCTATTCAACTTATTTTGTTTCAATACCCCTTTCAGGTAGTGGATATACTTATTCTCTGGAGTTCTGTGTAATTATGCCAGAGGATCTCTAACTACATACAGTTACTCCAAATCACCATCACTTCAGGTGTTCCCTGGGGTTCCCTTTCGTTCCTTAGGCGCCCTTTATGTATGAGAGACATTGTAGTCGACAGTCGGAGTTCCCATTGTGGCTCAGTGGGTTAAAAACCAGACTAGTATCCACAAGGATGCAGGTTCAATCTCTTGTCTTGATCAGTGGGTTAAAGAATCCAGCATTGCTGTGAGCTGTGGCTTAGGTCGCGGATGCAGCTCGGATCTGGCATCGCTGTGGCTGTGACGTAGACCTGCGGCTGCAACTTCAATTTGATTCCTAGCCTGGGAACCTCCATATGCTGTGGGTGCGGCCCTAAAAAAAGGAAAAAAAGGAATCAATCGCAGGGAATTAGCTGCCATCATATCTTAGTGCCTACTTATTATGGCATCTGGTTTCCAGAACATAGGCTGCTTTGCTCTGCCATTTGTGGAAATACAGCTCAGCGGCTGCAGAGCCTCCTCCGCTTTCTCTGGCCAGCCAGCTGCAGTGGCTCTAACCAGGTGCCCCGAAGTCCTTCACTTGACTTGACATGAGGAGGATGCTTTCCTAGCCCTCTCCCCAGACCACATGGTGATGGGAGTGGAAGCACAGTCATCACTTTCTCCAAAGTTATTCTCTCAGCAGCTTCCATAGCAACTGTTTGATACCTTAGGTGCATGATAAGCCAAACCATTGTTATGGCCTCTTTGCATCACTTTTAGGATATGGAGATATTTGGTACCCACTACACGGCTTTCAGCCTTAGGGTCCTCAGCCAAAACTGAAATAATTTCACTTTCATAGCTTCTCTACTTCTGTGACATGATGAACTTACACTGTTTTTAATCTGTTTTATAAAACTGCTGTATTGAGGTATGGTTGACATACAAAAAGTCTTACATATTTAATGTGTACAGCTTGAGCTGTATTGTTGCGATCATTTTGAAATGTATAGAAAAAAATCGCTGTGTTGTATAGCAGAAAATAACACAGTGCTGCAGGACAATTATACTTCAAAAACAAAACAAAAAAATGTAAAAACTCATAGGAAAAGAGATCAGATTTGTTTTTACCAGAGGTGGGGTGTGGGGGACTCTTTTATTGAGAATGACTAAGGAGCAGGCTATAGTCAGGTATTCAGAAGCAAATTTGTAAACCTAAACCTACATTAAAAAAAAAACTGTACACGTTTAATGTATACAACCTGATGAGTTTGGATGTAAATATGCATCCATGAAACCATCACCACAATCTATGCCATAAACATCCATCACTTCCAAAAGTTTTCTCCCACTTTCTTTGTAAATAAATAAATATTTTTTATGATGAGAACAGTTAATGTAAGATCTACCCTCTTAGAAAAAATTGGGGTATACAATACACTACTGTTAACTTTAAGTAATATGTTGACCAGTAGATTTCTAGGACTTAGTCATCTTGCATAATTAAAACTTTGTACCCTTTGGCTATTACTCCTCTGAAGCGCCTAGTAACTGCCAATCTACTCTCTCCTTCTATGGGTTTGACTATTTTTAGAAAATTCACAAGTTTCTATAAACCCATATTGA
>PVHT020000230.1:5764437-5858488 GCA_004024745.2 Catagonus wagneri
ATGGCCGCGGGTTTATGGCCGCACCCGCGGCATGTGGAGGTTCCCAGGCTAGGGGTCTAATCGGAGCTGTGGCCACTGGCCTGCGCCGCAGCCACAGCAACGCAGGATCCGAGCCGCGTCTGCGACCTACACCACAGCTCACGGCAACGCCGGATCCTTAACCCACTGAGCAAGGGCAGGGATCGAACCCGCAACCTCACGGTTCCTAGTCGGATTCGTTAACCACTGCGCCACGACGGGAACTCCTACTTTGCATTTTTAAATTGGCAAGTCAGAGTGGACCTCATGTGACTTAAGCAATGACCTGTAGAGGTGAAGTTGGTGTCTTTTATTGTTTCCCACTTTTTTTTTCCCACTTGTCAAAGAAGTATAAGCTAAGCGATAAAGAACTGGTACATGGTGTGTATACTGACAGAATTCATGGCTTTCATGCCAAGAAGACAAATTTAATATAAACTACTCTACAAGTTGAGGGAAAGGAATAATAGTACAAGGTTTTTTTTTTTTTCTTTGATAAACTTTACAAAGTTCTCATACATTTTTTTTGATATTTATTATAACTCACTGAAGACGGTGGAATGATTTCTAATTTTTTTAGGTGAAAAAATGAAGCTTCTTTTCTTTTCCCTTCAGTGCTTCTTCACTGCCTCCCTCTGATTCCCCATTCCACTGATCATTATTCACAAGACCCTTCATGACCTGGCTTCGGCTTACTTTTTCACACCATCTCTGGCCAGTTTCCCCTTCGCTGTCCATACTCCGGCCATACCAGGCTGCCTCCTTTCCCTCGTTTGCTAAGCCCTCTCTTGCCTCAGAACCCTTGCGCATGCTATTCTCCGTCACCTTCTCTGGCTGCAGAGGATACTCCTTGTCTCCGCTTGAGCATCACTTCCTCTGGTGAGCCTTCCCTGATCCCACTGAAGCTGAATTTGGTGCCCTATGCTTATCCTTGTCATAATACTAACTGCTGCTTCTGTTATTGCTTGTCTGTGAGCTCCTGGAGGGCAGATACTGTGTCTTCTCCGTCACTGCATCTCCAGTGCTTAGCACAGTTGATGGTCCACGTGGGTCCTTCAACTAATGAATGAACAACGTAATTAATCAGTTGTTCAGACCACATAGGAAGCTCAGTTCCAGAAACTCTTATGCAACATCTTCTAGGTATAGGGCTTTCAATAGATTTCTCCTGGTCACTGTAATTTGTCTTAACACATCCCCTTCAGAGCCCTACACAATGATGCTTTTTAACTTGTTTCCAAGGAGTCCTGCAATTTGGATATGGTGAAATCCACAGTCTGACCAGGTAAACATTCCGTTTCCTCTTTTCGAGTTTTTTCTTGGCCTTCCAAAATGACACCCTAATTGCTTTATATGTGCCTCTTCTGGAACAGAATGCTTCAAAATGTTCTCTTTCTGGCTCCCTACTTCTGCTAACTTCAGTTTCCTTTTGCCAGGTGCGTCCTGTCCTTGTCATAACTGCCACTGCAGAATAAAAGCTATCTCCTTCCTCTCTTTTTCTAGGTCTCTCTGGAACTCCTCTAGTTTTGGTAATTACTTACCAACATCTGGCAATTGCCCAGCCCTGCTCCAACTCTCCTCTCTTCAGTCTATAGAAATAAGCTGAGTGTGCTCACTGGAGTTTGATTCCTACTTCCCTTTTTTCCTTTTTTTCTTTTTTGTCCTGTTAGGGCCACACTCTCAGCATGTGGAAGTTCTTAGGCCGGGGTTGAATCAGAGCTACAGCTGTCGGCCTGTGCCACAGCCACAGCAACTCAGGATCTGAGCCACATCTATGACCTACACCACATCTCATGGCAATACCGGATCCTTAACCCAATGAGTGAGGCCAGGGATTGAACCCACGTCCTCATGGATATTAGTTGAGTTCTGCTGCACTAAGACAGGAACTCCCTGATTGCTACTTTCAGGGTTACCTGCTGCTTTGTCTTCTCTTTGCTAAATACTGATATTGCATATGAGTCGAAAAATGTCTTGATTATCTAAATAGCTGAGACTTTCTTGATTATAACAATTAGCAGTAAGCATCATTAACTCAAAGGGAGATAGTAGCCATCAGTGACTTCATGGTCCGGTTCGCCTGCCATATATACATATGTTTGGCTCAGGATGTACCAGCATTGCCCAGTTATTTCCATTTTTCCCTCACAGCAGAAATAGAACTTTGGAAACTTCTTGTACTTGATCGCCCACTCCAGGTATAATAGCGGCAGTTTGCTGTCTCAGTGGGAGGAAAAATACACTAGACTGTTTTACTTTGAAAATTTGATTGTTAATACATAAGGGCTCTTTAAGGGCCTTCAAGTAGACAGAGCCCTCTGACCCACATGGTCGCCTTTGGTTTCCACCAAACCACAAGGCCTGTTTTGAAGATGAGGCATAAGAGGCTTGAAAAAATCAAGTGATCTTATCAAGTCCAAGGTCAGAGAGAAGTAGCAGAACCAGAACATCAGCCCGGGTGCTTCCTCTGTTGAATCAGACCACCTCTCTTTAGCTCTTGTTTATATGCTGTCCGTACCTTTACAGAATGTGTCCTCTTTTTAATGCCAGGGACACTACACGGGACTAGGGCCAGTCCAGTAGAGAGTTCCTTCATCCATTACTCTTGCTTAGTGTTTTTCTTCATTACGAGTTTTTAAAGTGATAAGCGTTCTGGAGTTCCTGTGGTGGTGCGTTGGTAACGAATTAGTATTCGTAAGGTTGCGTGTTTGATCCCTGGCCTTGCTCAGTGGGTTAAGGATCCGGTGCTGCCGTGAGCTGTGATGTAGGTTGCAGACACGGTTTGGATCCCGTATTGCTGTGGCTGTGATGTAGGCTGGCAGGTGCAGCTCTGATTCGACCCCTAGCCTGGGAAGTTCCATATGCCAAGGGTTCGGCCCAAAAATGACAAAAAAAAAAGTAATAAGCATTCTGATTCGGGCCCAAATTACTTAAATCCTCATAAATAAGGAAAACACAATGAACATACAGATAATTTTGCTTACCTGAATATTCAGAATAACAAATGACATTCAGAGAAGTATCACGGAAGGAGACAGCTTCCAACCACTACCCTGTGCCTCAGTTTTCTTATGTAGAAATCTGACGACTTGAAATGCAGGAAAGGAAAAAACCAAAAGCGTAACCTTTTTTTTTTTTTATAAAGCAACACCTTCAAGAGCCAGCAATATATAAATATTCAATCTAATCATAAATAAAATTTGGTCCAAAGAAAAATTTTATCATATATGGTGATGCTAGTGATTCATAGATGTTGTGTGTCTGAGTCCTTACTGTATATGTTTTTTAAATCTCCTAATTTTAGAGCACTTCTAAAAATAATCAGCTATCTGAGCAAGTCTGCTTTTCTGAAAGTCCATGATAGAGTTCACATAGTGATTATTAGTAATGTGTGAAATTACATTCCTGACAATTCAGATGTATTCCATGAAAAAAAAGTTGTACATGAATATCAGGTCATAGTTTAATTTTGACTTATGTTTAGCATTTTGTGTTACATGTTGCAGAATTCGAAAGACAACCATTTTTAAGCTATGAATTTCATAGTTATAAAGTAATTAATTCCAACTTTTAATATTTTAGTACCTTTAATTTTTTGGAAAACAAAAATAGCTATTACAAAAAAGCATGAGCAGAACTGTTGCTAATTTTGAAGTGCTTAATATTCATATTTACATAATCCAGATGAAAAACATTCATGATGAAGTTTTAGTATAAATTTTGCCCTTGAGCATAGGTTTTGAAAATTTAAACTCACAACTATGTATATATTGCCCTCAGAAAATTAATATCAGGTGCCTCATGTTTTAAGTAAATATGACTGCCTTATATTGAGCTTGAATGTATGCAGAGTATATCGTTGCCTACCAAATGCTGTACTGTTTGGTTTAGTATCAGTTATGGATTATGGCTCACTAATGGCTAATTGACTGTAGTCATATTAGGTCAAGTTTGAAATACGATTTTTGAAGTTCACTCATCCTCCAAGATGGCCACAAGTTTCAGTTGTTCCTCAGGACAGTTTTCGCCTGCAGCCTGTTCTTGCACTCAACATTCTCAGTCCCCATGCAGCACAGGAAGGTACAGGTGTACTTCTTTGCATTAGTACACATAGGTATAAAGGTAATACTTCCTGTCTTGCAAGGAGCCATGGGTAAGACAACTCTGCAGACTCTATGGAATCACAGGGCCTCTTGTAGTGTGTCCTGAGGTCTCCCACTTGACCCCATAACAGGAGAGAAGCTAAAAATTACCAGAGGCAACTTCATGATGTCCCCTCCACACCTGGGGCTTTAGAGTATTGTGAAGAAAGTTCCTTCACTAAAACTAATACTTAACTGTTATTTAACTAAGAAAGAGAGAATTTTGTTTCAACCATCAGAGGTTGATATTAGTGGGAATCTCTGGACTTACTTAATTGAATATAAAAAGCAACGTAATAGTACAAGTAAAATAAAGACTTACCAAATCACCAGAAGGAAAACCTGTGCTCTACTAGACCTCAGGGGAACCGGTATGAAAGACTGCCATGTGCTTTATGGTATGTTCAGATGTGATAAATTAAAGCCACTGTTAAGCATCTATTACAACGTCTCACAACCAATCTCCTGAAATAGTAGAAGCACAACCTATGAAACCTATGAAAAGAAAATTTCTGTTGGCAGTTTACTTACTCTACATGGTGATGTATTCTGTTGGATTAAAAAAGTTGACTAATACCAAAACATTTCAAACATCCAAGCCTTTTATTCAATGTTTTTAAAACTGTTACCTTAGAAGAAATACATGAATCTAGAGTTAATACTAAATGGTATTAATATTTAAAGACATTTAGGGAATTAAAGGTTATAGACAAGTTGGGCTTCAAATACAAGTAATAACCGAAATTACTTTAATAATACTTTAAATTTTGGTTAACAAGTCAAATAGCATTATTGTTTCCTTTTTCCTAATTTTAAGGTGATGGGCTGTTTCTATAGTAACAAGAAACTAAATTGTTTGTTCTATGACCATTCGTTGACCCAAGTTCTGGTTGACTAAATGACACTATGGCCTTAAAATAATTGATATAATGTCTTAGTGATTAAACTAGTTTTTCAGGTATTCGTTGATCACTCTTAGGCTCATTATCAGTGAAATAAATGCCAAGTACAGATTTATTAATCTGAGAGTCTTTAGGGTAAAAATTTATTATATTGTACTAAAAAATGTATTTTCCTATGTCCTCAATTTAAAAAAGATATTCTTTTCCAGTTTTCATATGATAAAACTTGGGAGATTGACACAAAAAAAGTCTTGTTGTGAAGAAAATTATGAAAAAAATGAGAAAGAGAGGACTTTGAAGACAAGTTCAGTGGCTTCACTCAGATTTTATTTCATTTAAGGAGGCTAGCTGACAGGGAGATTAGAGGATAGTGTTACCTCCTCACATACAATGGACACTTTTCTTTCTTTCCAGTTGCTGATTATTACTGAGAGGAGAAAATGTCAGCATTCCCTTTATCAGATACTAATGCAGCATCTCAAACAGTAAAAATTGGCAGTAGGACCCAAGGTCAGTCCACCATAATTGTAACTCGGTGGCCTGAAATCAAAAAGAACATTGAGCCTGAATTCAATATTTAAAGATCTTCTTACTTTCTGTGTTTTCCTTCAGATATCCTAACTGGGTCATATTTATTCTTCAACCAGGAACAAAAAGAGATTAATTTTTGGGGGGGGCGTCCACAGATGGGTTGGATTGTTATCAAGTTTCTTGCTGGGAAAGGTTAATATTTTGATAACAGAAAAAAATCTTCGAAGTGAGCCACAAGCTTATGTAATGAGAGTTAGGTTTTGTAAGCCAGAATGTCAAGGATAAAGAGTAGAGAAAGTCATACAGTGGTGATTATTCTTAGTGTAAAGTTCGTATCACTCCATCCCAACAACTCTCTTAACGTCACCTTGTCCTTTATAATCAAGTGTTGAAAGAGACTTTAGAGAGCCCAAGAGCTTGTTTAGGGTCAAACAGCTACTATAAATAAGTATATCCATTATTTGCAAATAATAACTGATGGAAACCATGCAGTTTATAACAGCTCCCCAGATTCTCATCCCTGGGTACACACTCCCTGTGTCATCACTTCCCACTGAGTGTGGACAGGAATATGACTGAGTATGAAGACGTATCACTCCCATGATTAGGTTATGCTATATAGCAAAGATGGGAGGATCTTGGAAATGTAATTAAGGGCCCTTATCAGCTGATTTTAAGTTATCCCAAAGGGAGATTATCCTGGATAGGGCTGACCAAATGAACCCTTTAAAAGAGAGTTTAGAGATTCCAGATGGAAGTCAGAGAGATTCAGAGCAACAGATAGGCTTTCCAACTAACTCTAAGAAGAAAACTGCTGCATAAAAATACCCAGGTGACAGGGCCTTCAGCGATAATGTGACTTCTTGTTGTTGAAAACCTCAGTCCTAAAACTGCACAGAACTCAATTCTGCCAACAATGAATGAACTTGGAAGAGGCTTAGATGAGAGTGCAGCCCCAGCTGACAGGGCCTTCAGCGATAATGTGACTTCTTGTTGTTGAAAACCTCAGTCCTAAAACTGCACAGAACTCAATTCTGCCAACAATGAATGAACTTGGAAGAGGCTTAGATGAGAGTGCAGCCCCAGCTGACACCTTTATTTCAGCGTGGTTAGACCTTGAACAGAGAACCCACCAAAGACATGCCTGGACTCCGAACTCCAAAACTCTGGGTAATAAATTGTGAGATAATAAATTTGTGTTGTTTTTAAGTTGCTGAATTCATGGTAACTTGTTACACAGCAATAGCAAATACAAAGGGAATGGCATGATCTTCTCTATGACTAAACCAATTGAAAAGGAACAAGGGTGAAGACCATTTAGAGACACTGTCATGGTGCAAGCAAAAGGCAGTGGTGGTGGCTTGGAGCTGGATGATAACAGTAGAGACATAAAGAAGTATATAGGTTTTAAATTAATTTGAAAAGTAAAATAGGACTTGCTGATAAGTAGGATTTGGAGGATGGAAAGAAAGGAGATAATCAAGAGTTATCCTTAGGAGTTCTCATTGTAGCTCAGTGGGTTCACAACCCGACATAGTCTCTGTGAAGGTACAGGTTCATCTCTGGCCTTGTTCAGTGGGTTAAGGATCTGGCATTGCTGCAAGCTGCTGCATAGGTCACAGATTTCACTCAGATCTGGCATTGCTGTGGCTGTGGCTGTGGCTGGCAGCTGCAGCTCCAATTCGTCCGCTAGCCTAGAGACTTTCATATGTCACAGGTGCAGCCCTAAAAAAGAAAAAAAACAAAGAGAAAAGAATGATTCTTAGGATTTTGGCATGAGCAAATAAGTAGATGGTGGCACTATTTACTAAATATTGAAAGATTAGCAAACGGATATTTGGCCTGCGGGGTGGAACCAGAAGATGGTATTCAGTTTTAGAAATATTATATTTCACCAAGTTAACAGATGTACATAGTATATATTTGTGTGTATGTGTATATATACTATTGACATATGTATATGTATATGTATTCATGTATATATATGTTTATATATAATATGGTTATTTGTCTTAAAATTAGGATGATAGTGAAGTTCATTTTACTTTTTCTCACTTAACAGCAAAACATGAATTTTAATGATTTCATAGTATTCCACTGTACATTATTAAGTATTTAACCAGTCCTTTGTTCCTCTGTTAATACATAGTTAAGCAGTTTTTATTTTTCCCTTTTATGAGTTATGTCCTGAATAGTGTGAACATTATTGATTATTTTAAATGTATTCAATCTCCTTCTGGAAAGATGGGAGCAATTACATTCTCTCCAAAAGGATATACAAAAGCTAGTTGACCTCACTTTCACCACTGAGCATTATTACTTTAAAAGCAACTTTGCCAGTGTAAGAGTGAGAAAAAAAAATCTCATTTCTCTGATAATTTATCATAACCATGTATTCTGAAGGTATGCTTTAGTCTTTATTTTTGCTTTGTTTTTCTTCTTTCCTATATGGCCTGACCTCCCTCCTCTAACTGGATTCAGGTCCTGTTGTTAGTGAGACATGAAGAGATGCAATGGCACTATTAAATCAATCATTCTGCATGAAAACATGGACATATTCTCTGATACAGTTTCCAAACTTCTGTCCAGAATCAGGTGCAGTCCTCATCCTCAATTAGCTTCTTTCTGAAAACAGAGTATAAAATACTTTTTTTTTAAATATACTTTGCCTATATAAAAGAAAAAAATTAAAAGTCTTTAGCCTTTTTCATTCTGTTTTTCTGTATTTGTAAATGGTATATGCCAGTTAATACAACCATCCTTCTGAGCTAAAACTATCAATTAAAACCTCTACAACAGGGAGCTCCCATTGCAGCACAGCGTAGTATCTTTGAGGATGCGGGTTCAATCCCTGGCCTCACTCAGTGTGTTCAGGATCGGGCATTGCTATGAGCTGTGGTGTAGGTCACAGATACAGCTTGGATCCCATGTGGCTGTGGCTGTGCCATAGGCTGGCAGCTGTAGTTTCGATTTGATCCCTAGCCCGTGAAACTCCATATGCTGCAGGTGTGGCCCTAAAAAAGGCAAAAAAAACAGCCTCTATAATACATCTCAGGAATATTTAAAACATAGTTCATGTAAACATAGTTCATGTATAAGGGTGTTTATTATTTCATAATGGTTCCTTGGGCTTATAATGGGTGATTGTTAAGTTTATTTTTATTTCTTTTCTATATCACCCAGATGTTCAATATTCAACATATAATTTTCTCTAAAAATACAGATTTGAATAGAACTTTAAATTTTAATTAAAAAAACACCTTAAGATGACTTAGAAAGCAATTCCTTGAAACTGCTTTAAAAATCAGGAATACACAGAAGCGGGATTTCCCGTCATGGCTCAGCAGAAAATAATCTGAGTAGCATCCATGAGGACACAGGTTCGATCCCTGGCCTCTCTCAGCGGGTAAAGGATCTGCATTGCTGTGAGCTGTGGTGTAGGTCACGGCGGCAGCTCGGATCCTGAGTTGCTGTGGTTCTGGCGTGGGCTGGCGGCTATAGTTCCGATTGGACCCCTAGCCTGGGAACCTCCATATGCTGCAGGGGCAGCCCTAAAAAGACTAAATAAATGGACTTCCCATCGTGACTCAGTGGTTAACAAATCTAAGAATCATGAGGTTGTGGATTCGATCCCTGGCCTCGTTCAGTGGGTTAAGGATCCAACATTGCTGTGAGCTGTGGTATATAGGCTGCAGGCTTGCCTCAGATTTTGCATTGCTGTGGCTGTGGCATAGGCCAGGAGCTACAGCTCCAATTAGACCCCTAGCCTTGGAAACTCCATATGCTGCAAGTGCAGCCCTGGAAAAGGCAAAAAAAAAAAAAAAAAAAAAGGATGTTAAAAAAACTAAATAAATTAATAAATACATAAAGCAAATAAAGAATAATTTTTTTAAAAAAAGAATATACAGAAGAAACCTAAACACTTGCAGGGATTAAATGAGAAAAACTTCTGAAGAAACAGGCTTCTACGATGTACAACTACATACAACGATGCAGTTTTATGCCATAACACTTGACCTTAAAGCAATAATTGTACTTTTGTAAAAGCTCAAATCACCCTTTAAATATATTTTTAAAGACCCTTTTATCAGGGATCAGAGGGAAAAAACTGTCAAAGGGCCTACAAGTCCCTATTGGTGAAGGGATAGGCTGGGATGCTGTGATGTCAGGAAGCTTGACTTTCAGAAGGAAAGAAAGCCTTTCAAAGCTCAGCATCAAGCACATATGTCAGTTATTAAATGGCATTTGGAAACCACATAAAAAAAGAAACCTACACGGTGTTCCTGTTGTGGCTTAGTGGGTTAAGAACCCAATATAATGTCGGTGAGGATGTGAGTTCAGTCCCTGACCTCACTCAATGGGTCAGGATCCAGTGTTGCCACAAGCTGCGGCTCAAATCCAATGTTGCTGTGGCTATGATGTAGGCTGGCAGCTGCAGCTTCGATTTGACCCCTAGCCTGAGAACTTCCATATGCTGTAAGTGGACCTCTAAAAAGAAGAAGAAGAAAAAAAAAAGCAGAAGCCCACAGACTTCTTTTTGTTAATGATGATAATATCTGTTGTCTAAGTTTTCTCTTTGTGCCAGGAAGTCTGCTGTGTGTTTTACATGCACTCACTTTTTAAAGACTCTACAGAATTTTTGTTAAGTTGGTCAGTTTTATAAATGAGGAAATCGTGTTCACAGAGACAGCTTGTCCAAGATCACCCCTTGGTAAACAGTGAGGGTAGGATTTAACCTCAAGATTGTCTCAGTTCTAATTTGTGCTATTACTTGTAATCTTTAGCCCACTATCTAGCTAAAGTGCTTTTCTTCCAACTATAAGCGATTTAAGCCCCACTGCTTTCAAGACTGGTGGTGACTGGGTCAGACTATGTGCAGCTTGCTTCTCTGCCCTGATTACCTCTAATCATTGCTCTTTGCTAAGGCACTTGGTGGACACAGACCTTCACTCATGGGCCCACTTTGCTTCAAGCTGGACACTCACATTTTCTTCCTTTGACCCCCAAAGCACAACTTAAACAACATTAAGAGTGTGACATTCTTGATTGCAGATTGGATGGTGGAAGTGATGACTGCAGAGGACAGGAAACAACTCAAATTCCATACCAGACAGCACTATTCCTCAGAATTTACCAGCAACTCCTCACCGTGAGGCATTTCCTTCTCAGACTCAGGCCTCTGGAAACACTGCTGGGTGCTCTGCCTTTCTTTTGCAATTTTTTTTATAACCCTCATCTGGCTTCCCAACTCTCCAGTACTCTCAAACCGGCAGGGTCACACAGCATGAAGTCTAGGCTCCAATCCTCTGTATTTTGATAACTTGCTAAAATATTCTGCTAAGTGCCTCCACTCAGGGTCTCTGTCCTCACCTTTACAAAAGACAGCCTGCACATTCTAAATTACAGGTTTCTTCGTTAACACTTCCCCCAACGACCTCAGCAAACCCTATATATTAGTCAGGGTTCTCCAGAGAAACAGAACCAGTAGGAAATACACACACAGATAGATGGATGGATGGATAGACAGACAGATAGACAGACAGACAGATTTTTTTTTTTTTTTGGCTGCACCCACAGCATGTGGAAGTTCCTGGGCCAGGGATCAAACCTGTGCCACAGCAGTGACAACACTCAGTCCTTAACCTGCTGCGCCACAAGGGAACTTCCTCCTTGTAGCTTATTTTATTTTTTGCCTCGTAGCTTATTTTGTACATAGTAGTTTGTACCTCTTAATCCCTACCCCTATATTGTACCTCCCCCATTCCCTCTCCCTATGGGTAACCACTAGTTTATTCTCTATATCTGTGACTGCTTCTTTTTTGTAATATTCACTAGGTGTTTTTTTTTTTTTATAGAATCCCCATATAAGTGATATCACACAGTATTTGTCTTTGATTTATTTCACTTAGCATAATATCCTCCGAGTCCATCCATATTGTTGCAAATGGCAGGATTTCATTACTTTTTTATGACTGAGTAGTATTCCATCATATATATATAACCACATCTTCTTTATCCATTCATCTGTTGATGGAATCTTATGTTGCTTCCATATCTTGATGATTGTAAGTAATGCTGCTATGAAAATTGGGGTGCATGTATCTTTTCAAATTAGTGTTTCTGGTTTTTTCAAATATATATCCAGGAGTGGAACTGCTGGATCATATGGTATGTCTTTTTTCAGGGTTTTTTTTGAGAAACCTCCATAGTGTTTTCCATAGTGGCTGCACTAATTTACATTCCCACCAACAGTGTAGGAGGGTTCCCTTTTCTCCACATTCTTACCAACTTTTGTTATGTGTGCTCTTTTGGATGATAGTCATTCTGATAGGTATATGAGGTGATATCTCATTGTGGTTTTGATTTGCATTTTTCTGATGATTAATGATATTGAGCATCTTTTCATGTGCCTGTTGGCCATCTGCATAACTTGTTTTTTTCTTTTAAGACCTTCAGCTAATAAGGGCCATCTACAATTAAGAAGGCACTTTAGGAGTTCCCATCGTGGCACAGCGGAAATGAATCCAACTAGGGCCTCACTCAGTGGGTTAAGGATCCAGTGTTGCCGTGAGCTGTGGTGTAGGTCGCAGATGTGGCTCAGATTCCGTGTTACTGTGGCTGTGGCTTAGGCTGGCAGCTGTAGAGTAGACTGGCAGCTGTAGTTCTGATTCAACCCCTAGCCTGGGAACTTCTATATGCTGCAGGTATGGCCCTAAAAAGAAAAGAAAAGAAGCCACTTTACTTAAAGTCAATTAATTTAAATGTTAGTAATGCTTAGTAAGCTTAAAAATTAGTTGAAAAGACTATGGTTCTAAAATAGCCTATATTTTCAGAATCCACTTATCCTTTATACCCCAACACCTGTATGCAGTATGATCAGATTTATAGAATTGGAGTGAGGGCTAAAACCTCCACTGACAACTTTGGTACCATCGTGTTGGGGTAAGAGAGCTCCACCATTCTACAGGAATTCTGGGCATGGTGTCGGCTATAAGGAAAACAAGGACATTTATGATTGTGGACAAATTTTGTCAGTACTTAGAAAAAACTGTCTAGGCATAATGGCGGTGTTTGCATGGAATAATAGAGATAGACAGTTATGAGCCAAAAACCCCCATGTTGGACAAAGCTCTGCAGTGTTGAACAAAACCTTACTTCCTTTTTATTGCCTGTAAAATAAGAATGATTTTTTTATTGTGTCAAATGAGCAAAGTATATAAATTTTCCAACGAAATGTTTCACACTCTTTAAATGGTAGTGTTCCTTCTAGTCAAGACTCTGAGTCACAAGAAATTAAACTGACCCAATCGTATTCAAAAAAGATAGAGATAGAAATAATTGGACAAATAATGACATCCGCAGTCCAGGCTTCATGGAGATAGACTCAGTCCTAGAATATCAGGAGCCAAGTTTGTCTCTCTCTCCCCCTGCTTCCCCAGGGTCTTTGACTTCCTTTTTCTGTGCAAGTCTTTTCCATTCTTTTATATGTAGACTAGTTTCTCTCCTTGCGCATTAGCTTGCATATGTCTTTTGTTGTTATAACTTCAGTTAGGTAGACTCTAAGTACGCGGTCTTTGAGCTCCAGAATTCATCTCTCAGTTCCAATTTGATAGAGGGTCTCCCCAGACTGTCTGCCCGTGGAAGAGCAGCCCTGAGTTAAGTGTCAGGTCAGGTAAGACCTCATCATCCAGTCAGCTCAAGGCAAAGGTCATGGAGAACCTTATGCCAACATGAGCCCACCTCTTCAGCCAGAGCTTAGACTTTGATGATATCCCTAAATATGTCCACACTTACAGCTATAGTGAAATATTTCACCTTGAATTTATTTACAGACTTCATACCCAAAGTCCATATAAAGTATAGAATGTACCTCTATCATTGTCATCTAAGCCTCTTGATAAATAAGTCTATTAAAATTATAGATGGGGAGATCCCATTGTGGTGCAGGAAACAAATCCAACTAGTATCCATGAAGGTGCAGGTTTGATCCTTGGCCTCGCTCAGTGGGTCAGGGATCCAGTGTTGCCGTGATATGTGGTGTAGGCCACAGATGCGACTTGGATCCCACGTTGCTATGACTGTGGTGTAGGCCATCAGTTGTAGCTCCAAGTCAACCCCTAGTCTAAGAACTTCCATATGCCAGGGGTGCAACCCTAAAAAGCAAAAAATAAATTATAGAGCTTAATGTGAATAACAGGACAAAAAAAGCAGTATACCAATAAGCAAACAGAAACACTTTATAATCCCCCATCCATACCCCTTTTACCACTCAGGTTTCATAATTATATTACAGCCAATATGGTTTGAGTGTCCAAAACTATCTGCACGTAGACTTTCCTTTTGTTCTTCCTTAAAACATGTTTTAGGGTGCTTAAGAATTTCTCTCTGTGTGGTGTATACACAAAACTGTGTGTACTCTCTGTGTGGTAATTTAACGATTTTTTTTTCAATCATAAATTTGACATACATGTTTTTCAGCTCTTTCCTGTTGACTTAAAAATTACCTCAGGTAAGCTGTACTCCATGTAGTAACACTGCCATTGGTATTCCAAATAGAATATAGCTATTCTGAATTATAAATAGTGCTAATTAGTAGTTGTTCTCATTAGTTTGGTTAATTATATTTCTATAGTAGATGTTAGAACAGGAAAGTTTCTTCTAAGTTTAATTTTAAAAACTTCTCTAAGGTTTATGCAACCATTAGTTTTAGAGCGAAAATATTTAAACTCCTATTCTTACTCTTTCCCTCCCCAATTTAATCTCCCTGTTAGGTTTGTTGTGTTCCACAGTCATAGATTGCTGAATTAGTTGAAAAACATTGATTGTTAATAGCCAAGACCTGCAGAACAGGAAATATGGCTATATCAGGACAAGGGCATTGCTACCAATGGAGAGAGAGTGGGCAAAACTTGTTTCCTGTGTTCACGCATTAGTATGATTTTTTTAATAGGAAACAAACACAAAATGTGTAGTTTGTGGGACAGATATGTATATTTTATGTGAATTTTAAAAATGCTTAAATGCCACCATCTTTTCCTTTTCTGTCATATGCAGTATTGTTGGTATCCTCTAAATTAGGTACTATATTGGTTTTTAGCTTTTTGCAAATTCCTATGGGTATTACTCTTATTCAGAAGACTTACAGCACAAAAATCACTGCTTTTGAACTCATCCATTTGTTTTCTGCGGACAGATGTAGAAATTTATGCAGTAACAAAACTCAGTTGCTTTACTGAAGTGTTGGACTGCATGATTTTAAACCAGGAGACAAAGATAGGAAGAGGTTTATTGAATACAGCTCTTTACTGCCTTTCCCATACACAGCTGACTAACTCGTGGCTGTACAGCTGTTTGTATAACACAGAGGTGAGAGCTACTTTTTGATAATTGTTACATAAGCTTTTCTTGTTTATTCTCAGAGAGTGGTTTCCAAAACAGTTATGTACTATGCCTGAGGGTTTTATCAGGAACTAAGCATTTCAGAAATGATTTTGGTAGCACATGTTTGTGTCCAAGACCTGCCTGTATTTGTGTGGCCTGTGCCCATTTGTGCACCTATGAGTCCCACATCTCTTTGCACAAAGGATTTGAGGTAGCACAGGATGTCATACCAGGTAAAAAGCCGTATCAGATTACAGTCAGTTAATAGGCCAGTTGCTGCATAATGCTCTCTGCAGGTTAGATTTCTTGAAATCGTACAAGAGGAAGTCGGTAAGATTCTGGGACTTATAGTTTGCACTAGGGCAAAATCATTCCTTTGTGCTAAAGGAGGATGAGGAAAAATATTTCATGGGAAAGGCAAGCTTTTAGAAGCATTTATCGTAAAATTCACAAAGATAAATACTCTGTTTTACATTTGCAAACAAAAAAATAAGGAATTATTTATCAAAATAGCAATTATAGGAATTAAGTTAAAACACAAGGATAGGGTATAACTGGCTGTCGGTATTGCTGAGACAGTTTCTTTCTGAGGTCTGTATGTACAGGTCAGATGTTCCTCCTTTTTGTCCAGCAAGACTCTGCCTGGGCTCCCCTGATAGTCTGCTTTCATTGAGCAAACCACCTTCTGTAGGGGAGGGACCAGGACAGAAAATAACTAGAATTTAATGTGAAGGAGGGCATTGCTAAAACCTCAAGTCAGCTCCTTGTTCTTTTAAGTTGAAACAATGGAAACAAAGAATGGCAATTAGTTACCTGTGACAAGGCCCTTTTTACATTCCTGGTTGAAAGCAACTAATACAGGAGTTCTGCTGTGGTTCAGCAGGTTACAATCTCGACTAGTATCCCCGAGGATGATGGTTCAGTCTCTGGCCTCCATCCGTGGGTTAAGGATCCGACATTGCCGTGAACTGTGGTGTAGGTCGCAGATGCGGCTCGGATTCCAAATTGCCATGGCTGTGGTATAGGCCGGCAGCTCCAATTCAACCCCTAGCCTGGGAACCTCCATATGCCATGGGTGTGGCCCTAAAAAGCAAAAACAAATAGAAAGAAAAAAATAAAAAAAGAAAGCAACTAATACAAAGTCATCCTAACAAGACAATTGTGTTGCTTTTTTTGTTTGCGGTTTTTTTCTTTTCCTTTTTTTTAGGGCCACACCTCCAGCAACACTGGATCCTTAACCCACTGAGCAAGGTCACTCCTAGAATTTATGCTCTAAGAATATTCATTGCTATAGTCTCCCAAACTAAAGTAATGTCTGAATCAATGTAGGAGGGCAAGAAATATCTGTTTGATGGCCCCAGTAGAACACTGGGCATGTAACAGGTTCCAATGAGTATTTGTGGAAAATCTTAATGACTGAATGAACGTGTACATGCTTTGTGCTAGATTTGAAAATATATTCGTAATAATTCTATTGTTATTTATTTATTTATTTTAGGGCCATGCCTGTGGCATGTGGAAGTTCCCAAGACTAGGGGTTGAATCAGAACAACAGCTGCAGGCCTGTGCCACAGCCACAGCAGCGCAGGATTTAAGCCACGTCTGACCTACACCACAGCTCATAGCAATGCCAGATCCTTAACCCACCGAGCGAGGCCAGGGATCGAACCCAAATCCTCACGGATACTAGTCAGGTTCTTAACCCTTTGAGCCACAATGGGAACTCCCCTATTGTTATTTTATTTTAAATGTGCTTCTAATTACTGACTTGCTCCAACCCAGGGTGTCATGAATGTTTTCTAGAGGAATATTGTCTAAATTGAGATTTAAAGAAAGAAACGAGTCAGGAAAATAGGACCATCTGTTGACAAACCAGTGGGGAATGGGGAAAGGCAAACACTCAAGGCCAAGAGACTACTGGGGAAAATGCTTGGTGGCACGAGAAGCTTCAACTGCAAGAGGTCCAGTGTGGCAGTAGCAGGGCATAGGAGAAGAGAAGATAAATGAGGGTAGAAAGGGAAGAGAGAGATGAGATTAGAGAGAGAAGCAAAAACTGGGGCCTTTATGTATATGTATCCTGTAAAGTACACTGAGAATTTAGATTTTCCTGAGGGCAAGCCGGAGAGCATGGATAAGACCTGATTTGAACTTTAAAAATCAGCCACAGTACAGGGGATAGATAAGAGAGGGATGAATCCTGAATGCAGGAGTGGTCTTAGGAAATAATGATTATAATCTATGTTAATGTGAAGCTGAATAATGATATGTGATGATTTTTTTGTACACCTATAAATGTAATAAAATTCAAAAAAAATGATAACAGGGACTGACAGAGGTAAATCAATCAGAGATACTTTATGGATTACAACAGCTAGGATTTCTGGTAGCTATGCTCATGAGGGAAATGTGGTTGGGGAGAGAGAGGACAGAATCTGTTTTGGTACAGAGAATACTGAAGGACAATCAGGTTTAAAGGGGGGCATTATAAAACCAGCTGGGCAAAGGCTAGTTTCCAAATACCCATGGAATGTCCTAGTGGATGGCTAGTAATAGTTGATTTTATAGGTCTAGAGTTTACAAAAATCTTCCCAACTGGAAATTTAGATTCAAACATCTGCTCATGGATGTAAATTAATATTGCTTAGGACAAACATATTCCAATTATTCTCCACCTAGATTCATCCATTGCTAATATTTTATCCCATTTATTTTATATTTGTGCTCTCCCTCCCTCTCGCTCTCCTCTCTGATATATTTAAATACACACACACACAATGTATATATTCATTGAACCATTCAGTGGTAAGTTACATGCATCATGGCTTTGGCCCTAAATATTCAAGTGTACATTTCCTATGAATATGGATATTCTTTTACATAACCACAGTGTAGTTTGCAATTTAGTCAATTTCACACTGACATAATACTTTCATTTCCATTCCCATTTGGGGGGCGGGGGGTGCTGCACTTCTTAATATGGAAGTTCCCAGGCTAGGGGTCGAATTGGAGCTGAAGCTGCTGGCCTACACCATAGCCGCAGCCAGGCCAGATCCAAGCCGCATCTGCAACCTATGCTGTAGCTCATGGCAATGCCAGATCCTTCAACCCACTGAGCAAGGCCAGGGATTGAACTTGCATCCTGATGGGTACTAGCTGTGTTCTTAACTCGCTGAGCCATGACAGGAACTCCCGACATAATACTTTTAGATGATTGTTGTCTGCAGTCCAAGTTTGAGTGCTGACCCAGTAATACCTCAACAGCTTTTTATTTTTTTAGGGCCACAGGTGCACCATATGGAAGTTCCCAGGCTAGGGGTCAGATTGGAGCTCCTGCTTCCAGCCTTCGCCACAGCCACAGCAATGCGGGATCCAGGCCACGTCTGCAACCTACACCACAACTCAGCAATGCTGGGTCCTTAACCCACTGAGCAAGGCCAGGCATCATCACGAGAGGAACTCCCCAGAGAGCATTTTTAATTCTCAAGCCTATTCTTCTGCTGTGTTCAGCTTTCACAATTACACAAAAATCTAAGAGCCACGTTTAGTAGTTGATTTTGTTTGCAATTTTCTTCCTACAAAAGAAACACAATAAGGTTTGAAAGGATATTTCTTAATATTTCTTTACATTACTTGCAGCCTTTTAAGGTTCTCCAAGTTCCATCATCTGCATAAGGGCAAAGCTATCCAGTAAATCAAAAGGAGTTGCCCAGACTGACCTCCTCTGTATACTATTTGGTTTGATTTTTCTTTTTATGAGCAATAAAGCTTCTTAAGATCCCAGGGAGCAATCTTCTTGTTCTTAAGTGACCTAATTTAATTTATATTATTTTTTTCCCTCCCTTCAAGAAAGTAACTGATCAAGAAGAGTGAAGGGTAGTGAGAGATGGGTACAAAAATCCATTCTATAAAGTAGAAGACTTTTTTTTTTTTGTCTTTTTGCCTTTATGTGGAGCCGCACCCGGGGCATATGGAGGTTCCCAGGGTAGGGGTCTAACAGGAGCTGTAGCTGCCGGCCTTCGCCACAGTCACAGCAACGCGGGATCCGAGCCACATCTGCAACCTTCACCACAGCTCACGGCAACGCCGGATCCTTAACCCACTGAGCAAGGCCAGGGATCGAACCCGCAACCTCATGGTTCTTAGTCGGATTTGTTAACCACTGAGCCACGAAGGGAACTCCAAGTAGAAGACTTTTTGATTAAAGTCACCTTTAAGAAGCATCAAAATTATAATCCTAAAAAAATGTAACCCACCAAAGCTAGAGCTAAATTCAGTAAACTGTCTTAAGAGTTCAGAGTAGGATGATACAAACCATCAGCATTCCAAATCTAACAGGACCAGAGCTGCACAATGGGAGGCTTTATTTATAGGAATCCTTTAGCACCCACTTGTAAAGTTGTGAAACTGGTTTCTGCTTCTTTTGTGGGTGTTTTGGTCAAAGAAGAGAAGCATGTTTTGGCTTGTTACTGAGAGCTGATTTCCAGTGGAAAAAAAAAAACAGATTTCTCAAGATTATTAAGCTCCCCAAGCTCAAAGCCACCCCACATATACAAAAATGACTTCTCTTATTTTAGATGTGAGAAATGTACCTGAGTTAAACTGCAAAGCCATGTCAAAGGCAAAGTTTTGATACCTCTTAAATCTTTCATAAAAAATACATGTAGCCGTCCTTAGCTGCCCACAGAAACCACTAACAAGAGGCCCAAACCATGATATGAGTGTCATTAGGCTCCTGGAAGATTTGCCCCTAAAGTATGTGAGCTCTGGTGCACCTTCATAAAGTACCTGTTCTAGAACCTTATAACTAAAGTTGAGTGGTGGGGCTCTGGAATAAAGCTGTAAAATTAGGGGCTTTGAAATCAGACACAGCTGAGTTTGAATTCTCTCTCTGCCACTTACTGTGTTACTTTGGCGGAAATACAGAAAGCTGTGTCCCCCAGGTGCCTCACTAGTAACAAAAGAGAAATAGCACAAACTTGGCAGGGCATTAAATTAGGAACAAATGAGATGACATATGTAACATGTCTAAGTACAATCTGCCATATGGTAGGTGCTTAAAAATAATTCCCTGAGCCCTTCAGCATGCTGACAAGGGCTGATTTACTACCAAGCAGGACTGATTCAAGGCAGAAGTGTTGATTTAAGGCAAAAGAGATGGAGAGGGAAGGAACTGACCCTTTTGGAAGGAGTGACCTAAATCAGCGAAGGAAGAAAAGCAGGAGCACATGACTATGTCATGGTCCAGGCAAGGGCACAACAAGCTTGAACTTGGACAGCACCAATGAGGAAGATGCCTAGAGAGGACCTGAGGGCGGGTATTAGGAGACACATAACCCCTAATAGTCACATCTGTGAGACAGATTGATGCAACCCCACCTACAGGGATGAAGAGATGGCTTTAGTCAAGGAAGGTCACTGGAATCATGGAGATGTTTTCAGGGACCCAGAAACTTTTAGGGGGTTGTTGCCCAGCTCCAGCTGGAAGTGCAACCCAGGTTCCACTTTGGAGCCAGGTGCATATAAGTGAGTTAATACCATAGCAGAAAAATATCCTCAAGAAAGGAAAAAGTGTAGAGAAAGAAGAGAATAGGAGAGCTCTGAACCACGTGTATTTAGGTCAGAGGTAACACCTCTGTTCTTCATTTTTCAGCTTTACAGGCAGAGCGCCAAAACTATGTTTGTAAAAGGTGTTGAAATACCATGTGGGAGGTTCTGCACCCACTTGGTTTCTGGGACAGTGGTCAGTTGGCGTCTTCTTAACAACAAACATTCAGAAAGGGTTTATTTTTTTATGGGGGGTTAAGAATGGCCAAAACTAACCTTCCGTGTGTTGCTTCATGGCAGGTACTCTTGTATGGCAGGTAGGATAATGACCCCTAAAAGTGCCTTTGTCCTAATCCCCCAGTACCTGTGCATTTGGTACCTTATGTGGCAAAGGGGATTTAAGGTTGCAGGTGGAATGGAGATGCAGGTGCATTTAATTAAGTTGCTCATCAGTTGGCCTTAGGGTGAGAAGTTAACCTGGTGAGCCCAGCGTTATCACAAGGGTCCTCCTACGTAGAAGACATGGAGAGAGGAGGGCCAGTGCCTGCCTGAGGCAACGTGAGAACGATTTGACCAGCCATTTGCTGGGTCTGAAGATGGTAGAGGACCCCCAGGCAAGGGTTGTAGCCAGAAACATCTGAAAACTTCCAGAAGCTAGAAAAGGCAGAAAGTAGATCCTCCCCTAGAGACTTCAGAAAGGAATGTAGTTGTACTCACATATTGACTTTAGCCTAGTAGATGCACTTGGGACTTCAGACCCAGAACTCTAGTAAATTTATGTTCTTTTAAGTCACTCCATTTTTGGTAATTTGTTACAACTGCAACAGGAAACTAATACATCTGGTAAATAGTTTACATACCACACTTGAGGCAGGACCTATTTTTATTCCCATTTTATAGGAAATTAAGATGAAGAGAAGTCATATCTTGATCTAACACCAGAGCCCATGCTCTTGGCCACTATTGTCTCCCCTCCAAATTCTTACAAAACATCTTAGAGGAGCCTCAAGTCACCATCTTTCTTTCTTAGAAAATTCTTCAACATAGTTCTACTCATCTAAAGATAACTTCATCATGGTATAATGGCACAAAGATGGATTATAATCACACCTAATGAAAACATTATGATTGATTCTGTGCACAAACATATAAATGTATCATAGCAGTTCAGGATGTGCCATAAGGAGGAAAACACAGAAGAGGGTGTTTTTTGGAGTTCCGGTTATGGTGCAGCAGAAATGAATCCGACTAGTAATCATGAGGTTGCGGGTTCAATCTCTGGCCTCGCTCAGTGGGTTAAGGATCCAGCGTTGCCGTGAACTGTGGTGTAGGTCACAGACTTGGCTCGGATCCTGCATTGCTGTGGCTGTTGCGTAGGCCAGCAGCTGTAGCTCTGATTCAACTCCTAGTCTGGGAACTGCCATATGCTATGGGTGTGGCCCTAAAAAAAAAAGAGAAAGAAAAAAGAGGGTACTTCTTCCTTGGAGACTGTGGTGAAAGAAGACCTCTCAGAGGAAGACCTGTGTGAATAGGGACCTAAATAAAATGAAGGAGCAAGGTCAGGCCGATGTCTGGGAAGAGCATTCTAAGAAAGGGGGAACCACAAGTACAAAGGCCTGAGGACGAGAGCGTGCTTGGTGTGTTCAGAGAACAGCAAAGAAACCCTGCGTATGTTAAACTCGGTGATCAAGAGGGAGTGATGAGAGAAGGGTGTTCTTTGGCCAGATCCTGTGATGGCGAGCAGTGAATCCACTCTGTCAGGTCTAATTTTGTCTAGGTATTGATTTCATTTGTCCTTATGGTTTTGTTCTTGGGCTGAGAACACAATCTGGATTGCATTTTGTGGAGAAGAAAGGACACTGGGGACCAAGGACAGTGGGAGAAGAGTCTCATCTAATTCAGAGGGGTTTTTTTAAGTTATTTATTTATTTATTTATTTAGGTCTTTTTAGGTCTGCACCAGGGGCATATGGAGGTTCCCAGGCTAGGGGTCAAACTGAAGCTGTAGCTGCCAGCCTACACCACAGCCACAGCAATGCTGGATGCTTAACCCACTAAGCAAGGCCAGGGATCGAACCCTCGTCATCATGGATACTAGTTAGGTTCATTACCGCTGAGCCATACAGGGAACTCCCCCATCCCCATTCCTTCCTGACTGTTCCAAAATTAACTTAGCCAAATCTAGGTTCCCGAGCCATTAAATGGTGATGGAAAGTACTTTTGCTTTTCAGCTACAGCAATGGCTTTTGTCAAGAAGTGTAATATATTGTTTTAAAAAATAAAATAATGAATTCTAGTTTTTACAACAGTTTTCAGCCACATGGTCTAAATAGATCAAATATAGTATAATTTCAATTTTTACATTACATGTGGTAAACATATGTAAAATCAAGAACTAAAAGGTCATTATAATTTTCAGGAGAATTGACTTGTTTCTAGGACTGACCACTGCAACTGAGAGATCTTGAATTATTTTCTAAGATGATATCTATTCTGTTTTTTTCTTATTAATCAGTCACTAGTCACGTTATCATTTTTCTTTCATTATCTTCTCCTTGATCTTTGATTCTTCCATTTCTCAATGTCCATAAAAAGATTGTCTCCCTTTCGTTGGGAAAAAATTCTTTTCACATACACATCCTCTTTTAAATTTGCATGAAATAAATATAAATAAGTAAGGAAAGAAGAGAAACTAAAAAGGCAAATCATATGAAATCAGTATATATATATGTATTTATATATATTTATATATATATATGGCACATAATTCAAATATCCAGGGAAGTTTTTTAAGTTAATAATTATAATAACTTATAATGTAAAAGTTTAAAATATTCACTATTAGGTGGTCTCCAAAGCACCATTGATTGATGACACTATTTTAATCACATTAATTTTAATATAAGTCTGTTAAGCTAAAATAATTTTCATGTACTATGTAACTTTTTATGTGTGTAACAATTTTCTCGTGTAGACTTTATTACAGGAGCTTGAAATCAAGCTCAGAACCCATTTGTCATTATGATCTGAGGTTTCCTTTTTTTTTCTTTATTTCCTTTCTGCATCTCTTTTCTCATGATGATTTTGAAATTTCAAAATCGGATAGTTAAGGAAAGTTTTGTTTTGAAGAGTGCATCCTAATAAAGTTCTGTATTATAAAGAAGGTTGAATTAACCTGGCTTATCTTGATACAGAAGGCAATATGTGAAATATCCATACCTGCTTTTATGGCTTTCTGTTCAAATAATAATTTCACAAGCTGTCATTTATTGAGTACCTATTATATACCCAGGACTATTCTAAGTTCCTTGTATGTATTAAGTCATTTAATCCTCATAGCAGCCCTATGAGGTAGAAAGTACTAAAATGCTAGTTTCACAGGTGAGAAAATCGAGGGGCAGAGAGATTAATAATTTACCCCAAGACTCATGGCTGGAACCCAGGCAGACTAGCTCTGGAATCTTTACTGTTGATCACTCTGCAATACATTAGCTGACACCACCCAGAGGAAGGAGACAAGCTGACCACATGGTGCAAATTGCTGAGATACTTAACAGGAGGCAAGAACAGAGTGGAAATTGTGCTTCTTGCTCAATAGGAGACATTTTTCCAAGGGAAAAACATAGAATTTTAAGGGACTTTTTCCCTTTAGTCAGAAAGAATGTGGAGTTCCTGTTGTGTCCCAGCAGGTTAAAAACCTGACATTGCCTCTATGAGGATGTGAGTTTGCTCTTTGGCCTTGCTCAGTGGATTAAGGATCCAGCGTTGCCACATATGTTGCAGATGCAACTCAGATCCGGTGTTGCCGTGGCTGTAGCATAGGCCAGAAGCTGCAGCTCTAATTCAACCCTTGGCCTGGGAACTTCTGTATGCCACAGGTGCAGCCATAACAAAAACAAAAACAAAAAGAATCAAAGAAAGAAAGTATGTTCACAAGGAGTAAAAAGAAAATTTAAAAGGCTGTGTATATTATGTAGCAAAATTGCCACTGTAACCCCAGTGCCTAGCACAAGCTTGCCTCAAACACTAGTTGCTCAGTAAACACCATTTTGTTCACATGCTACCTGATCTGGTTTTGTGAAAGCAAACTAAACTTATAGAAATTTTGTAAGGCATTTATTTCCGTGAAGCTTAATATAACTATGAAATACCCTACATATCAACAATAACTGCTACAATAAGCAGTTAAAATTTTCTTCTAAAAATCACTCTAAACACCCTTTCTCTTCTAAAACAACATTAAACACTTGATAAGTAGCCTTTCTCATAAGAGAAGCTAGATGTTTTCTGTCCACCAGGGAATGTTGCCTTTCCTTGCATCCATCCCCTGAAGAACCTTGACTTCAGAACTGACACCATTGACCACTCAGCATCTTGACCACATTTATTTCCCTATTCAGCACTCCACCTGAGAAGGAAAATGTTCTTTTTGGACTTCTACAGCATGTATTTTGATAAGGGTGCACACTGCAAGTAAATTTCACATCTCAAGACCATATTCCTTGGGATTATAGTGTGATACTCACAACAGAGCATTTATAATCCTGCCTGCCAACAATTACTATCTATAACAAGGAAAAAAATCACAAGATTCTGAAATTACCTGTCTTGGAAAGACTTTTATCATAATTTTTCATCATGAAAAGATCATTCCTACCATCTTCAAAAAAAAAAAAAAAGGCAGTTCAGTTTGAACAAGCCTTATGTAATTAAGCAGATTTACCCATCTCATAAAAATAAAAGTTTAGACATTTAAGGTCAACTTATTATAGTCAACAGTAATGTATTGTTCCCAAATTTTAAATGTTAACTCATTAAGAGTTTGAATTCAAATAAGAGAGCTATAAAGACACACATATCAAGCACACTTGTGAATTGGTCATATGAGAAGTACCTATGTAGGGGCTGCCGCTGTGGCACCATGGGTTAATGGTCTGGCTTGTCTCTGTGGAGGTGCCATTTTGATCCCTGGCCCAGTGCAGTGGGTTAAGGATCTGGCATTGCTGCAGCTGTGGCTTAGGTTGCAACCCCTGCTTGAATTTAACCCCTGGCCCAGGAGCTTCCATATACTGCGAAGCAGCTGATAAAGAAAAAAGTACCTATATAACATATATCTGTATCTATATATGTGCCATGTCTATAAAAAATACACATTTACCAATATGTTGTCATTTGCTTTCATTAGGAATCTTCTAGGAACCAGACCATACAGTAAGAATGCTTAATGTTCTTACCACAATAAAAACTGAAAAAAAAAAACTTCAGTAAAATAAGTCACATTATCATGAACTGATCAAACTGTATGATTTGGTAACAGATATAAGTTAAATAAATAAAGTAAACTAGGAAATAAATTTTTAAAAGCTCAATTAGAAAAAGAATCTAGAATTAAAAACTGGAAGTGAGGTAGAAACAGTGGCATTCCTAACCATAGCACTAAATTTTTTTTTAAATCATAGCTTTTTAGCAGCCTTGATCCCAAAGGTGATAGACAGCTAATGGGCAGCATGCCCAAGAGCCAGTATTTATTCATTGGAAACTATGTTCATCAGATGCCAAATGGTTAGTTCTAAATACAATTAAAAAATTGAGTTGGTCTTACAAAACCTAGAAAGAACTACATTTAGCTGACAAGTGAGTCCAGTCTGGTTCTTACCAGATTTCTAGTGAGAGCAATTAAGAAAGAGCAAATGACAAAATATTGGGAAATATGTATCTTGTGCAGACATGGCACAGATATAGATACTTGTTTATACACGTACTTTCCTTTTTTCTTTTTTTTTAAACAAATACTTTTCATATGACCAGTTTACAAGTGTATTTGGTATGTGTATGTCTTTACACCTCTTTTACTTGAATTTCAACACAATGCAGATAAAGATAGCATACCATCTAAGTGAGAGGTAATGATGTAAAAGCCCCCATTTTGCATTTTCTGCAGATACTGAAAATCATATGTTTATGTTTTGTCTAGGGTTTTTTGTGTGAGTCTCTTCTTCTGATATGAAGTCTTTTAAAGAAAAGAGCCAGTTCAGAGTCTCTTGTGATCCAGTGGGTTAGGGACCCAGCATTGTCACTGCAGCAGCTTGGGTCATCGCTATTGTGCAGATTTCGATCCCTGGCCCTGGAACTCCCACGTGCCACGGGCCTAGTCCAAAAAGAAAAAACAAAAGAGCCAGTTCATTCCTGTTTATTACTTGCTTGCTGTTGTTTTCCAGGAGTCTACAACAATGCTAAATTTTTTGAAGATGAACGAACATAAGAACAACTTAAACTCATCTGCCCTCTCTTTTTGCTCACCATGTAAAGCTGCAAGGAAACATTCTGTCATCGATTTTCTATACATAGCTAACTCGGCAAAACTTTGAGAATAGCAACATCTCCCAGGGTAGTTGTATGTATAACTGGTGAATGTTAGTTGAATCACCTTGTAAATGATACAGCTGTACCTACATGTGATGCATTGTTATCGTTAGCATGATTCCACCGTAGTAAAATGGTACCTAGGACTGGAATAATCCAGTCATGTCATTAGGAAATGGAATGGAAATTAATAGCTGTTAAAACACTTACAGTAGAGTGCCAGGAACTTTACCAGAAGTTTTGTATATGTTGGCTTATTTATTTACTAGCAATCATAAGGAATGCTGCTGGAACTCTTAAAGGAGCCAAATAGTGTGCAGTGGATACAAACATAACTCCATACAGAAGGTTAGATATCATCAGTTTTCACTTAACAATCAATCTTACTGCCAGTTTATACTATTTCCCTCTAAGATCATGTTGCTTTGGTTAGGTACTTTTACTAGCCAATGAGTAGCTCGTTATGGAACTGTCAGAACTTGGGCAAAGGCATGAGTTCTGCTTTTTCCTTTATTTTTTAGGGCCGCACATGTGGCATATGGAGATTCCTGGGCTAAGGTCGAATCAGAGCTGTAGCTCCCAGCCTACACCACAGCCGTAGCAACTCCAGGTCCTTAATCCACTGAGCAAGGCCAGGGATCGAACCTGCATCCTCATGGCTATTAGTTGGCCTCAATACCACTTAGCCACAGTGGGAACTCCAAGGCCATAAGTTCTGTATTGTATGCAAAATCTTGGTCTTATTATATTACATAGAAATGTCATGGTTATGAGCTGGTGGTAATATCAACTCCATTTTCTTTATAATCATTGTCAACTTGTTACGAGGTACTAACTCTGCACAAAGTTTTCAATGACTTGTATATTTTTTCAATGACTTGTGTATCTGTAGCCCACCCGTTTGGCAGACAGTAGTCCTTGGACTGGCAAAGGACATTTACCTACTGAGTTGACATTTTCGCTACCTGCTGATCGTACTCCCTACCCCCCAAAACCAAATACTGTAGTATCATATGTGTATATCTCAGTGAGCTGCCATGGAAGGATTTCATAAAAAATGCGATAACAGTAGAGAATAAAAGGAAAACATCCACCAAAATCTCCTCCAGGATTCTGAAGTCTAACTATGTGAACAGGAAGTCAAGTAGAGCCAGGCTATGGATGGTGCCGTTTGTTTTTAAAGGACGAACAGAGGCCTTCCTGCTGTGGCTGAGCAGGTTCAGAACCCAGCTAGTATGCATGAGAAGGTGGGTTCAATCCCTGGCCTCGCTCAGTGGGTGGAGGATCCGGCCTTGCTGCAAGCTGTGGTGTAGGTCACAGATGCGGCTCTGGTCTGCTGTTGCTGTGTCTGTGGCGTAGGCTGGCAGCTGCTACAGCTCAGATTCAACCCTAGCCTGGGAACCGCCATATGCTTGGGGTGCAGCTGTTAAAAAAAAAGAAAAAAGGAAAAAAAGAACTAACAGTATGTGAAGTGGAGGGGTCCTGGGGAGAGTAGGAAGGAAGGAGTTATTGTGACTCTTACCCATTCATTCACTTGCTAAGTTTTACCGCTATAATGGGTGTTGTGATGTACCCTCCACTTGTCCTAATTGGGAAAAAGTACAAAAGGAGGTATCTACAATGCAAGGCAAGGTATACTGTATCATGACAATGCAGGTGGAGGTTCTGGAGGAAAAAAATCAAACTTATGTTTGGACAGTGAGCTACCAGCATTTAAATATCTGTAAAGATATAAAACACCCGTCAGGTTAGTACTCAGCCTCATCAAATCTACTGCTTGTCCATGTTGTTAGGACTGCATGACAGAGATTTGTTCAAGGTGGTTATGCCACTGATTTACTTTACGTTAAGAAATTTTTCATAAGTTAGGTGTTGTTATCTCACTCCATGATAGACTTTAGAGGGTCAGCTGAGTAATGCATTATGCAGAGCACGCTGGCGCTGTTTCCAAAACATTCAGGGAACCTAGAGTGAGTCTACAGCCATCAGGCGGATACAGTGGGTTTTCCGTGTACAGAAACAGAAACCTCTGGATCTCTCACGCCGCCGCCAGAGGTCAGGGCCGGGAGGAGAGGGCACTCCCAGAAGGGAAGTGTTGTATTACCAGGGGAAGCACATGAACCCAAATCCGGTCCTCTCGTCCTAAGAGCCACACCTTGCTGGCTGAGTAGAGTTTAAAGGGAGGATTTCAGCAATGTTCTGCCCGCGTAAAGGTACGTGTAAGTGCTCTCCGCTTTAAAAAAGTCATCTTAGAAAGTCAGAGAAGGATGACTTTGTTATATTTTCAAAATCCATATGATCTTTATGGGTCTGCTGGCTACTACCTCCAGAAAGGGAATGTTTGCTGGGGGGCAGTTCGGGGGGGGAGTGAACTCTGTTGAAATCCTACCCTAAATATAGGATTTAAAAAAGGCTTTCTATGCATGTACATTATTTTCTTATGATTTGCTCTAAGTTCAGCTGCTGCGTTGGAGGCACTCCCAGAAATGAATTCAATAGTAGTGATTTTGAGTCTTGTTTTCATGTCCAGCGGTCCTTTATATATAACAAGTCAGTAATGACTATTTTTTCAGTCCTTCATAGGAAGTCACTTGTCAATAAGATCCCCATATTGCCTTACCTTGCCCTTAACTGAAAGGTTGTACACAACTAAGGTAATGATAGTGATTAAGTCACATGCTTGGCTTTTATCACACCATTCTCTGGGTTTCAGAGACTGGCAGTGCATTTCATTAGGTAGTCCTAACCATCCTCTTGAAAGTTTGCTTAAATGTCTCTGTTTTCCTTTAGCTTGTTATTTCTTTAAGTCCTCTGGTCTCCAGAGAAGTGAGGAGATAAAATAGATAGGAGGTTTTGTCTTTTTTTTTTAATTTTGGTCAAATAATTCAAAATAACATTATTATTGGTGTTGACCTGTACCTGTAAGTAGAAAAAATAAAGATATAAAAAGATTGGAGGCGTGAAGAAATCTCTGATGTTTAATGGAGGCATGCAGCAAATGGAATTCATTATTGACTTTTAAAAATGAAATTGCTCCGCATTATTATTTATTTATAGTTTTTCCTTTCAGAAGAAGTAATTACCATTACTAGATTAGTTTTATCCTCAATCACAAGTAACTATGTAACAACATCAGAATATATAATATAGTTTACTTAGTCATGAAAGCTTAATGATGTTGCAGGATATTATCCCTTTCAACTTAGCAATAAATTTATGAGCATAATACACAACTAAGAGGTTGAGTATCTTTTCTTTTTATTTGGTTAATTCCAAAAGCAATTACTTCACATTACAGGGCGATTTATTTACGAAATTCTCATTGCAGGAACAGAAGTGTTTTTAATTAGAAATAAACAATCTAATTTCATTTTTCTGATTCAGCACACAGATTTTGTGCAGATAATCATAATATATACAAAGTGCCCATGTTAAATATTTAGATGATTGGTTTCAGCCCAAACAACTTCTTAATTTTAATCACAGAATTTAGAACTTTTAAGACATCAAGGAGGTTGATAACCGGTCATAATAAAATGTAGTTTCCAAGCAATGCCCAGTCCGTAATCAATGACATTTAGTTCAAATTTAGAGGTATCAAAAGTTTCCAAATTTTCAGTCTTTGTGATTTAATAATCAAAAATGGAAAAATCTTCAGAATTACATAGGAAGCTATAGATATTACAGAAATATATGAAGCCCCTTGTTGTTTTAAAGTATAATTTCATATACAGCACAGCAATTCTGTTTTATAAGATCAGGACATCTGTGTGCCCAGGATTCAGAGCACGCGTAAATTTCAAGGTTAGAGCCCTCTTTCCTTTCTTCCTACCTCTCCTCCAAGCCATCCTCCCCCCTCTTCACTTCCTTTTCTCCCTCTCCCTCCTAAACCCCATATCCTTCTGGCACTTGCACACCCACACATCTTTTTTGCACGAGTAAATTTTTTTTCAACCGGTGGTCATCATTGTGAAACTGAAGAATAGCAATTAATATTTCATATGTAGCTCATAAGCCTCTTTACCTGGATTATGCATTTTGCTTCTTTATACCCAGCCGTAGGCACTTAATAAATGCTTATTGATTGCCTAGTTTGGTAGTATTATGACTGATTTTGAGAAATATCCATACCCGCTCCAGTTACCAGTACTATATTTCTTGGATTCTAAGATGCACCTTTTTTTACATTGTGACTTTTTGTCATCGCAGGGTATCTTATGATCAATGGTGTATCATGGTTTAATTGACAAGATTTTGTTTTTCTTTTTTCTATCTTGGTGGTGCATCTTATGATCAATGCAGCCTTGATGAAATATGGTAGTAAAAACTACAGGTAAATCGATTACTTGTATAATGTGCTAAATGCTGTGCATTTCAGACTTTGTAAGAGTATTCTCTTTCTGTTATGCGGCTTATCCAAGGCCAATTTTTGTCTGTCTTCACTGGGTTCCTCCACTCTAATTCCCTTGCACTGTGTTTCTACCTATTCTTGAACCAACTATCTTAACTAAAAACCAACAGAAAATACTTGGAAAATTTTACTAGTGATATGATTACTAATATTTAACTGTAATGAAATGCACAGAGTTCAGTTTTTTAAAACTAAAGACCAAGATGCAAGCTATTGTTCTGCTCTTTCAAATGATATGTACTAAGTGATCAATAATTGTTCTCAAGTTCAAATTATATACCTAAAGAATAGAATAATATGAATAATTTCTTCATCACAAGATTGTTAGGACAATTTGTAAACAACTCGTATTGGACCAATAAAAACACTGAATATGAAATATACAGAAGCATACTTTATAAACCATGTGCTGTTCAACTATCAATTTTAAACAACAGTATTAAACAAAACATTAGCTTTGGGGGGGCCAGAAGAAGGAGAAGTTGTAAAATTTGTCCCAAGTTAAAGAGAGTAAATTCTTCACTTTAATTATCATTGTAAATGATGGTATTACCCATTAACTCACAGTCTGAATTATAAGAACTGTGAAACCTGTCTTCCAACTTTCAATCTATTTTGAAGCCTAGTGCTGAATGTGTGCCAGTCTCTGAGAGCTTGCATCCTTTATTGAATTAGCAGAACCACAGCCCACAGCACCTCGGTGGCATTAAAAATAAAAGAGGTTATTTAGATTCCCCAATTCCTTTCCCATCTTTGTTCCTTCCATTTAAGAAACATATTGATCTGTAACTTACAGTAATAAGGCTTCAGGAAAAATAACATAAACATGTTTAACAGTGGATTTTGGAATCCTATGACAAAGAGTTTTGTCTAACTCCTCACTTTCAGAGGAAAACATGGTGGGAGGGAGTGGGAGGGGGTTGTCAGCAATATTGCTCTTTTCTCTCTGCTTTAGTTGCTTGATATGATTGAAGGAGCCAAATCTTATTGTCTTGTTTGTTGAGTCCCCAATGTTATTTACTAACCAGCCCCTATTATACTTAGAGACTTAAACTGCAATAGATTTGCTGATGATGGCTGTTGTGACCCATGTGAGGTGATACTTCATTGTACTTTTGATCTGTGTTTCTCCAATAATTAGCAACGCTAAGTATCTTTTCATGTGCCTGTTGCCTGTCTGTATATCTTCTTTAGAGAAATGTCTAAGTCTTCTCCTCATTTTGTGATTGGGTCATTTGGGGTTTTTGTTTAATACTAAACCGTATGAGCTATTTGTAGACTTTGGAAATTAAGCCTTTGCCAGTCACATTTGTAAATATTTTCTCCTATTTCGTGGGAGAATTTGCAAATATCTTTTATTTCGTAGGTTGTCTTTTTTTTTTTCCTAAAGTTTGTCTTTTCATTTTGTTTATGATTTCCTTTTCTGTGCAGAAGCTTTTATGTTTAATTAGGTATCATTTGTTTATTTTTGTTTTTACTATAATTCAAAGATACATGCCCCCTAATGTTCATAACAGCACTATTTACAATAGCCAAGACATGGAAGCAACCTAAATGTCCATAGATGGATGAATGGCATATATATATATATATATATATATATATTATTACTCAGCCATGAAAAAGAATGAAATGATGTTACTTGTAGCAATATGGATGCATCTAGAGTTTATCATACTAAGTGAAGTAAGCCATAGGCAAATATCATATGATATCCCTTATATGTGTAATCTTTCAAAATGATACAATGAACTTACCTACTGTGTAGCACAGGGAACTATACTCAGTATCTTACAATAACCTATAATGGAAATAAAACTGAAAAAAGAATAGACATATTATTTAAAAATCTGAAATAGAATTGGCACGTGAACATACATTTTACTAGAATCTTACTTCCCACCAAAAGAGAGTTATACATATAGGAAAATGCCCGCTAGGAAAAAAGCACTATAAGTCATAGTAGTAATTATGGAATGGCCCCACTCCTGGTCCCAGATAGTCACAAAGGAGAAATTAAACACAAGTAATTGAATCAAATGGGATTGGTCACATAGTTATTTCCATTGCCAGGACCCTTTTTCTGCCATCAGGAAGACTTCAAATATTTTCAGCTTGAAATTTCATCTTATAAATCACCAATGAATAATGAATTCTACAGAAGAACATAGAAACCAGACATTTACATAGAAACCAAAAGTGCTTTAAAAAAAACCTGTTTGGGACATTTTATGTATTCAAGTGTTCTGTAATGCTTATATTTTATTGTATTGACTTTCACAGTTTCAAGAACATAAAATAACAATAAAAAATAACTGTCATTGCTGTATTTTCAAAATACAGTGTACTTCCATCGTACTTACAATAGCATTGTTGAATGTAAATTCCATTGCTATTGTGGATATAAAACACAAAGGTTTTTTTTTGAAAGGTACTATGTTTCGTGCATGTGTCATTTTTGAAGATAGGGATACTTTCAAGAGGCAAGAATAAAGAAGAGAAAGAGGTAGTGTATTAAAGCCAGGTGCAAGTACAAAGGGGAAATACAGGAAAGGAAATTTTGGACATTACTTGAAAACCCTATGTCTCTTCTATAATATTATAATTTCCAATGGAGAGGCCTTCAATATCTCATTTCAACCACTTTATTTACAAAGACCAAAAATTGTAACTCTACCATGGACATTGTTCCATCTAATAATGTACTGTGGTTTAAAATATTTTCTGTCTCAATTTATTAGTAGTTAACTGCTAACACTTACATTGGGCTGACTTGGTATTAAGTTCTGTACTAAGTGCTTTACCTATATTAACTCATTAACAATTCACACCTCGTCACGTAAGTGTATGAATCATGCATTAAGCATTTATTCACATTTCAGCTCATGGAAGCACCATTTTTCTAGTTGGTCAGGCCAGAAACATTGGTGCATTTATAGACTCTTATTTTTCCTCTTCAACTCTGTATCTGATCAGCCCAGAGATTCTCTTGACTCTGTTCTCGAAATAAACCCAGTGCTTAACCACCTGTACCGTTTCCTTCCAAGCACCACTGTCTTTCCGCTGCATTAGGGTAGAGCCTCCTAACCGGGTGGCCCCTGCTTGCCCCCATGGCTCTTGCACTTTCTTCAGGATATTTCCAGAAGCTGACTTCTCAGTGTGACCTTCCCAGTCTACCTTATCTAAAACTTCACATCTCTCCAGTCCTTTAACAGTTATTACCCTTCTACTCTGCTTCTTTTTTTTAGTTCTTGGCATTTACCACTAACACATATATGTGTGTTTATATTTATCTTGCTAACTGGAATGCAAACTGTGAAGACGAATTTTTTTGTCATATATATATAGTGTCTGTATATAGTGTATACTATATATACTCTATATATGTTATATATACACACACACATACACACACACACACACACAATCCCTCGTACCAAGAGCATGTTATATGCCCTCAATAAATATTTATTGGCCATATCCTCGGATCAACCCTATTCATTAGGTACAATTATTACCCCCATTTACCAAGGAGGAAGTTATAATGCAGATAGATGAAGAAATCTGTCTAAAGCAAACAGGCTATTTAAACCTGAGACCTGTCTCTGGAGTCTGTGTTCAGTCCACTTGGCTATCCTTATTTGAGTGACCGTGTAGATTAACTGGAAAAGTAAAACTATATATAGATTCAGCTATTCTCTGGGGATTTTTTTTTTTTAATTTTGGATACACTTCCCTGCCCATTAAGTAGAAAACTGAGAGTTGTCTAGCTTAGCACAGTCAGATACAGCAAAGCCTCTTTCCTCCATCACTTTTTAATTTTTTTCAAAAAAGAAGGTATGAGTTATTAACATAGAAAAATATATAAAGGACCCCAATTCCACCCACGTTAACATTCAAATAGTAATAATAAGGTAAATGTGGGCAATGGTAAAAGAAAAATACCACTATGGAAAAATATAAACTGAAAGCATTTATTGAACACACACAATGTTCTGTAATAAGTAAGCACTACATATTTGATAATACAGATAGAATCTAATGAGAGGGACCAATATATGCAGACAGTTATAATTATGCATTTTGTTAGGCCTCATAGTTGGTTTAAACGTGATTCTGAGTTAGAATTTAGAAGAAACAGCAAGTTGAGGTCTGCTGACAGCTGAAGGCAGAGGCTTCGAGAGAGAGCTGCAGGGCAGGTATGTAAATAGTGAATGGAAAGTTATTAAATGTCTCAAGAGTGAAGAAACACTTTTTGAAGGAGAAGGTTAGGAAATACCATCCATAAATGTGATGTCACAATTTTGCTTTATATGACAGATGGGACTAGTGAAAGAGTATTTTTAAATAGCGCATATGTCATAGAATAGAAATTAGAGGCCACCAGTTATCTGAAGGGTGTGTTAATACATACTGAATATTATTTATAAAAAGATACCATTACTTATCCAAATGCATCATATGGAAAAATTTTAATTTCATGTTCTTCCCTTACTACCTTGCTCCTATGGAAAGTCAAGTTTCCAGCTGACCGTTTCTCTGGTTTATGAAGGTCACTATGATCTTCCTGACTGTCATCCAAAGTGTTGGTGGCCTGATCTAGCTTAGTGTCAGACTTCTTGGTTACTCAGTTTCTTTGTAAAGAGGGCTCTGTGCGTTTACATGGTGGTGATTTCTCCCTAAACTAGTCAGCTAGAAATAAGATATTTACACAGCTCCCATTTTGGCACAACGGGTTAAGAGCCTGACATGGTGTCCGTGGGGATGTGTGTTCAATCCCTGGCCTCACTCAGCGAGTTAAGGATCCAGCATTACTGCAAGCTGCAGCATGGATCACAGATTTGGCTTGGATCCAGTGTTGCTGTGGCTGTGACTTAGGCCATTGACTGCAGCTCTGATTCAACGCCTAGTCCAGGAACCTCCATATGCTGCAGGTATAGCCATGAAAAAAAAAAGAAAGAAAGAAGATATTTAGATAATGTTAAGAAAATAATAATAGCAATATAGTATAATGTAATCACATGAGACTAGAGTTGGGGGGTGAAGGCACAGCATAATTAACTTGGATATAATTGGGGGTCTCTCTGAGAAGGTGTCATTCGAGACAGACTAATACAATGGCCATACAAAGAGCCAGGAGAATAGCTAACCAGGTAGATAGGTAGTAAATGCAAAGGTTGGGAGGTGAAAACAAATTCAGTTTATTCACAAAACAGAAAGAACAGGACTAGACAGAGTAGTAACAGTACAAGATGAGGTCTCAGAGTTAGCCAGAAGCATGATGTAACCTCATAATTAACCTTCATTTATGCCTAGGAGTGTTGGAATTGTTATTCTTTTCGTAAGTGTATCTCAATGGCAAATCTGCTATTCTTTCTAATAGAGAATAAATTTATTCTGCACTGCCTAATTTGTAAAAACCTTTATGTATATTCTCATGTTATTTAAAATTCCTTAGCATTGCCATGAAGTAGGCAGGGCTAACATTACTTCCATTTGAAAGAGAAGGAAGCTGTGGTTTGTAAAACTTGCCTACAGAGGGTCCTGCAAAAGGCACCCCTCCCCTGACATACACACATGCATGTGATCTGATTCCACATGTATCATCAGAATTGTCCAAAGATCAAAACCGTCTTTTAACCCAGATTTGAAATGAACTTGAGGCTTTGGTATCTAAAGTTTCCTCATTGCTGAAAAAGAAACAGAAAAGAGTTGCTACAATAAAAGAAAGGGTAACCTCGGTTTGTTTTAATAGTGTGTGTGTGTTTGTGTGTGTGTGTTTCATAGCATAAATTCTTTCAAGGCAAAAAAAAATTCTAAAAGCAGAAATACTGCAGGGTTGGAACTATTAAGCATAGAGGCAAGTCAGGGTTATGCAATTAACCACATATTCATCTTTTTTAATTTTTAAAGTTATTATGTAGAGGTATGATATTTCCTGTGTTAGCTAAGAAAACTTTTTTACCTTTTGCAGATTTGAGGATTACATTTTAACTGTATATCCTATTTCTTGCTTATTATATTTTCACCTTTTTTTTTTTTTTTTTGGTCTTTAGGGCCACCCCCGTGGCATATGGAGGTTCCCAGGCTACGGGTCCAATTGTAACTGTAGCCACTGGCCTACACCACAGCCACAGCAATTCAGGATCTGAGCCACGTCTGCAACCTATACCACAGCTCACGGCAATGCCAGATCCTTAACCCAGGGTTCGAACTGCATCCTCATGGATGCTAGTTGGGTTCGTTAACCACTGAGCCATGAAGGGAACTCCCTTGCTTATTGTATTTTCAATTGAATTTCTACAGATGTATGGCATAGCCTTGATTTTGAAGTTTGGTGTCTTTTCTCTTTTAATTCAGTCCTTTTTCATATTTTCTAATTAATTTTTCATTGGTGTTATGGTTTCCTACTACCTTCTCTGGATGATTAAATCTTGGCTTTAATTTTTTTTTTACTTTGAAAGTATCTCATTTTCTTATGTTTTTTAGAAAATCTCTTACACATTTAAGTGTTTCACCTTAGGATGTCTTTTTTCCCTTCTACTTTCTTCTCCAAGTCTTAAAGCTGATTTTCTGATTTAACACTATAAATCTTTTTAATTATCAAAAAAACAGTCACTACGATCAAGTCTTAAACTTGAAGAAAAGATCTTTTGGTATTATTCACTGTTGTTCTAACACTGTTTCTCAGTTTCAAACTCATTTAATAAATTTAATACTCCATAGTTTCAAAAATTCTTAAGGACATTAACAGCTTCTAATTTTCATTGTAAAAATATTTTAAATTATTTATATATATATAATAATTAGCATATTTTAGATGCTATACGATTTTTAATGTACTCAACTTTTTAAAGAGCTAGGACACATATTTTCTTTTATCATTGTGAAATTGCAAATCCAGAAAAAGAGAAAATGTTTAGACTTTTTTGCTCTTCTGTGTCTTGATTCTCCTCCTGATAGTTACGTCTCAAGTCAGCAACAGCATTCAAGGCAAAGTACATGTTCATGTTATGCAAACAACCGAAATTAGGGAAACAAAGCATGTCTTGTTAATCAAAATCGGATTGGAACACATGCAGAAAGGGAAGAATTCAGGATAGCAAATTCAGGCATTTCAAAAGAAAACTTGGTTTCTCATAGTTTTTTCACAAAGGTATATATTCAGATGCTGGTACATAAGCAAGAGCGTAGTCCTTCTGAATTATCTAGCTTCTGTTATTTTGAGAGAAGAGTACCCATCAACATGTTTTAAACTTCCATTGCATTCCTTTCTCTTTCAAAGCATACATTTTACTATTGATAATCTTCAGCAAAAAATAGTGGATAGGGACAGTTTTCTTAGTGGAAACATTGAATGCTGGGATAAGGAAAACTGGCTTTTTACAATAGAAAGAGATGAAGCACTCAAGATGTGGTGGTAAATCAATGGTAAAATGAAATATATTCTGTTCGCATTTTACATCAACTGTACCATTATGTATGATTTACTCCTCTTGAATCAGTGTAGTAGACTGATGCTGGTCATCAGCATGTGAATAAAGGTACTAAACTACCTGAATGTTTTTAGAGCCTCTGCTTTCTACTTCTCTCCTGCAGCCAAGAAACAATCACACTGATAATTAGTCCTTCCAGTACCAGCAGGGAACTTACTTTTTGCCCTTTCAGAGATGATTAAAACCTTAAGCAACTTGGTAACAAAGACAACCAATCCGGAAAGATTGTCAGCGCTAATACAATTCATAACTGAAAACATTAGCATGTCTTTTGCCAGGACAAGATGTAGGAAGAGATGGACATTGGAGGAGCAGGGCATCTGCCAGCCATTTTTTATGGAGGTCTCTAGAGTTGCATTTGGGATTTCCTGTATTACTATTATTCATAGTGATTTACTACAAGAATTCCTAACCTGAACTTTTAACCTTCTTCTTCAATGCCCTTCTGACCTGTTATCCACACAGCCATCTTAATGATCTTTCCAAAACATATAACTCATTGATTCTCTTTTAAAAATCCTCTAAGATTTCCCATTGCCTGCTACGTATAATCCAGATTCCTTCTCATGGCAACAGTCTTTCATGCTTTGGAATCTATCTTCTTAGCATTTCGTGTGTTCTATACCCTCTTCATATTGACTTAATTTTAGGAATACCTGTCCACTGGATCGCTGCAAGAGTTCAGTGAGAAGCTGTACATAAAATACATCATATTAACTAGTGTTTATAGAATACTTACTGTCTTACCAGGTTCCAAAGACTGGCCTGAGTTCTTATGTGTACTCTTTCATTTAATCTTCATACAGCCATATGAGATATAGATTCTTTTATAATCTCCATTCTGTAAATGAATTAACAGATTTTTAGAAGTCAGGCAACTTGCCCAAGGTCACACCTTTAGCCAGAAATGGAGTTGTAATTTTATCTATCCATCTCCAAAACAATGCTTTTATAGGCTTTATGACAGCCTGGCATATTGCCTGGTGTACAACTCAGCTTGATTAAATATTCATTTTTGCTTTAAAAAAAAAAACCCTATTACTATAAAATAGTGTCTGGAAAATGACCTTTTTTCCACTTGCTTCCATTTCTCACCAAGGTTAACTGATAAACCACTTCTTTGACTCTTCCTAGATGTTCCAGTCTCCTCTATGCTGTCTTCTTTCATCTTCACACTCAACATATTAATAAACTGTTGAAATATCTAGTGCCTCTGACCTATGGGCTCTTCCTTGGGGGCAGACAGCATATCTTCACTGTCTTTGTTATTTTCAGAGCTGAGCATAATGTGTCACACTCAGCAATTGTTGAAAAAAATGGAAGGAGTGAAGCAAGCTCCAAAGAGAATTTCAAAATGGGGGGATTTCCCCTTTCTCAAAAGTGAAGAAATCCTCCTTGCATTTAATATGTAACTGCACCAGCCCTCCAAATAACACTCAGCCAGACCATTATGGAGGAGCAGAATCAGACTTACAGAGGTCAGAGGGGATGAAGGACAATAAACCCTCCTTGTCTTCATTCCCCCTTTCTGTCCGTAACATGGAGGGATTTTCCTACCAAATAGAGAGAGGCAAGCTTGAAGGAGAAGAAGACAGCATTCAGAAATAGTGAAATGAAATTTAAGTTTTCTTGGGAGTTCCCTTTGTGGCTCAGTGGTTAATGAATCCGACTAGGAACCATGAGGTTGTGGGTTCCATCCTTGGCCTTGCTCAGTGGGTTAAGGATCCGGTGTGAGCTGTGGTGTAGATTGCAGACATGGCTCGGATTCCGCGTTGCTGTGGCTGTGGCGATGGCTGGCAGCTACAACTCCTGTTAGACCCCTAGCCTTGGAACCTCCATATGCCACGGGTGCAGCTCTAGATATGGCAAAAAGACAAAAAAAAAAAAGAAATTTAAGTTTTCTTTAAAAAAATACTAGTTATGCTTCATTCTAAGTGGATTAAGACTCAAGTCTTAAGCCTTTCCTTCTCCCCAATCCTTTTTACATTTTCCAAAGACAGTTATACCTCCATTTACAGCATTTCTCAGAAATTAGCAAATTAGAAAACACCCCTAAATTCTAAGATCTGAGAACTTAGGGGAGATCAGTCAGTAGGCAAATGGTCACTGAGTGAGTCAGTGCAAGTCCCAGCGATAGAGTTTAGATCATCTGACTACTAGTTCAGGGTTCTGTGCATCCACCTACTGTCATGTCCCCTGAAGGGCTTGATAAAAATAGAGTATGGAACATGATGGAAGATAGTACGAGAAAAACAATGTATATATATATATATGTATGACTGCTTTACTATGCTGTACTGCAGAAATTAGCACAACATTGTAAATCAACTATAATAATTTTTTTTAATTTGACAGCAAAAAAAACAGAGGATAGTATCAGTGGGGAAGTAAATCATTGTCATTGCAGTGCTCATATTCTGTTTGTCCCTGCTTAATAGAATAATAATTGTAAATGCATAAATGCATATGTTCTCTTGATTAGTGTGTAATATTATGTCAGAAATACCAACGGGAGTTCTGATGTGGCTCAGTGGTAATGAACCTGATTAGTATCATGAGGACGTGGGTTTGATCCCTGGCCTCGCTTAGTGGATTAAGGATCCAGCGTTGCTCTGAGCTGTGGATTAGGCCTGCAGCTGTAGCTCCGATTCAGCCCCTAGCCTTGGAACTTCCATATGCCACAGGTGTGGCTGGCCCTAAAAAGACAAAAAAAAAAAAAGAATACCCATGAAGAAATATTTCCAAAGTTTACATTGTCCCCTAAAATGTAAAGAACTGACATATATCAGCACAAAAGTAGTTCTTAAATTATAAAATATACCAAATAAGTATCCATTGACCATCATTATTCTATATGAAGAAGAAGGTAAACATTGCTTTTAATAAACCACTTTTGTTTTTCTTTTTAGCTTGTGTGGTGGGATCCTCCTTCCCTAAGTGACGTCCAATAATCTAAGGTCTAAAGCAGATTTGTTACGCTGGGGGAAGATGGTAATAACTTCCTTTAGTCATTGTGATCTAATGCAGTATGATGTATCTACAAGTCATAATGCCATGTCTTAAGAGAGTAAAACCCCTGCCTCCGTTTTATGAATTTGTGGATGATCCTTAACATCTCACCCATCTGACCCCCTTTGTCTCCTCTTTGTATAGGGAAATATGGTGTCTTACCTTTCTCTACAGAGATAAAAGTCAGCTAATACCTGGTTTTAGCTGACTGTTTCTTGCACAGCTACCTGTGCAACAGTAGATAAAGCCCCACTGATCCTCTTTCACCCCTGATTTCTTCATCTGCAACATGGGGATAACATTACTCTCCTCCTTCCTCGCAAGGTTCCTGCAAAGATTAATGACAGAAGTGTACACATGGGCTTAAATCACAGAATCCTGGAACAGTAAAGGACCTTCCCATGGTGAATCTACCTTATTTTCAGTTAAGAAATCGAAGGCCCAGGCATGGTAAATGCTGCGCCCAAGACCAGTCAGCCCATGGGTTGTACAGCTGATTCTAGAATCCGAGTCCTTTGCTTGAGCATGCTTTTGTTTTTTTTCACTTGATAGGCACGACAGAACTGATCTGCACATGAGAGGAATTAAAGGCTATGGTAGAATGGTCTCAAAGAGGAAGTAGGTTTTTCTTCCCAAGTGACAGGACAGCATATGAGAAAAGAAAAGAGGGAGGTACAGTGAGAATATTTATTAGAGGATTTACAGGATGTCAAAGATACATTAAAACATGAAAAAATTTTAATTGCCCAGTTTATATTAAATAGGTAAAATATCTACTAATGTTTTTTGTTTTTTTTTTATTTTTCAGTTTTTGTTTTGTTCTGTTTTGGCTATACCGCGACATATGGAAGTTCCCAGGCCAGGGATCAAATCTGAACCACAGCTGTAACCTATGCCACAGCTGTGGCAACACCAGATCCTTAATCCCCTGCCCTGGGCTGGGGATCCAATCCAATCCACCACAGAGACAACACTGGATCCTTAACCTGCTGTGCCACAGTGGGAACTCCGATATTTTTAAAATGTATAGAATTATCACCAAAAAAATTCCTTGCCTTCTCTGTTTCCAGCACTTTTTTTTAAGCTTTATTGAAGCATAGTTGATTTACAATATTGTGATAATTTCTGCTGTACGGTAGTGATTCAGTTATAGATATACACACATCCATTCTTGTTCAGGTTCTCCTAATTCTAGGACTAGGAAGGTCTTCACATTGAGCACCAAACCCCAGCTTCATGCTACGTTGCTGCCTGTGCTGGCTGAGGGTGGAGGGTACATAAGGAAGAAGTTCAAGGGGCTGAGCCAGGGAGAAGAGTGGCTGCTTGGATTAGATGAGGAATACCAGAGCAACCTCTCACTCACAAATGATTTTTCAGTGCTTTCCAACCTTAGACGTTCAACTGGATTTACAGGTCCCTCTTAAAAAATGCAAATAGCCCCTTAAAATGACGCTTACATCGCCATAAATTAATTCCATGACAGTAGGTCTATATTTCTCCACTAATCACATCAGCTTTAGTTGGTGGTGGAGAGGTGGAAAAGAATGTAACTGAAATCTGAAAGCCCTTAGCAAAGGGCAGGCCTAGATAGGAGTAGAATGCTAAACAACAAAGGTTATTGAGTGCAGGGAAGCAAAAGAAGCTCATTGGGGAAGATAAAAAAAGTGGTGAGAAATGCCAAAATCAGCCTTTGGCTACTCTGCTTTTTTGCTGAAGGTTATAGAGGTAACCAATTAAAATTCAAGAGATGACACTATCCTTTTCTTCGTGCTCTAAGACTTGATGTTGAATGCTATATTTCATGAGTACTAGGAATAAGAACGAGTCAAATTTATAGTCTAGGATTAGCAGACACCATAATCTAGAAGAAATAATAGAAAGATTACAGAGCTGGAAACTGAGAACCTAAATTCAAATTCCTACTCTAATAGTGAGGAGTTGCATTAGCCTGTGAGTAAAGACTCCTGATGACATTTATCTAAACACATAAACCTTTATTTTTCTCCTGTGTGAAGAAGTCCAGAAATAGGCAATCACTGGTATAGGTTCAGGCTATCAGGTATGGAATCTCTTTAAAATTTTCTTAGCCTTTTCCTCATGGTTCTAAGAGAGCTAAAATAGCTCCTGCCATCACATCTGCGTTCCATACAGGTGGAAGGTAGAACCAGAAAGCAGAAGCACCTGTATCACTGAAGCAAAAAACTTCTAGTAGACTTCAGCTCATGCCTCGGTGTACCCAGAACTGTATCACAGAGCTACCTAGAAAAAGAAAATGAAAAATTACATGTTTTTGCTAAACATACTGTCATTCCAAATAGAATCAGGAAGGAAGAAGGGAATAATGATTATTTGGTAGTTGGCAGCCTTGGACAGGGCAGCATTGATTAGAGGAAAATAAATGAGAGTTTTAGCAAAATGAAAAGCTAAAAGTAATATATAAATAAAAGGCTGATTTGTTAAAAAGGTAAAAGAAGGGAAGGAGTGTTTTTAGAAGAAAGAAACTCAATACGTGCCCTTCTTCTACTCTGCTCATCAGTGAGAGTGAAATAAGCATAAATTAATGAAAAATCCATGGTGGGCATTTTTAAAATATATCAGTAGGTAATAAAAATCTTAACCTTAAAATATACCAGCTGCAAATTATTCTTTTTTTTTTTTTTTTTTTTTTTTTTTTGCTTTTTAGGGTCATATCTGCGGCATATGGAGGTTCCCAGACTAGGGGTCTAATCAGAGCTACAGCTGCCGGCCACAGCCACAGCCATAGCCACACCAGATCTGAGCCCTGTCTGCAACCAACACCACAGCTCACAGCAACACCGGATCCTTAACCCGCTGAGCAAGGCCAGGGATCAAACCCGCAACCTCACAGTTCCTAGTTGGATTTCTTTTAAACTGTGCCACGACGGGAACTCCTGCATATTATACTTAAATCCAGAAACTCTATGAACTCTTGCCATTTGACCAGTCATAGTGCAACCCAAATGTGGTCTCAGAGTGTCTTGAAAGTTGGGTCAGATATGCCCACCATCTGGAAGACAGTTAAAATATTTCTTATGTGGAGAGCTAGTTAAAATATATTTTTGTGGAGAGCTAGTTAAAATATATTTTTTCCAAACAGAGGAATGAGATTGGGATACTGAATTTTAGAAATAAAACCAAATGGTATGATTTTTTATATTCAAGATTACAAGAATCTCAGACTTTTCCAGTGTAAAAACATTTATCCTTTATCAGGCTGACAGTATTCTACATTGAAAGGTTTTTTTCAATAGAATCGTGTGTTAAAAATTTTAGTTTCAGGAGTTCCCGTCATGGCTCAGTGGTTAACGAATCTGACTAGTATCCATGAGGATGCAGGTTCAATCACTGGCCTTCCTTAGCGGGTTAAGGATCTGGCATCACCATGAGCTGTGGTGTAGGTTGCAGACATGGCTTGGATCCTGCGTTGCTGTGGCTGTGGCATAGGCTACAGCTCCGCTTTGACCCCTAGCCTGGGAAACTCCATATGCCATGAGTGCAGCCCTAAAAAGCAAAAAAGAAAAAAAAGGTAAAAAAAAATTTAGTTTCAGGAGCATATTACTGTATAATCAAAATTAGGATTAAAGTTAAAAGTCAGAGGTCAGCTAACTCATACCTTGCCATCTGTGCAATAACCTTCTCTTATAGATCCAGATTCAGAAATAGCCAAATAGTTTTTCAAGGAAAGAGATCAGGAACAGCAAACCTTTACAGCAACCGCTACTAACAAATAAAACAACCAACTCTTAACAACTAGGATAGACCCAAGATTAGTAAAGGCATTTATTTCCTTAAACATTTGAGATCACTACCGGGATATTTTCTTTTGGTTTTGTTGTTGTTGTTTTCATTTTTAAAGTTTTATTGAAGTATAGTTGATTTACAAAGTTATGATAATTTTTGCTTTATAACAAAGTGTTTCAGTTATACATGTACACACATCCATTCTTTTTCAGATTCTTTTACCACATCGATTATCACAGAATATTGGGTAGAGTTCCCTGTGCTCTACAGCAGGTCCCCACTGGCCAATCATTCCACATACTTCAGTATACGTACACCAGTCCCAAACCCCCAGTCCAGCCCTCCCCCAAGCCCCCACCCCAGCCTGTCCCCTTTGGTAACTAGATGTTTTCTTTTGTTTTTAACTTCCCTGTTTTCTCTCACTCTGTAGCTATCTTATGACTCTAGGGCAGCGTGGTTAAGGGTGGAGAGCAATGGGCCTCTTGCTTGCTTGTGCATAGAATATAGTGGAGCCAGTGTTCAGTAAGTGAATGAGACAGCTAAAAAGAAATTTCTGGAATTAGTCTATAGCAATACGCTCAAGAAGAGATTAGATCAGTTCCCTCTGAAGGGTTTTCTTCTGGCCTTTTGCTGTATGAAATGGGACCTCAAATGTAAAACCTGGAAGAATACACCAGGAGGCCAGCAGAGCAAGGCAGGTGCTTCTGGATCAGAGAAATGGTTATCAGGCACAGAAATCATTGGAGAAAGAGAAAATGCTGATTAAATATCTCAGAAAGGGGTTCAAGGGAAGATCAGTGTGTGAGTGGTGAGAGATGAAGAGCAGGAAGGAGAACTGGGAGACTGGAACTGATGGGAGTTTTTTAGGCTGGAGTCTGCACAGACACAGTTATATCCTTTAGTTTTCTAAAATTTCATGCTTTTATAGTGATTCTTTGTTTTAATAGTGACTCTTAATAGTGTTATATGAGGATGCTAACCAAACTTATTACATAAGTATGGTTGAAAAATGAAATTAAGAAGACAAATGTCTTCAGAAATAGTCGCCCTTGGGAGTTCCCACTGTGGAGCAAAGGAAACAGACCTGCTTAGTATCCATGAGGACACGAGTTCAATCCCTGGCCTCACTCAGTGGGTCAAGGATCCAGAGTTGCCATGAGCTGTGGTATAGGTTGCAGACAGGTCTCAAATTCCGAGTTGCTGTGGCTGTGGCTGGGACCATGCCATAGGTGTGGCCCTAAAAAGGAAAAAAAAAAAAAAAAACAAAAACAAAGAAAAAAATAGTCACCCTTGAACAGTTATGGATCTCCTTTTGCATTTATCTAACAGTCTTTTGGAGACACACATGAAAAAAAAAAATCAAAATACTTTTGCAGCTTTAATTTTAAGCAGTTATAAATTGAATTGTAAATTTATAATTGTAGAATATTTCATGTATATGAGTCTAGATCGAGAGTACTCATGAACATGTAATATGTTTTCATTGTGTTCTGCTAGTATTAACTCACGTCATTCGACAGATATTTATTGAATGTCTACTATGTGCTGATAATGAGCTAGGTCATGTCATAAAAGATGATAATCAGTCTACTATGAAAGATTTGATCCCAATAAGAATATATAAATGTTCAATAATTTTCAACACACATTTGCATAGGAACATATTACTGATACAGTGATGTAATTTATTTTTTATTTTTTATTTTTGACCATACCTGTGGCATGAGGAAGTTCCAGGCCAGGAATCCAGCCCATGCCGCAGCAGTGGTAATGCCAGGTCCTCAACCCGCTGAGCTACCAGAGAACTCCCTGATACAGCGATTTAATTACCAGATGAAAACAATCCCTCAGTAAAGTTTTAGCTTTCAGTTCTGAGGAAATTGCTATGTCTACTTTTTATTATAACACCTTATGTGCTGCTATACCTCTCATCAGGATAAAGTGCAAAAAATATGTTAAATACTGGCAGTTTGGAAACTGAAATAAAATCAGAGTCACTGGGAATATTTTAGTTCACATCCTAGACAAGAAGACAGAATGTATCTACACTCATTGAGAACATGTTATTGATATGGTCCCTAAACCTAAACAGTTTTGCGAAGGTAGGTTTCCTAGGAGATGTAGATCTTGCAAATATAAAGAATTAAGAAAGATATAACATGATCCAGTTAGGCTGACCCATCAGATTTTAATAGAAGTTTGGGGAAGAATAAAATAGTGTCTCTATGCTTAATGTGAAAACAGATATTACCTTCAGATGTGATCACAAATACATACTAGCTTTACACTGTCATCCGTTGTTGGAGTGATTGATCCCATAACACATTTTCTGTGCCTTTTATCTTTACATGGAAAACTGCTGTGGCATAAATTATAAATGTTTATAAAATGCTGCTTTGTTTCTAGATAGTCTTATACCATCTCATTCCTTTTTATGTTTGACTTTTAATCAATAATTTCAGGCCTAATGCAGGCAGATGTCTGAAAATGAAACAAGTTGTTAAATGAAATACTGTATTATCTGATAATAGATGAATTGTCATTGTTGGCTAATACTCATTTTGTATTGATCTAGGTGCTATGTGTATTGTGTGTATATATGTGTGTGTGTGTGTGTGTGTGTGTATTACATGTGTTTTAGATGTTCTACGTATGTGTGTGTGTATTATAGCTACAGGAAAAGGGGGAGCACTTTTTATACACCACCCTTCTTTTTTCATTTAATTTTTTGTTACTTTTTTTTAAGTTAGACGTAATTATTTAGTCTGCCATATGATGGTATATTTATTTAGTCTGCCATATTTATTTATTCTTTACTTGTATCACATATAAATACTGATTCTAATACACTGCATAACTGTAAAATTATGGTGATATCACTACACTTCAGTCACCATTTGGCTGTCTTGCAAATAACTTGTCAAAAGTAATTGGCTTTCAGTCAGAGAAAGATTAATGTCATATGGTATCACTTATATGTGGAATCTAATAAAAAATGATACAAAAGCACTTAATTTATAAAACAGAAACTCACAAATTTCAAAATCAATCTTATAGTTACCATAGGTGAAACTGCCGGGGGTGAGGGAAGAATTGGGAGAGTGGGAATAACTGTATAAAATAGATGATTAACCAGAACCTACTGCACAGCAGAGGAAAATCCACTCAATAGTTTGTAATAAGCTGTATGGGAAAGAAGAATGGGTATATTTTTATGTATGGGTGATTCATTTTGCTGTACACCTGAAACTAATACAACACGGTAAATCAACTCTACGCCAATAAAATTAATTTTTTTAAAAAAGTAATAGGCGGAGTTCCTGCCATGGCACAGAGGAAACAAATCTGACTAGGAACCATGAGGTTGTGGGTTTGATCCCTGGCCTCGCTCAGTGGGTTAAGGATCCAGCATTGCCATGAGCTGTGGTGTAGGTTGCAGATACAGCTCGGATCCTGTGTTGCTGTGCCTGTGGCACAGGCCGGCAGCTGTAGCTCCAATTCAACCCCTAGCCTGGGAACCTCCACATGCCCCAGGGTGAGGCCCTAAAATGACAAAAACCAAAAAAAAAAAAAAGGTAATAGGCTTTCATAATATTCTCTTTAATTCTTTTACTTTGGTCCTAGTATTCTTTGCCAATTCTACCTTCTTATCTTACTCTTCATATTATTAAACTAAGAGACTACATCTCTGAAACAAATATATTCATTGTCTCAAAGGAAAGACATCTGAGAAAATCAAGCTCAAAGGGAAAAGGAAAAAAGAGCAAAATGTAGAACAATGTTGGGCTCATTGCCTAGTTTATTTTTGGCCCGATCATCTGGGCCAGCACTTGCTTGCTATGAAAGATGACTCTAAGTGACTCTGTGCTGATGGAATTTATTTTAAAGAAAGGAATAATTTACAAGTCATGGATTCAACTTACAATTGCAGACTTCTTATCCATATAAATTGTGTGCTATGTTCATAGAGTCAGTCATAAAAAGCTTCAGAATGTACTGTGCTGTTTTGGATTGACCTCGTTTCCTTCCATAGCTTCTTAGATTTCCCAAAGTATCAAGTTTAATTTGGAGTTTCTCTCCAAATGTCACAAGCCTAACAGAGAGAGGGGGAAATATCAGAGTGTTCCATCAGCTCAACTTGAGTAATTGAAGATTTAGTCTCTGACTAAACCCTAGTCTTCATATCGAAACGTTTATTACTGGTAACACACAGAAAAGCTATGTAGTTTGTATAGGATTTATACGAATAAACAAGTTTCCTTAGGATTTTTTTTTGTCTTGTTAGGACTGCATCCACAGCATATGGAAGTTCCCAAGCCAGGGGTTGAATCAGAGCTGCAGCTGCCAGCCTACACCACAACCATAGCAACACAGGATCTGAGCCACATCTGCAACCTATACCACACTCATGATGACACCAGATCCTTAATGTACAAGGCCAGGTATCGAACATCCAACCCACATCCTCATGAATACCAGTCTGGTTCATTACTGCTGAGCCACATCAGGACTTCCTTTTTAGTTTTGCAGTATCCACTTAAGGCAGTTGATTTGGAACCATTTTATATTGTATACTTTTTTCACCTAAATTTTTATTATGAACTGCTATGAACCAATACTTTTTTGAAAGATGTACTCAGATGAGTTGATACAAGATTTTTAAAATTCTTCTTTGAACCTAAATGTCCATTGACAGATGGAAGATGTGGTACATATGTATGCAATGGAATACTATTCAGCCATAAAAAAGAATGAAATAATGTCATTTGCAGCAACATAAATGCAACTAGAGATTTAATAGTAAGTGAAGTAAGTCAGAGAAATACTATAAGATATCGCTTATATGTAGAATCTAAAATATGGCACAAATTATCCTATCTATAAAACAGACTCTCAAACATGGAGAACATACTTGTGGTTGGTAAGGAGAAAGAGGGAAGAAGGGGATAGACTAGGAGTTTGGGATTGGTAGATACAAACTATTACATTTAGAATGGATACACAGTAATGTTCTACTGTATAGCACAGGGAACCGTTTCCAATCTCCTGGGATAGATCATGATGGAAAATAATATTAAAAAAGAAATTATACGTATATATGTATAACTGAATCACTTTGCTGCCTGACAGAAATTGGCACAACATTGTAAATCAACTATAATTTTTTAAAAATGTAATAAAAAGTCTTATTTGTAGGCCTTATAAGCTATGATACCCTGAAAAGGAAATTAAAATATGAAAAATAAATCCTCCAAAACCTAACAACATTTCCCTCTTAGGGTTCAGCCTAGTTCTATAGACTGCACTGTACAAAAGAAGAGAAAAGCTATAGCTGATTTATAGGGGAGGCTGAAATGAACAAAGAGCTGAAAAGTGAGTTTTAGGACTTAGAAGAAAAGTCCCAGAAGGTAAAATATTTTAACTTGGAGTTTCAAGATTGAAAAATCAATAAAAAATAATAGCAGCTTGTGTTTATCAAATATTTGTTCCATTTTCACAGTTATTCTGTAAGAGGATATTATTATTATTTTACAGATGAGAAAACTGAGGCTTGGGGAAAATTCATTTATGCAAAGTCACATTAATAGTATGTGATAGAGGTGAAGTTAAATCATAGAAATGTGACACCAGAGCCAGCTCTTCAACACAGTAGCGTCATGAAGCATATGATATTCATACAGATTGAATAGTGATTTGAATCAGAGATCACTTCTTAAGATGTTTTTACAAAAAGAGGTGAGCTTGAAACTCTTCAAGTTTTTAGAGCCACTGTTATTTACAGAAAGTAAGGGTAATAGGAGAGGAACAAGTTAAATAATATCACAGAGAAATAAATATGGAAATTCAGACCATGGGACATAACCCAGGATCACTGACCTGTTTCTGCAACAAGCCAATGGCCTACAAAAAAAGAACAAGAAAAAAAAAAGTGAAGCCTTTGCTAGGATCTTACTGCTTCAAACGTAGTTCATTTTGAGTCCAGCAACACTGACACCACCTGAAAGATTGTTAGCATCTTCGGTCCTGCCCCAAGCCCTGAATATTAATATCTCTAAGTGATTAATTTGCACGTTAGGGTTTAAGAAGCACTAGTCTTGATGACTAGAGACTTAACTAATTGTGATAGATAGACCTTATTTGGATCATGATTCAACAAGCCAGCTGCAAAATGGCATTGGGGAAATTGAGCATGGACTAGTGTTTGGGTTCTGAGCACTAACTTTACTAGGTATAATAGTGGCACCTAATGGTTAAGCATGAATGTCCAGATCTTTTAAAATTTAGACATGTACACACCAAGATATGCAGGAGTGAAATAATATGGCTAGAATTTGTTTTAAAATGCTTTGGTAAAGACAGTAGCAATAAATGATATAGATGTGGCAAAATCTTAAAAACTGTTGAATACGTGTGATTGGTCATTCTGCTCTTCTACCAACTTTTGAATATGTTAGAATATTTCATAAATTTTTAAAAATTATCCAGATAAACAGGCTTATGCCCTAGAAATGTTATAAGTAACTAAAAGAAGTTTCTTATAGTAAAAAATGTTAATCATTTAACAGGATGCCAGAAAATCTTTCTCCAAAGGATTTAAATAATAGCACACACTTTTTGGTCTATAGGCCATTTTAGATATAGCCCTGGTACAAAGCAGAACACTTTAAAAAAATCTGCCAAGCTCCCTTTCTCAACAATGGTTCTGTGGTAGATGTTATACTTTGTGAATACTTTGGGCCATTGATCTTAGGTTTAATGCCTTAGTTGTGTTCAAAAACAAGAAAAAGCAGTTGATGCTTTTGTTCTAGACCTGTATTTCCTCTCTTGTGGCATTCTTCATTTTAATGACCAATTGATGGAATGTTGAGCTACTTAGTCATCCAAATCAAGCATTTAATAGAGAGTCCTGTACTCATCTCATGCTTCTAAGAATCTATGCTTGTAACGGCAGACTAAGGGCTATTGATGTTATATGATCAATAGGAAACTCTTTAAGCTGGTATGTATCTGTCATATAGAAAGGCATTCCTTTCAACATCATATAAACCCTTGATGTACTTAACCACTGCAAAGCATATCATTCTTTGTTTCTGAAAAAGGGGGCAAAAGAGAATTCCACACACTGTTATAAAGAGAAATCAAGTAATTTTGCACCTTACTAAATGATTGTATTTGTGGTATTATATTATATTTTCTGGCTCCTTCCTATAGATACATAAGGATGGTTCTCCAAGACTAAATAATAAACTCTGCCAACATCCCCAGATGTAGACATTATACTGTTTACAGATGAACAAAAGACACCTGACTGGTTTAGTAGGTGCCTTGTGTTTATAGAGTGAGTCATTGGGTGAGCAAGAATTTGCTTCCAGAAACCTTCCCATTTGAACCACGAGTAGTTTTTCCCTATGTGGCTCTATATTTTGGTCTCTTGGCTTGGATTTTATGGAATAACTAGAGCATCTCAGGTTTTCCTTTGACAAATATGTATTTGGAAGAATCGATGAGTAATGGGTTCATGGAGGGGATTTTGGGTATGACTCTGAATCAGAGAGTGGCTGACACTCAGATGCTGCTGCTTGAACTTCTCTAATTTAGGTTATGCCCTGAGAGGCTCCCTATTTATAAGAGGCTGCACTGTTGGATTCATGTGATTTTCAATTTTATAGACACAAGTTCTTTTCTCTCCCTCTTCATATTCTTCCTGGCAAATACCCAGTCACCTTGTCTTTCTTTCTCTGTTCTTTCCACAAGAGCAGCCTCTGCATGAAATTTTCTGTATTGCTCATTGGCTCTCAGTACAAGCAAAAACCTTTCAAACTGTGATCTTTGTTGTTGTTGTTGAAGTTAGTTGATGTTCAATGTTGTATTAGTTTTTGCTGTATGGAAAACTGATTCAGGTGTGTGTGTGTGTGTGTGTGTGTGTATGTATGCTTGTGTGTACATGTGTGTGTGTTCTTTTTCACATTCTTTCCCATTATGGTTTATTACAGAATATTGAATATGGTTCCCTTTTCTATACAGTAGGATCTTGATGTTTACTTTATATATAGTAGTTTGTATCTGCTAATCCCAAACTCCTAATTTATCCCTCCCTAACTTCCCTTCCTCTTTGGTGACCATAAAATTTGTTTTCTCTGTCTGTAAGTCTGCCTGTGTTTTGTAAATAAGTTCATTTGTATCATATTTTAGATTCCACATACGAATGATACCATATGATATTTGTATTTCTTCATCTGACTTCACATGTTACAGTAACCTCTAGATCCATCTATGTTGCTGCAAATGGCATTATTTTCTTTTTATGGCTGAGTAGTATTCCATTGTATAAATATACCACATTTTTCACATCCATTCATCTGTCAATGGACATTTATGTTGTCTTCATGTCTTAGCTATTGAAAATAGTGCTGCTATGAACATTGGGGTACATTATCTTTTCTAATTAGAGGTTTCATCTTTTGGGGGTACATGCCCAGGAGTGGGATTGCTGGATCATATGGTAACTCTATTTTTAGTTTTTTAAGGACCTTCATACTGTTTTCCACAGTGGCTGTGCCAATTTACATTTCTACCAACAGTATAGGTAGGTTCCCTTTTTTCCACACCCTCTCTAGCATTTATTTGTAGACTTTTTGATGATGCCCATTCTAACTGGTGTAAGATGAAACCTCATTCTTACTGGTGTGAGATAAAGGTTTGATTTGCACTTCTCTAATAATTAGCAATGTTGAGCATCTTTTCATGTGCCTATTGGCCATCTATATGTCTTCTTTGGAGAAATATCTATTTAGGTCTTCTACCCATTTTTTGATTGGCAAACTGTGATCTTTTGTCATTCTGCAAACATGTTCCACACACCCTGTACCCTTCAGGCTAACTGTTCTGCTATAGCACAGTATTTAAAATCTCTGGCTGGATAATTGTAATTAGAATAACTTGTTTTTATTAACCTTGTTGCTACTGTTAAAATTGTTTATTATAAAATATAACTATTTCAAAAGCTCTAAAGTACTTTTATTACAGTCAATAGATTTGATAGGAAGCATGATGCAAAATTTCATAGCCCAAAGAATTAATACATATAACAAAAATTGTATATCCTTTTGCTATTTTAAAAGAATATCATTATAGCAAAAGAAAAATCTTTGTAGTGTCTATACACGTGTGTATATCCCAGATGGGTTCTATTTGAGAAAGAAGGTGGTAAGAGAGTACTGTTTAAGGATAATTTTCCCCCAAAAAAAGGTAACATTAAGACTGATATAAAAATGAGCACATTAGGTGTTTATTTAACTCATTAATGAAGGAAGCACTAAGATATTACAACCAATTCATTTATTTTTTGCTTTTTTTAGGGACACACCCGTAGCATATGGAGGTTCCCAGGCTAGGGGTTGAATCAGAGCCACACCACAGCCACAGCAACATAGGATCCTTAACCCAGTGAGCGAGGCCAGGAATCAAACCCACAACCTCACGGTTACTAGTCAGATTTGTTTCTGCTGCGCCACAGAACTACAACCAATTTAAAGGAGAATCAAAACAGGTACTTTAGAACAGGATTATTGGAACGAATGTGCAGATGGGGGTCACATTCCGTTGGGGAAGAAAGTCAGTTCAAAGCCTACCGGACAGAATTTTCATAAACAAGAATGTCTTTGTTTATAGATAATAATTTTGCATAAGCTATCTGCGTTAATGCTTTATAGAGTTGTAAATTAACTTCCATAGAATCAAAATCAAACAGTCCAGTAGTGTACTCTAGACACTGTAGAGCTCTCCACTGAAGCACAGAATTATTTTTCCCTTACAGAACTATACTCTAAGTGCGTTGCTGCTCTCAGCGACGCTCTGTTCAGATTGTTTACACATTCACAATTTAGCTTCAGCCTCTTTCCCTCTTCTGTTCTCTAGCTCCACACCCTTATATCCTGCTTTATTCAGCCGAAGTTAACTATATTTGGGAGTTTCCATGGTGGCCCAGTAGAAACGAACCTGACTAGTATCCATGAGGATGTGATTTTGATCCCTGGACCTTCTCAGTGGATTAAGAATCAGGCGTTGCTGAGAGCTGTGGTGTAGATCCCAGACACAGCTCAGATCTGTGGCTGTGGCGTAGGCCAGCAGCTATAGCTCCAATTCGATCCCTAGTCTGGGAACATATGCCACAGGTGTGGCCCTAAAAAGCAAAGCAAAGCAAACAAACAAACAGTGCAAAAAACAAAGTAAACTACATTCGACTAATTCCACTAACCCATCAAGTCCCTGATAAGTTGTCACTTCTTCCGAGAAGCCATGCTGTGCTTTATCTGCTTTAGCCAGGAATTACCATACCTCCCCTTGATAGGCATCACTTTTTTTTCTGTACTTTTCCTGTGTATTGACCATCTGCTATGATCTAAGTAATTCTCAAACTTAACAGTACATCATGATCACCTGGAGAATTGGCTAAAACATAGATTGCTGGGCTCCACCTATCCTTTGATTCAGCAGAGCTGAGGTTGAGCTTAAGAGTTTGTATTTCTTGGAGGAGTTCCCATCATGGCACAGCAGAAACAAAGCTGACTAGGAACCATGAGGTTGTAGGTTCAATCCCTGGCCTTGCTCAGTGGGTTAAGGAGCTGGCATTGCTGTGGCTGTGGTGTAGGTCGCAGATGTAGCTCAGATCATGGCTCAGATCCTACATAGCTGTGGCTGTGGTGTAGGCTGATGCTGTAGCTCTGATTCGACCCCTAGCCTGGGAACCTCTATATGCCATGAGTGCCGCCCTAAAAAGACCAAAAAAAAAAAAAAAGAGTAGAAATAGCATATATTTTTAGAACCCTGAATAGCAAGTGATCTTTGGAAAGTAATTTAAGCTTTAAACTTGGTGGCATGAAATTGACATTGTTATTTTGTGTTTTGTTCTCTTTGTTTGTATTTTTAGGGCCATACCTGAGGCACATGGAAGTTCCCAGACTAGGGGTTGAATTGCAGCTGCAGCTGCAGGCCTACTCCATAGTCACAGCAACGTGGAATGCTAGCCACATCTGCAACCTACACAACAGCGCATGGCAACGCTGGTTTCCCAACCCACTGAGGGAAGCCAGGGATTGAACCTGTATCCTCACAGATACTAGTCGGATTTATTTCTGCTGCACCACAACAGGAACTCCCAGACATCTGTTGCTTTGAAAGTCAGTTTTTAGGAGCACCCTAACATGAGTGTATTAAAGTTACACCTGAAAAAGACAAATTAAATTTTATGAAATTTGAAATGTGGCACATAGTTTAATGATCTTAAGAAATTCTTGGGATTTCTGGTTGTGGCTCAGAGGTTAACAAACCCGACTAGCATCCATGAGGAGTTGGGTTCGAACCCTGGCCTTGCTCAGTGGGTTAAGGATCCAGCATGGCCATGAGGTGTGGTGTAGATTGCAGGCGTGGCTGGGATTCCACGTTGCTGTGGCTATGGTGTAGGACAGTGGCTTCAGCCCCAATTGAACCCCTAGCCTGGGAATCTTCATATGCCACGGATGCAGCCCTAAAAAGACAAAAAGACAAAAAAAATTCTTGAAAAAATCGTTAAAACTTCATACTAATGACACCCTATATTGGTAACAATACTGAAAAGAATACCCAGTATGCTTTTTATAGATTTCAAAATCAGACTAGAAAATATGCATGTTGTAAAGCAAACTGACTTAGATTTACTCATGACAAGCTAATAATGCATGTTCTATAAAACCACTGAGATAAAATTCATTTCAGTATTCTTTTGCTAAAGTTTTCAGAAAACATCTGCAAGTAGCACACATTTAGATGTTATCAAATACTTGCCATTCATGCTAATGTCATTCACAACATATGTATTTGCTATTGACAGAGGCATCATTCTATTAGCAATTAACTGTTTTGCAGCTCTCTTCTCGCTTTGTCAAATGGGCTTTTATCACAGCTTTCTTTCAGTCCAAGCTTTCTCTGTGCTAATTGCAGCTAAGTCAAATTGGTGCAAAGAGGACTTCAGAGGGTGGGGTGTCTTAGTTAGGACCACATAGATTTTGAAATAAGTGAAAATGTGATGCTGAAAGAGAAAGCATAGAGAGATATGGCAGGAAGAGGCAATAGCCTGCCCCACATCATCTCTGTAATGAAATGGAGAGGTATCAGGATCAACAGAAACATGCTTACCTCCATGCGCAACATACTAAAATGCAAATGTAAAAAGATATTAGAATAGTAAATATTATTTTATCCAGGCGGAGGATAAAATAAAGCTGTCTGAAGATAGGCTGTAGAAGTTATCAGCAAAATGTAATGCAGTTACCTTTCCCATCATCTACAAGATCTGGGTTTCTCAACCCGGGCACGACTGACATTTGAAGCGGGACAGTTCTTTGTAGTGGGAGCTGTCCTGAGCATTGTAAGATCTTAAGCAGCATCCTTGACCTCAACCTACTATATGCCAGTAGCATATACCTTCAGTTGATGACCAGAAACATCTCCAAACATTGCCCAATATTCCCTGGGAGTAGAGTTGCCAGATTTGGCAAGTCAAATTAGAGGACATCCAGGTAAATTTGAATTTCTGGTAAACGGCAAATAACTTATGGGGATGAACATATCCCATGCAACATTTGGTATAGAACTGTACTAAAAAATTATTCAACGTTTACCTGAAATTCAGATTTAACTGGGAATCCTTTATTTTATCTAGTAACCCTACTGGGAAGCCAAATTGCCTGTGATTGAAAACCCTGTGCTGTAGGTATCAATAAGTAAGAATAAACACAGGAAAAACTCTTAACTGACTTAGCTGACAGTGTTCCTTCTCTTTACCTCTCTGGGTTTACCAGGAATCTTGTTACAGAAGGGGCTCATTAACTTCCCTCACAGGGTAGACATGAGATCTAAAGAAAATAATATATGAAAAAGCCTTGGAGTGACCGTTGTGGCTCAGCAGTAACGAACCTGAACCAGACTAGGATCCGTGAGGGTGCAAGTTCGATCCCTGGCCTCGCTCAGTGGGATAAGGACCTGGCATTGCTGTGAGCTGTGGTGTAGGTCACAGACGTGGCTCAGATCCCGAGTTGCTGTGGCTGTGGTGTAGGCCAGCAGCTGTAGGTCCGATTCGACCCCTACCCTGGGAACTTCTATGTGCTCGATTCGACCCCTACCCTGGGAACTTCTATGTGCTGCAGGTGCGGACCCCGCCCCCCCCCAAAAAAAGCCTTAATACAATGCCTGGCATAGTAAGCAATTGCAATATGTTCATTATTATTATATCAGGATTCCTCCAAAGGTGGTATCATAAAAGTTTCTTGTCTCTGGATTTAATTTTCAGTAACAGGAAAGACTGTATTACGAAAACAACTGGAGCCCAAACGTGATTCTCAATCTTAGCTACACATCAAAATCACCTAATTAGGTGATTTCAGTGTCCTCCCTAATGTCTGTATCCCCCCTTTGAGAGATTTGGATTTCATTGATCAGGAGTGTGGCCTGAGCAGTGGGATCTCAGAAGATCCACAGAAACCCTAAAATGCGTAGCCAAGGCTGAAAATCACCATTTGAGAACGGTATGGGATAGTTGGTGCTCCTTAATAATAGAGACAGGGAGTAAGCTAGACTTATTTACAGCTAATTCTTGGGTTATAAAAAAGTGTGCTGAGGTCAGATTTAGAGGAAAGATGGACATGATTTCATTGATTAATTCATTAACTTAACAAATATAATACCTGAGTTCCTACTGTGTACTAGGCCATGTTCTAAGCACTGAAGGGAGTCCCCGTCCTTGTTGAATGCTACTAAGGAGAGACAGACAATAAATAAGACATTTTAATCTAATTTCAAAGATTGGAACTGAAGCCTACATGAGAGATGGTAGCACTCCAAAAAACAAAAATCAAAATCATGAATAATCTTAAATAGAAAGCAAAATGGTGAGAAACCGGTGTGACTTAACCTGTTCTCAAGTTTAGTTCCTACAAGAGATAAAAGTAGGAAGGACATATGAAGCCAGGACAAGTAAAAGGAGGGCATAAAACTGTTAAGGGGTGTCAGAAAGTTCAGCACACAGAGTGAGATTTTAAAAACACTAAAGGAACTAGGCAACTAGGATCATTCTGTGAAAAGGGAAGTCCTAGAATAAAAAATAGGAAGGAAGTGTGATGCCCTCTTTCTGAGGAAGATGTGCATTGTTGAACCAGTTATTATAAAGCAGAACGACTGTGCCTATTTAGCTTGGTTTTTCTCAATTGAGAATGAATGCGCTCCATGTCACTTTAATTCTTGGTCTAGCCAGAAGACCTTAGAAGGGTAGAGGAAAGTTTTATTCCTCCCCGACAGATCACTGATCACATATCAGGCCTGTCAGATGTTATGAACTCACACTGTTTTCATTAGGGTCGCCATTGCTACCCTAATCGGATAGCTGTGGAAACTGAGTCAGCAGTGTTCAGAGTTCTACAAATCAGAGAGTATTAGAGGCAGAAAGTTTTCTGTCTGGTTGGACATTTCCCTGGTGCTCCATATCTTTTTGACCGACTGAATCAATAAACCCTTGAGCATTATTTGAAAAAGAATAAAAAATGAGCTCCTAGAAAATACGAAACAAAAACTGTGACATAGAAATTCATAGGCTAAGATAGGTAAGGACGTAATGAAAGACCACCCACATCCCTTTTGCATGAATTGTAACCTCTTGGTCCAGATAACTGGGTTATCAGAATATTTTGAGATTTCCTATTGTGGCTTAGTGAAAATGAATCTGACTAGCATCCATGAGGATGCAGGTTCCATCCCTGACCTCGCTCAGTGGGTTAAGGATCCGGTGTTGCCATGACCTGTGGTGTATTTCGCAGACGCGGCTCAGATCTGGCATTTCTGTGGCTGTGGCGTAGGCCAGCAGCTACAGCTCCAATTCAGCCCCTAGCCTGGGAACCTCCATATGCCACGGGTGTAGTCACAGATCCTTTGGCAGTCATATGGTGAGAATGACAGTGTATTTGTGAAAATCATGCTCTCTTTTACAGCAAACAAACCTCAATATACATATAATGGCTTAAATAAAAGAGAAGTTTGTTTCTTATTCAGGTCCGAAACTGGTGTTCCTGAGTGGTGGGTGCCTCCCCTCTAAGAGTGATTTCAGGGACTCAGTTTCTATCTTATAGCTCTGCCATCTTTCAAAAATAGCTTCTCATGTCTTCATGCCTGTCTGCTTCCAGGCTGTGAGAGGAAAGGACCATGTAGGGTCACCAGTGGAATGCTCAGCAGGCCAGGCCTGGAAGTAACACACACTGCTTGTGCATTCCCTCCATTGGCTCAGTCATGTGGGCATCCTGATCAAAAAGAAAGCTGGGAAATGTAACGTGCCCAGAAAGAACAATCAGGTTCGGTGACAGATAAACCAGTCTCTACCTGGACAATAGGAGACCTGCCAGAAAACTTATAGTGAGGGAATAATTCAAATTGCAAAGAATGGGGTTGGAGTAGAGTTGAAGCATATGGAAACAATATAGGTTTGTAACCCACTGGGAGGGGAAAACAGTGATGACTTGGAGTCTGTACCTCCTCTTCTCCTGCGTTTTAGGAAGACATTTAACAAATATATGACTTAGTTGATAAACAAAACTGAGTGATGGTATCATTTAGTAGATTCACGCTTCTTCAGACAACTGTGTCCAGTGAGAGATAATCACGATCAACCCTGAAGGCAGTGTTTGTGCTGTGCCCTGGGACTCTCTTTGCCCATATCTAACTCTCCTTGCCCATGTCTAAAATATTTTTATGAACGGCTTGAATAGAGATAAATTTGTGGTTGACTTAGGAAAGGAGGTATGGAATAATACTTCAGTGAAAGAATCAAGAGTAGTTTCAAAATGACCTCAGTGATCCAGAACATACGTCAGCAGAAGTTTTCTAAAACCAGGGTGGGAGTAAATATTTTGAACTTGGGAGCCATATGGTCTCTGTCACAACTGGTTGTCTCTGCTGCTGTAGTACAAAAGCAGCTATAGACAATACACGAATGAACTGGTGTGGCTGTGTTCCAATTAACCTGAATTTATCAAAACAGGTGCCAGGACAAATTTTATCCATGAGCCGTTGTTTGTTTAACATCGATCTAGAAGTAGAGGCTGAAATATGAATGCAGATACATCTGTAATTTGTTTATATAAGGCCAGGGAACAATGGGCCTAACACTGTACATGTGTGTTACTCTTTCTGTTCAAAATAGAGCTATAACATAGGTATTATTTGCTCTTATTTTATAGATAAAAAAGCTTTATCTCAAAAGTAAATAGTTTGACCTAGCTTCGACATCTGGAAAACACTTTATGGGAAGGAGTTCTCATTGCGGCTCAGTGGAAATAAATCTGACTAGTATCCATGAGGATGCAGGTTCTATCCCTGGTCTCACTCAGTGGGTGGTGTACGAGACGCGGCTCGGATCCTGCGTTGTTTTGTCTGTGGTACAGGCCCACGGCTATAGCTCTGATTCAGCCCCTAGCCTGGGCACCTCCATAAGCCACACGTGCAGCCCCAAAAACAAAACAAAAAAAAAGCAAAAGAAAAAGAAGAAAAGAAAAGAAAACACTTTATGGGACATAATGAAACTTTGACAAATGTTTGGGTGAATCGAGAGTCATGATTTTTGTTTGTTTGTTTGTTTTGTCATTTTAGGGCCGCACCCACAGCATGTGGAGGTTCCCAGGCTAGGGGTCTAATCGGAGCCACAGCTGCCTTCCTATACCACAGCCACAGCAACGCGGGATCCTAGCCGTGTCTGCAAACTGCACCACAGCTCACAGCAATGCCAGATCCTTAACCCACTGAGCAAGGCCAGGGATCGAACCCGCAACCTCATGGTTCCTAGTCGGATTCGTTTCCGCTGAGTCACGACAGAAACTCCAAGAGTCATGACTAATTAATTGCTCAAGTCAAAGACAGAACACTTCTGGAATACTCTTGTGGCTCAGCCAGTTAAGGATCTGGCATTATTACTATAGCAGCTCGGGGTCACTGCTGTGGCTCATGTTCAGTCCCTGGCCCAGGAACTTCCACGTGCTGTGGAAGTGGCAAAAACAAAACAAAACAAAACAAAACCCCAAACAGCTGGAGCACTTCATGTTGCAATACTCTGGAAGTCCCTGGGTTCTTTTGGGTGCATTCTTATCCAAGCCTGTGACTTTGAGAGACTCACTTGACTTCTCTGGACCTTGGCTAACAAATCAACAAAAATAAGAGACTCAATTAGATAAACGCCAAGGCTCCTCTCAGGTCTAACAGGGTTGCTATTAATATATTAATGGCAGCATGTGAAAGAGAATTGAGACTTACTCTATATATAGCTCTAAAAGTAATTATTTTCAAAAGTTTTCTATTAATATAGTTTTACTTAAAACCAATATGTAAAACATAAAAATGGCATTGTATGAGCATACGTGTGTTCTACAAGTTCAAATATAGAATATTTCTGATAATAAAGACATTTATTGAAAGAATTAGGCTGATATGAATGAAACTAGTTTTTAACTGGGAGTTATGGATGATTGATGGGTTCTTTTTAGCATCAGCACCTCAGCATTCTACCCATTGTATGCTGGTTTGTTTGCTTGCTTTTGGTTGAAGAATGTGAAGAAAATCCTTATTCACTTGGAGTTCCCGTTGTGGCTCAGGGGTTAGCTAATCTGACTAGTATCCGTGAAGATGTGAGTTTGATCCCTGGCCTTGCTCAGTGGGTTAAAGATTTGGCATTGCTGTGAGCTGTGGTGTAGGTTGCAGACACGGATTGGATCCCACATGGCTATGGCTGTGATGTAGGCCAGTGGCTACAGCTCTGATTAGACCCCTAGCCTGCGAACCTCCGTATGCTGTGGGTATGGCCCTAAAAGAAAGCAAAAAAAAATCCTTATTCACTTACATAGTTTATTTTTTTATTTTTTCTACTCTTTATTTTTATTTTTTAAATTTTTTCCCATTGCTTAATGAATTTTATTACAATTATAGGTGTACAAAAATCATCACAACTCAATTTGATAGCATTGCGTCCCAAACCCTCGGTGCATCCCCCCACCCCCCAGATTGTCTTATTTGGAAACCAAAGGTTTTCCAAAGTCTGTGAGTCATTGTCTCTTCTGCAAAGAAGTTCATTGTGTCTTTTTAGTTTTCATATGTAAGTGGTAGCACTGGATGTTGCTGTCTAATTGTCTGACTGGTTTCAGTTCACATGATAATTTCTAGGTCCACCCATGTTGCTATAAATGTTGTTATTTCGTTCCTTTTAATGGCTGAGTAACATTCCATTGTGTGTATGGACCTTATCTTCCCTATCCACTCCTCTGTCGATGGGCATTTAGATTGTTTCCATAACCTGGCTATTGCATAGAGTGCTGCAATGAACACTGGATCACATGTGTCTTTTCAAGTCATGGTTTCCTCTGGATAGATGCCCAGGAGTGGGATTGCTGGATCAAATGGTAATTCTATTTTGAGTTTTCTGAGGAATCTCCATACTGTTTTCCACCATGGTTGCACGAATTTGCATTTCCACCTACAGTGTAATAGGGATCCTTTTTCTCCACACCCTCTCCAGCACTTATTGTTTGTAGACTTTTTGATGATGGCCATTCTGGTAACTTTAAGAAAGTTGAAATCATATCAAGCATCTTTTCTGACCACAATGCTATACGACTGGAAATCAACAATAAGAAAAAAATGGCAAAAAATACAAACACATACATAGTTTAAATGACAAATTAATAAATAGTCCTGGAATCCGAGAATACTGCTCAGAATATAGAAATGGCAGTAGAAGCCTGGAAAACAAAATGACAACATAAATCAGGTAATCTTCTGGAATATATGATAAAGATAAGTGTAAATTAAACATTTGCAAACCCTTGTATCAGTCAAGGTTGGTGCCAAATGAACCCCTCAATATCGGTGACTTTTGTATTAGTATTTATTTCTTGATGTTGTATTAGTGTTTATTAGTGTATTAGTGTTTACTTATTTCTCGCTTATATTACATTCAGATTGAATTTGCGGTAGAGGCTCTGATTTAGTTGTTGGAGATGGTGCCCGCTTGACGCTGTGCCATCTGGACCAGGTAGTATCCTTGGTTGCTCAGGCAGTGGCAGAAGCATATGGAATGTAGAACATTGACTCCTTTCAACAGAGGTTGTGTATTTACACATGTGAGTGTAAAACACATCCCTTCTGCTCAGTGCTTGTCAAGACTAGTTTTGTGGCCCCGTTTGGGAAGTAAATGTGTGATTCTTGTGAACTAAATATGCAAAGCGCTTGGACAGCAGTGCAGATGATTAAGGGAGAGGGGAACTAAAAGCTGGGAGATTTTATGTTATGCAACATATAAGGTTCAAAGAGCAAACAAATGCATGTGTTTCTGTATTATGCAACTTGTGTTAGCAGGGCTAGCTCCATCTGAGAGCCTAACAATGCTGTTGTAAATTCTTCCGTATATTTTAAGAATCTCCACCCCAACCCTTCATTCCTTGACTCCCAGAAAATTAGCAGGGTAGGCACAAAGTGGCTGGCAACCAGCCTTTGTTCACTTCATTCATTAAATGTTTTTCATGCCACTGGTGCTCGTGGCATTGGTTGCAGAGCCAGCTCAGCACCCATAGGAGTCCCTGGGTAGAGAGTGGGGAGTAGGGGAGGTGGGCATAGTTGATTTCTCTCTTAAAAGGTGGCTAGAAGTAGTGAAACTTTTCTTCATGCCTGTTAGGACAGCACAGAACAGCCTGATTCTGTTGCTGTTTCTGCTGCCTTGTGAGGGCTAAGAGTAGATCTGCAGTGGGAGAAAATGGCTAGTGCGTGACTTTTGAAAATTAAACCTACCCAGCTAGTGCCAGATCATTTAATGATTGACCATTCAGATTTGGGTTCCTCTTCCTGTACGCAGTCTGGATTTTGACTGATCCACCGGGCATTATCTCCCAAACGATGTTTGGGATTCGGAGGTGGGGAGTCAGGGAACCCCCATATACTTTAAGAGGAGTAGGTTCTCTTCCTTTTAAATACTATGTTCAGGAGTTCCCATGGTGACGCAGCGGAAATTAATCCAACTAGAAACCATGCTGTTGTGGGTTCGATCCCTGGCCTTGCTCAGTGGGTTAAGGATCTGGCATTGCCGTGAGCTGTGGTGTAGGTCACAGACATGGTTTGGATGCTGAGTTGCCGTTGCTGTGGTGAAAGCCAGTGGCTACAGCTCCCGTTCGACCCCTAGCCTGGGAATCTCCATATGCCGCAGGTGTGGTCCTAAAAAAAAAAAAGCAAAATAAATAAATAAATACTATGTTCATCACTTATCAGTTTGCTGCTCATGTACCATGGGTGAAACAAGTAGAATATTGATAAGAAATTGGCATTGCTACTGTACCTTTGCCTAAGAGAGATGGAGGGACTGTAGGCAGGTTCTCTCTCTCTCTCTCTTTTTTTTTTCTTTTGCTTTTTAGGGTCAAACCTGCAGTATTGGAAGTTCCCAGATTCTCAGGCCAGGAGTTGAATCGGAGCTGCAGCTGCCAGCCCACACCACAGCTACAGCAATGCAGGATCCGAGCCTCTGAGCCACATCTGCCACCTACACCACAGCTCATGGCAATGCTGGATCCTTAACCCACTCAGCAGGGCCAGCGATTGAACCTGCATCCTCATGGATACTAGTCGGGTTCATAACCTGCTGAGCCACAATGGGAACTCCCATCAGGTTCTGTTTTGTTGCCATGTTTCATGTTGTCTTGTATTGATAGAGCACAGAGTTAAATTTCCCCAATGACTCTCCATCAAGAAAAAAACAAAAAAAATACTGCTTAATTCCCAGCTATAGATTGAAACTGGAAACTGGCAATTTGGCATAAAAATAATTACAAGCAACAGGCCTAGGTTTTTCCCTAATTATTTTGTTCTTTCTTTTCCTTTTTGCATTTAAATTTTTCTAAACCTTTTTAAAAAAACAATACAAAGATAATATACTCTAATATATTTATAATATATTTCAACCTAAAACCACTCCAAAAATATAACTAAAATATTATATCATCTTAAAATACTTAATATTAGGAGTTCTCTTGTGGCACAGAAGGTTAAGGATCTGGTGTTGTCACTGCTGTGGCTCAGGTCTGCAGGTGTGGCACGAGTTCGATCCCTGGCCCTGTAACTTCCACATGCCGTGCATGTGTCTGTCTGTGTGTGTGTGTGTGTGTGTGTCCCAACAAAACAAAACCCCCCAAATAAAATACTTAGTATTAATACTTAAAATTAATATATTAAAATAAAGTTTTACACATTATACAAATGTTTTCCACACCTCCAAATGTTTTACTTATTAGCTTTTTTAGATTAAGAAGATAAAATAGCAAAATTCTATTCAAGAAACACAAATAAGTTCCAACAACGTGTAAAAAGCTAATACAGAATTAAGAGAGAAGTAGAATAAAAATAGAGAGGAAGAGTCCAGAAAGATAAAAGAGAAACTCCTACCTGTGCATGCAATCCCTCCTATAGAAACATACACCTTACTACAACCCCATCAGAATACAGGCAGAGAAAGAAAGCTGCAGAGAAAGAGAATGTGAGTGTTTGTCTTCATAACACAATACTCCGCTTTGGGGATTCTGATTGGCTACTGATCCTGAGGTCACTTGGGCATAAATGGTAGTATCTCTTGATATTTGTTGAATGAGCTAAGTGAAACTGATCCTGCCATATTCCAGGTATGAAGTATTTGGGCTGTAATTATATAGTTGTAATTATAATCTTTGATAGGCTATAAAAATAACCCTAAAACAATTCTGTTAAGCTGATGTGAATTATTGTGACCTAAATTCCAGTTATAATTCTCAGTGATGGTATTCCTGACTACCTGTATGTTATTTCTGACAAGTGAGGGACGTAACACTTTTTGGACAGTTTCCATGTTGAGAAAAAGTTACTTGATTTTAAATAGAATTTGTATAATGATTATATCCAGGGTTGGGATCTGCTAGAGAGGAATTTACTTTTAGTCAGTATTAAGCTATTTCCCATTCTTTTGAAAGGGCACATTAAACCTCTTACCATATACTCTTCAGTACTTTGACCATGGTTTTATCGAGAAAACAGCCTATATTCTTCCTGTGTTTTTTCTTTTTGTTTTTTTTGTTTTGTTTTTATTTTTTGACACAGGTGAGAGTGCCATATGATAAGGAATTTGAATACTAGTATAAACCTTTAGTGGATAAAGAAGCACTAAGGCTTTAAATAAAGAAAGAGTTAATGTCAAGGATAACCAGTTTGACTATCTTCTAAAGTCAGGCTTTAGGTTTACTGACAGATTCAAATGTACTAAGTGAGTAATAGACTCATTCCTTCATTTTTTAATACTTACAAAACCTCTGCGCTTAGTGTCAGTCCACTTTATTTTGTCCGTGATTCTGCTTATCACATTAAAAATTAAAGTGCCAACATTTTGGAGTTCCTCTTGTGGCTCAGCAGGTTAAAAACTCATCTAGTATCTGTGAGGATGGGGGTTTAATCCCTGGCCTCACCCAGTGGGTTAAAGGATCTGGCGTTGCCCCAAACTTTGGTGTAGGTTGCAGTTGTGACTTGGATCAGCTTTGGTGTAGGTCAGCAGTTGCAGCTCCGATTCAACCCCTAGGCTGGGAACTTCCATATTCTGCAGATGCAGACTTAGAAGAAAATAATTAATTAATTAAAAATTAAAGTGCTGCCATTTCTATCCCATAAAATAGTTGCCAGATAGATATCATATTATATTCATGAATTTATAAATTTGTGCTTGAGAAATGGAGATAAGATAAAGACTCTCCCAAACAAATAAAAACTGAGGCAGTTAATTGCCACTAGACTTACCTTATAAAAAATGCTAAAAGGAGTTCTTCAAGGTGCAAAGAAAGGATACTAATGGTAACACAGAAACATATGAAAATAAAAAACATGCTGATAAGGGAGTTTCCGTTGTGGTTCAGTGGTAACAAACCTGACTAGGATCTATGAGAATGCGGGTTTGATCCCTGGCCTTGCTCAGTGGATTAAGGATCTGGTGTTGCTGTGAACTGTGGTGTAGGTCCCAGATGCAGCTTAGATGTGATGTTGCTATGGCTGTGACATAGGCCTGCAGCTGCAGTTCCAATTTGACCCCTAGCCTGAGAACTTCCATATGCTGTGGGTACAGCCCTAAAAAGACAAAACAAAACAAAACAACCACTTGTAAAAGTAAATATATAGTCAAATTCAAAATACTCTAATAACTGTAATATAGACACACAATATAAAAAGAGGTAAGTTGTAGTGGTTACCAGTAAGGAGGGGGAAGGAGTAGTTTAAGGTGGGAGAGGTAGGACATATAAACTATTGGATGTAAGATAGGCTACTAGGCTGTATTGTACAACAAAGGGAATAGAATCAGTATTTTGTAATAATTGTAATTGTAAATAGAGTGTAGCCTTTAAAAATTCCACAAATTTTAAAAAATATTTTAAGAAGAGGTAATTTGTAGTATCAAAAGCATAAGACAGGGAATAAAAGAAGAGTCTTTTTGTCCTTTTTTTTTTTTCTTAGGGCTGCACCAGCGGCATATGGAGGTTCCCAGGCTAGGTGTCAAATTGGAACTGTAGCCACCAGCCTGTGCCACGGCCACAGCAACGTGGGATCCGAGCCGCATCTGCAACCTACACCGCAGCTCACAGCAATGCCGGATTCTTAACCCATTGAGCAAGGCCAGGGATTGAACCTACAATTTCGTGGTTACTAGTTGGGTTCGTTAATCACTGAGCCATGACGGGAACTCCCTAGAGTCTTTATATGCTACTGAAATCAAGTTCTCAACTTAATCAAAGCATATCACCACAATGTTATAAAGGAAGATTGCCAGAGAAGAACAAAGGAATGAAATGGAATAAGACACAAATAAATGGAAAGGTGTCCTGTGTTCATGGATTGGAAGAATCAATGTTATTAAAATGTCCATACTACTCAAAATGTTCTATATATTCAGTGCAATCCTTATCAAAATTCCAATGGCATTTTTCATAGAAATAGAACAAACAATCCTGAAATTCATATGGAACTGCAAAAGACCCCAAACAGCCAAAGCAATCCTAAGAACAAAGCTGAGGTATCACACGTCCTGATTTCAAATTTATTACAAAGCCATAATAATCAAAACAGTAGAGTTGTGGCATAAAAACAGACACATAAAACAATGGAACAGAATCAAGAGCCAGAAATAAACCATGCATATACCATTAAATAATATTTGACAAAGAAGCCAAGAATACCATTTCTTTAATAAACGGTGCTGGGAAAACTGGACATTCACATGCAGAGGATGAAATTCAACTTCTATCTTATACCACACACAAAAATTAACTTGAAACCAATCAAAGACTCAAATGTGAGACCTGAAACTATAAAACTCCTGGAAGAAAACAGGGAAAATGTTCCTTGACATTGTTCTTAGCAATAAATTTTTGGATATAACATTTAAAGCACAAGCAATAAAAAAGAAAATAAGCCAGTTGGGCTACATCAAAGTAAAAAAAAAAATGCTTCTGCATAGCAAAAGAAATAATCGACAAAATTAAAAGCCAACCTAAGGCTTTGGGGAAAATATTTGCAAACCAATTATCTTATAAGGGGTGAATATCCAAAATGTATATGGAACTCATAAAATTCAACAGCAAATAAACAACAGTCAAATTAAAAAATGGGCAGAGAACTTGAAGAGGCATTTTTCCAAAGAAAACACACAAATGACCAACAGATGCTCAACATCACTAATCATCAGGTAAATGAAACCAAGCAGGACCCTGTGAGGCTCCTGGGAACAAGCCTTACTTATTTTTATGGCATAAGCTTTAGCTTGAATGACCTTCTCTGAGTTCCAAAGGGCTAGTTCAAACAGTAGCTAATCAGAGAAGAGAGTGGATGTAGAGACCAGGGAGGAGCAGTCAAGAAACAATATTGCAGCCTTGGGGCAGGGTCCTAGGTCTTCTTTAAGGAATAAACATAACAATATCTTTGAGTTCTTCTGCAGAACCCAAACTCCCAACAAATGAAAACAAGAGAGGATGACCACCAGCACCAGTCCTGGGACCACCAAATACCAACTGTGAAGAAGAATGAAAACTTGCATCTACCCTGATCTTTATCTGTGGCCCTATTTTCTACTCCCAAACTATAAAACCATTCTTTCCCAAAGGAGGGCACAGTCTTTAGGGCATTAGCCTGCTGTGGCCTCATTTGCCTGGCAAAGCAATAAAACTATTTTTTTTCTCCTTTGCCCAAACTCTGTCTCTGCATTTCTATTCAGCACTGGTGGACAGAGGCCAAGTTTTAGCAACAGAAATGCAAATCAAAACCACAGTGATATTGGCCTGTAATTTTCTTTTTTTGTGTATGGTATCCTTGTCTGATTTTGGTATTAAAGTGATGGTGGAGTCATAGAATGAGCTTGGGAATGTTCCTCTGCCATTTTTTGGAAGAGGTTCAGAAGAATAGATTTTTTTTTTTTTTTTCTTTTCTAGGGCCGCACACGCAGCATATGGAGGTTCCCAGGCTAGGGGTCTAATCGGAGCTGTAGCCGCTGGGCTACGCCACAGCCACAGCAATGCAGGATCCGAGCCACGTCTGCAACCTACACCACAGCTCATGGCAACGCAGGATCCTTAACCCACTAAGCGAGGCCAGGGATCAAACTCGCAACCTCATAGGTCCTAGTCAGATTCGTTAACCACTGAGCCACGATGGGAACTCCCCAGAAGAATAGGTATTAACTCTTCTCTGAATGTTTGATAGAATTCACCTGTGCAGCCATCGGGTCCTAGATTTTTGTTTTTTGGAAGTTTTCAGATCACATTTTCAATTTTAGCACTTGTGATTGGTGTATTCGCATTTTCTGTTTCTTTGTGGTGCAGTCTTTGTAGGTCGTACCTTGGTAAGAATCTATCCATTTCTTCCAGGTTGTCCATTTTATTGGCATATAGTTGCTTATAGTATTCTCTTATGATCCTTGGTATTTGTGTGGTATTAGTTGTAATTTCTTCTTTTTCCCTTCTAATTTTATTAATTTGAATCCTCTCCCTTTTTTTCTCGATGGATCTGGCTAAAGGTTTATCAATTTTTTTGGTCTTTTCAAAGAACCAACTTTTGGTTTTATTGATCTTCTCTATTGTTTTCTTCATTTCTATTTCACTTATTTCTGCCCTTATTCTTATGATTTCTTTCCTTCTACTAATTTTTCCCTTTGTCTGTTCTTCCTTATCTAGTTATTTTAGGTGTGATGTTAGGGCCAATCTCTAAAATATTTAAACAGCTCATATAACTCGACAACAAAAAACCAAAAAACCCAATCAGAAAATGCGCAAAAGACCTAGATATACATTCCTCTAAAGAAGACATACAGATGGTCAACATGCACATGAAAAAATGCTCATCAGTAATTATTAGAGAAATGCAAATCAAAACTACAAGGTACCACCTCACACTGGTCAGAATGTCTATTCTTAACAAACCAACAAATAACACATGCTGGAGAGGGTGTGGAGAAAAGGGAACCCTCCCTCACTGTTGGTGGGAATTTCAGTTTGTACAACCACTATGGAAAACAGTATGGAAGTTCCTCAGAAAACTAAATATAGAACTACCATATGATCTAGCAATCCCACTCTTGGGCGTATATCCAGACAAAACTTTCATTCAGAAAGATACATGTACCCCTATATTCATGGCATCACTATTCACAATATCCACAACATGGAAGCAACCTAAATGTCCATCGACAGATGAATGGATTAAGAAGATGTGGTACATACATACAATGGAATACTACTCATCCATAAAAAAAGTACAAAATAATGTCATTTCAGCAACATAGATACAACTAGAGATTTTCATAGAGTGAAGTAAGTCAGAAAGAGAAAGACAAATACCATATGATATCACTTATATGTGGAATTCATACTATCCCATATCTACGCAATAGAAACAGATCAGGGACAGGGAGAGCAGACTTGTGGTTGCCAGGGGGGAGTAGGGAAGAAGCAGGATGGATGGGAAGTTTGGGGTTGGTAGATGCAAACTGCTACATTTGGAATAGATAAGCAATGGGGTCCTACTATATAGCACAGGGAACTATGGGGTAGAGCATGATGGACAATAATATGAGAAAATGATCTATATATATGAGTGTGTGTGACTGAGTCACTATACTGTACAACAGGAATTGACACAACACTGTAAATCAACGATACTCTAATAAAAAAATCACATATTACCTCACACCTATTAGAATGGCTGTTATCTAAAAGAGATAAGTACTAGTGAGAAAGTGGAGAAAAAGGAACCCTTCTGCACTGTTGGTGGGAACATAAATTGGTACAGCCACAGTGGAAAATGTATAGAGTTCTGCAAAAAAATCGAAGAACTAGCATATAATCCATCAGTCTCACTCTGGGTATATATCCATACGGAATGAAATGACTATCTCAAAGAGATATCTGCACCCCCATGTTCACTGCAGCATTACTTGTAATAGCTAAGACAAGGAAACAACCTAAATATCCATCACTGAATAAGTGGATAAAGAAGATGTAGTATAGATACACAATGGAATATTATTCAGCCGTAAAAAAGAAGGAAATCCTATCATTTGCAACATGGGTGGGCCTTGATGGCATGATGTTAAGTGAAAAAAGTAAGACACACTGTATGATCTCACTTTCATGTGGAATCTAAAGAAGATGAACTCGTAGAAACAGAGTAGAACTGTGGTCGCTGTGGGCTAGGGGCAATTGTGAGATGTTGCTCAAGTGGTATAAACTTCCGATTTTAAGTTAAATTAAGTCCTGGGGATCTACATATAGCATGGTGACTATAATTAACAATATTGTATTAGATACCTGAAAGTTACTAAGGAAGTAAATCATAAATGTTCTCATTGCACATACACAAAAAAGTAATTATTTGAGTTGATAGAAATGTTAATTAACCTTATTGTAGTAATTATTTTACAATATATACTCCTATCAAATCATCATATTGTATACCTTAAACTTAGTTTAAGGTTTATGTTTTAAATACATAAACCTAGCAGTTCAACTCCTAGGTATATAGAGAAATGAAAACATATGTCCACAAAAAAATTTGTACATAGATGTTTATATTAAAATTACATAATAGACAAAAAGAGGGAACAATGCAAATGTCCATTAATTTATAAGTGGATAAATAAAAATATATTTCCATATAATATAATATTATTTGGCAATAAAAAGGAATGACATACTAATACATGCTATAACATGAATAAGCCTCAGAAACATTAGGCTAAGTGAAAGAAGTCAGACAGCAAAGACCAGATATATGATTCCATTTATATGAAATGTTTATAAAAGGCAAATCTATAGAGCCGAAAAGTAGATTAGTGGTTGTTTTCCTCCCTGGTGGGAATGGGAAGTGACTACAAATGGATAAGAGATATCTTTTGGGAATGATACAAATGTTCAAAAATTAGATTTGAGTGATGGCTTCACAACTGTGTAAATATACTAACAGCCATTGAATTGTATACTTTTAGCAGATGAATTATATGGTTTGTAAAGCCATATGTTAATAAAGTTCTTTTAAAAATAAGGCAAAGGGTTGCTGGAGGAAGCAGTCATGGTATATAAGGACACCTTTTTTTTTTTTTTTTTAAAGGATGAGAGGAATTTATGTGGATGATATGGGTAAGATAAGGAGGAAGGAACCAGAGTGGAGAGAGAAAAAATAATAAAACATGGAGGAATAAGGCTGACAAGTCATAGACAACATGCAGCAGACTAAGATTAAGAATTAATTGGGAGAAGGAGAGGCATGGACAAGAGTAGGGACTTCCTTCTTCCTGAGGCAATACGTGGTGAGTTTGTTGTATCAAAAAGAAAAAGGGAAGAAAAGTGAGAGTGTTCATATTTGATGGCCTATATTTTTCTGAGTCATGTAGAAAACTGAGTAACATGCTTGAGTGGTGAATTTGGTAACTCTAGGATGATCATGCAAAGAATAAAAAGGAAAGCTGAGGAAATGAGTAAAAGGATGTCAGAGACATTCGAGCTTAGCTAATTTTAATTAAAAACTTGTTATCAGTTATCAATCTTGTACATTTTTCTCCAGCAGCTCTAGCTTTCCATGAAAGAGAAGCAGAAAAAAAAAAAAAATGTGATGAGGTAACTGCCTGTAACTTTGTAATTGAACTGGTAAAGGTTCCCACTAAGATTACATGTACAAGTGAAGATTTAATCGGGTATAAAAAAAAAACTCAACCACTATTTTGTATATGATTATCACAAAGTAAATGACAATTTCAGTAAAATACATTTTAGAAAAAGAATTTCAGTTGGAGTTCCCGTCGTGGCGCAACAGAAACCAATCCGACTGGGAAGCATGAGCTTGCCGGCTCAGTCCTTGGCCTTGGTCATTGGGTTAAGGATCTGGCGTTGCCTTAAGCTGTGGTGTTTGGTCTCAGACATGACTCAGATCTCGCGTTGCTGTGGCTGTGACCTAGGCCAGCTAGAGCTCCTATTAGACCGCTAGCCTGGGAACCTCCATATGCCACTGGTGCGGCCCTGAAAAAAAAAAAAGGACAAAAACAAAAAAAAAACAAACCAAAAAAAAAAAAAGAATTTCAATTTAGTTAATCAGGATTAGACATAAGTCATTGATACTCAGTTTTTAAAGCTTACTGAGCCTCTCTGAGATTTTGTAAGTGAAGGCTTGGTAATGCTTCCTTCCTTATCAGGTGAAAATCTCAGAAAAACCAGAAGCCACTTATCATTCCACCGGATGGGTCCCTTTGAGGTACAGAAGGAAGTCTGGAGTGGTGCTTTCCCAAGCAGCACAGGATAGTTGCTGGATATGCAGATTCCTGGGTCCTTACCCAGAAAGACGGTGAATTACACTCTGGGGGTGCAGTCCAGACATTCTATACAATAAACCAGCTATAAAAGTAGTGCTGATGGTAGAATGGTGAAGTTTGTCCAACCTAGTAAGAATTTAAGTTGAAAATGATGATGGTGGGGAAGTGATCTGTCAAATAATTTTAAAGAGGGGGCAGAGGGTAATCTTTAATAGTTTGGCAATAAGCTTAAATTCTTGAAAGATTTTTCTGGACTCCATTGGTAATGATTAGCTCTTCAACTTCTTATTCAAACCTTTTCGTCAAATACATTAATAACTTGGTAATTCCAAGAAAGAGGGTTTATTTATTTAATGTGTGGAAAAAACTAAAAGGTTTAAAAAGATGTGAAAGGAAGAGAATAACCAGATCTCACAGGAAACAAAACCGGGTAGTAAATGTCCATCAAAAGTCATTGCTCTTTCTCTGCTTCAACGAAGGTAAAGTTGCACACTGAAGCCTAATTACCTTGACTTGCAGGACCAGTCATGGAATGTCAAACTCGAACTGCCACAGCGAATTTAGAACGTAACGATTAATGTTTTATTTTACGAAGGTGGTCTCATAATGCTTCCAAAGAAGCATTTTATATGGGTTGTATTATGTTAACTATGACTGCAGTTTTACGTTAAAAGCAGCCTTCATTTCTTCCTTCCACCCTCCCCGTCCCTCTCCCCTCCCCATGTTACAAACAGCAAAAGTTTTCTGTGGATTATGCCTCTTCTCCTAACACACAAGACCACAGAAACTTTTTGACACACGAAACTTTTTGACACTGCTCGCCTAGATCCCCAAACTCTCTGCAAACCAGCAATGTTTCCCCTAGGTCACTTTTATCCCCTGCTCTGCCCTCTGGCCCCAAAGCTCGGCCTCCTCCTCTTTCCGCAACCGTCCTGAAAGTCCGGTCGGGTCCGGACGGGGCGGGGCGGGGCAGGGCGGGGCAGGCCTGCTCCATTGGGGCCAAATGATGGGGGAGAACGGATAAGTCCCGTTCGGCTAACTGAAAGGCATCTCGCTTTTCGACGCCCCCATCTGTTCCAGGAAGGATTTATGTACGTTACAAGCTAAGTCTGGCCTCGAATTGGCGTTTGAAAGCAAGGAGGGAAACTTTTCAAAACTTTTGTGCAACTTCTTCTCCCCCGATGAGGAATTCCCTGATGGTTCGCCCCGGGGCCCAACTACAGAGGTCCCCTCCCCCTCCCCGCCTCCGGTGAGGAGCGCGGAGCCACCGCCCCCCGTGTTGGGTCGGACGCGCGGGCGGGCGCACGCCGACCGGCCGCCGTGAAGGAAACCGTCGGCCTCTTGGCGCCTGCCCGGCGGCAGTATGGACTACCTGACCACTTTCACAGGGAAGAGCGGGCGTCTTCTGCGGGGCACCGCCAACCGCCTGTGGGGGTTTGGGGGTGGCGGCGAAGCCCGACAGGTGCGCTTCGAGGATTACCTGAGGGAGCCCGCCCAGGGGGACCCCGGGTGCGGATCCTCGCCCCACCGACCCCCAGCCCCGTCCATCCCGGAGGGACCTGGTGAGCCCAGCCTTCCTTCGCATCCCGCGCGGCCGACTCGGGCTGCGGGCTGAGGGGAGGAGGAGGGGGGGGGGCGCTGCGTGGGGGCTGGGGGCGCTGGCAGGTGAGCTCCGGGCCTCGGTGGCGGCAGGGCGTAGGGGAAGAGCCGGGGGACTAGTTCTGCTCGGGGGAGGGAAGACTTTCTTGTGTAGCGTCGTAGCTCTTCCTGCTCTGCTCTTCCTGCTTTCTTCACCTAGACTCGACTTTTCTTTACCCCGGCAACTATTTCAAGAGTATGATCCCTCACTTTTTCCCTGGGAGCGGAATATTGAACCAATTATGACGCTCGTGTTCTTCCTCGTAGAGATCATTGAGAATGAGAACGCCGTGCTTGGTTTGGGCTTGGTTCGGGTCATTGTTTTTATTTGATATTTACCAACTGTTAGAATTCACAGCAGCACTTACTTAATACGACTTTGGAAAAGAAATACTTAACACGGGAACCCAATGGATTTTTGTGTCATGTATTTTGAAAGGCTGCGTGTTGTCTTGAAGTGGCAAAACCTAGAAACTTTTCTCACGTACCATTTTTTCTGCCTGTTATGTTTTCTTTCATTATAGTGGCATTGTACGATTCTTAAAAAAGAAAATCGGTTATAATGTCATGGTATTGCTATCTTACGGAATTTTTAAAAGCACTTGCTGAAGAAATAGTAGCATCTTGCTTATGGTAGCTTTCATGTCCTTGTCTTCTGAATTAACAAGTAGCAGACCTCAATCACTTATATTTTTGTTACCTGTTTTGACATCTAATTTTCTGTTATGAGAGTAAATATATAAGCATTAGAGAGTTTAGGAAATAGAAGAAAATACAGGGAGTGTAAAATTTATCCATAACCCTACGCCCTGCCATTTTTATCTACCTACCTACCTATCTATCTATCTATCTATCTGTCTATCTATCTATCTATCTATCTATCTATGTTTTTAGGGCTGCACCCATAGCATGTGGAAGTTCCCAGGCTAGAGCTGTAGCCACTGGCCAACCCCAGAGCCACAACTAAGTGGGGATCCTAGCCTCCTCTGCGACTTGCCCACAGCCCTCGGCAGTGCAGGATCCTTAACCCCCTGAGCAAGACCAGGGATGGAACCCACATCCTCATGGATAGTAGCCCGGTTCTTTAATCGCTGAGCCACAATGGGAACTCCTACCATTCGTTTTAAAGATGCGAAACAGTGAGTACATCTATTGATCTCTGTGTGCAGGTGTGTAATTTAAGCTTTGAAGAAACTTGAATATTAAAATGCAATTTTAGCATAGTCCCTTTTATTAATTTTTCTTGACTTTATATAAAATATTTTTTTTCGCAATTTATGCTTATGAAATTAGAAAATGAAAAAAAGCGTTCTGATTTCTGCCTTGAGGGACATTAAGTAGATGCAGAATCCTCTTAATGGTGAGACCAGAGATGAGGACTATAACTTTAAAGTGTTTGAATAAAGGATTTTTTTAAATGAGACTTCAAGCAAAAACAATTGAAATGTGACCAGCCTCTAGGTAGATGAAGAATTCGGAAATATGAGGTGTAATTTAACCAGGAATTTTAGTATTTTAGATCAGTATTTTAGTAAATATGCCCAAACATATGCATATGATTCATTGATTCAGAAATACTTACTGAGCACACTGCTGTATTGGACACTCCCCTTTGGAGTTGCAGCTTCAAAAAAATATACAAATCTCTATTCTTTTGAAGCTGCCATGAACTCATGGCACATTTTTTGATATTCGTGGTCTCCCAAATCTCTGACACAAGTTGGAAAGGCCTTATGAAGTCACAGTTAGGATCACAGTCAGGTGGGCAGGTGGATCTTAGCATTAACTTGCTGAATGGGAGTTCCCTTTGTGGCTAAGTGGAAACAAACCCATCTAGTATCCATAAGGACACAGGTTTGATCCCTGGCCTGGCTCATTGGGTCAAGGATCTGGCATTGCCTTTAGATGTGGTGTAAGTTGCAGATGTGGCTCGGATCTGGCGTTACTGTGGCTGTGGTGTAGGCCGGCAGCTGCAGCTCTGATTCAACCCGTAGCCTGGGAAATTCCATATGCCCTGAAAAAAACCAAAAAAACAAAAACAAAAAACCACAACTTGCTGTAAGATTTGTACAGATTAATCTCTTTGGGGCTATATTTTCTTGTTTGGAAGAAGTTGATCGGATGATGTCAAAGATTCTCAACTCTGGATCTCTTTTTCATTTAAACAAGATTAGTGAAAATGATGGGTGGTTAAGCTACCAAGTAGGATTTAGTTCATGAGTACCCCTGCAATAATGTGATCACCGCTTGCCATTCTTAGAACAAGCACAGCTTCCCAAATTGTCTCCTTTGAGAGACAACATGTGTATAAATAATCAGGTTAAAAAAAATACACGGTTCTTCATTAATTTTTAGCCAGGCTTTGCTTAAAATGAGAACTCTATTCATTGAAGTTGCCTACCAGATAGATTTTGACTGTAGGGTTTTTCTTTGCATTTGTTTCCTCTAGAATGAGTATGTGTTAGTCTGTTTGACAGATTTCTTCTACCTTTCTGCTTGTGACTATCCTTATTCAATTTTGGTAATAGCTATTTAAGTTCTCTCTTGTCTGTTGCCCCTTTCCTCAGTTCTTTAATATGTCCTCAGTGTTGTAGCAGTCCATCTTGTGCAGACACTTCCACACTTGCAGGCTGGCAGCACTCCAGCAGCCCTTTGTTGTTAGTGATCTTACCTCTCACCATTTCCTGTTCAGTAATGATATTGATAAAGTAGTTTTATTATTGATAGTTTAACAATGGACAAAACTTTGATCATACTTTTCTGATTTTACTCCTTCTGTAAATAAACCACTTACCTTAGTGTTGCTGATGCCTTTGCTCCTCTCCAGGGTGGCTGCTTTTACTCTTAGCAGTATTTAGTGTTTGCTGACTCCCAACATTATAGTCCTCTCAGGAAAACCATAATTGGGACCTAGACACATCAAGGAGCTTATTACACCATTGCTCTAGTTAGTAACAATTACAAAGAAAACACAACGACAAAGAATGACACCACATTTATTCCTGCTTAAGGAGGAGTAAATTGTGTTCTGATTCAAAAAAATTTTTTAGACTTTTAACTATAACTCATATTTGGAGGCATGGCCATAAGCCTATATTGGACAGCCTGTAAAAGTATTTGCTTTATTAGATCACATGGCAATAAATAAATTTAAATTTTTAACCTATTAGGAGTTTCCTTTGTGGCTCAGTGGTTAACGAATCTGACTAAGAACCGTGAGTTTGTAGGTTCGATCCCTGGCCTTGCTCAGTGAGTTAAGGATCAGTGTTGCCGTGAGCTGTGGTGTAGGTTGCAGATGCGGCTCAGATCCCGCGTTGCTGTGGCTGTGGCCAAGGCCGGCAGGTACGTCTCCTGTTAGACCCCTAGCTTGGGAACCTCCATATGCCGCGGGTGCGGCTCTAGATAAAAAGGCAAAAAGACAAAAAAAAAAAATTTTAACATATTAGAGCCTAAGCTTAATTGTAGTATATATGTATATGTGTGTGTGTGTGTGTGTATATATATATATATATATATATTTTTTTTTTTTTTTTTTTAATCATAAACTGCCCTGTTATATCAACTCTGTTTTCCCATTTGGTGGCAGTATACTTTAAACACATCTCCTATTCAAAGTTTCTTTTCATTTATTTTTGTTAATTAAAATATCTTTAGGGGAAATGACAATGAGATTAAAAGCAGCTGGAGTTCTCTTGTGGTGCAGCAAGTTAAGGATCCAGCATTGTCACTGCCCCAGCTATGAACATTTTCAATGGGGCAAGCTCTAGCAAATATTTTTATTTAGTCCTAATAAAACAAGTTTATATAAAATAGGTATTATTTCCCCATTTTCCCAATGAGGAAACTGAGCCAGGCAAAGAAAAGGGATATAGAATCCACTTGAGTTTATCTTTGTATTTCTAAGAGTTATGGTCCTGTCAGGCAAAAATGTGAGGGGAATGCAGAATTCTATCATGTATGGTGTTAAGGTTAAAACAAATTAAATTAGGTAAAGGATAGGATGGATTGTCTTTGAAATTTCTTTCGCAGCATCAAAAGGGTATTAAAATGACTGAGCTGAAACAGCAAAATCCAAGGAAGGTGTGAGAAAACCTAGATATATTTCAGGTTGGAAATTGCAGATGCAGAATGTCTGGAAGAGTTAGGTAACAGTTTATCTTGAACCCTGGGAAAACCAAGTACCTCTAAATCTCTAAATGATTTAGAATACGAATTGTTATAGTAACTATTAAAAAAAAAAAAAACCTTCAGAGTTCCTGTCCTGGCTTAGTTGTAATGAACCCGACTAGTATCCACGAAGATGTGGGTTCCATCTCTGGCCCCGCTCAGTAGGTCGGGGATCCTGCATTTCTGTGAGCTGTGATATAGGTTGCAGATGCATCTGGGATCCCTAGATGCTGTGTCTGGAGTGTAGGCCGGCAGCTACAGCTCAAGAGTCCACCCATAACCTGGGAACTTCCATATGCCGTGGGTGCGGCCCAAAAAAACCAACAGAAACAAAAACCTCACAGTGCTGGTCAGTCATGGAAGAGGATAACCCTAGATTTCCTAAGGTGACAGGGAAAGAAGAAGCTCTTCCTGATAAACAGCCTCAGTCTGCTCTGATGGTAACTGCAACTAAGTTTGAGATCATAATATTGTCATTGCTTCTCAGGCATGAAGCCCATGCTCATCTCACAGGATAGCTGACCCTTAGGTCTTTTATATTCATGTTTTAGGACGAAACTGCTTGTAAGTGGTTGAGCGTACAATACAGCAATGCGTCTCCAGCTTTAATGTGCCTCAGAACCACCTGAAAGACTTGTTAAAAATATTGGATTCCTCCCTCAGAGTTTGTGGTCTGGTACTTCTGAGCCAGGCCCTATAATTTGCATTTCTAATGGCTTCTCAAGTAATGTTGATGCTTCTGGTCTGGGGCCCACACTTTGAGAATCACTGCTCTCCTTAGTGGGTAACACAGAGAGAGGTTGGAAGCAAACACAGAAATGATTAATTTTGTTAAATGGTTAATATTAGTATTTTTCTATTAAGTTTAGGAATAATCAATGAATTTGTCCTTTAAAATATGTATAGTTCAGAGAATTAGATTTATTAGAGTGCATAAAATTAGTCTTAAAAATCTAATTAAAAATGAATATTTGGGTAGTTGATTTTTGAATGATTTTAAGTTGACAGTTGCAAGGTTTTGGCCAAATTTAGAAACTATTGGCATGTTTAAGAGAACTTAACATTCATTATATTTAAAACTTTATTGTAATGTATGTACTAGAGTTAAGTTTTTAGAGAAGTTTTCTTGTTAGAGGCAATTAAAGTGTTTACAATAGAATATAGTGAATTTACAAGTGTAGTTTCCTATATGTTAGAGAATTTAATTGCTCAAGTTGTAAATAAGATTATTTTACGATATTTTGTTTGTTTTCTGTTTGAGTTAACTATCAAGAACACCTTAGAAAGTATGTTAAAATTTACTGGTTTTATAAATAGAATACACTTTATAGTTGAAGGCTTAAGCGAAAACGGGGTTTTTATATCTGTACTTCAATAAATGAAATATTAATTAAAAACTAAAGTAACTGCAAATAGTTTTCTCTATATATAAAGACTCCCTTACTGGCCAGCAGCGAACTTACCTTTAAGAGACTCTTGATACATTTTGTTGAGTGAATGAATGGTATCAGTACAGAAAGGGGCAAGTTTTAAGGTCATATTAATCTATTAGAGAAAGACCAAAAATTTGCCTTCGTTTTCTGGCAATCAGAGAAAAAAGAGAATGGCATCAGACATAATCACAGTGTCACTAAGATAAAGATAAACCTATTGCTTAAGCAGATAAGAGAAACACAACTTTTCCTGTTAAAATAGAGAAAATTCTCATGGAACTCTAATATAGCAAAAAGTATCCTCATCATCTTTATAGTAAATAGGATTCTAATTTCAAAAAGCTATTTTTAGCACTGTTCTTTCATGTAGTTCAGTTGGTGTAGTAACAAAACGTAAGATAGTAAATGCAGTTTTATAAAGGACCAAAGGAATTAATCCAAATATTTAGTTATCTCATGGTGTGTCTTAACTGAGGAATAGGTGCTTGATTATAAAACTTTTTGCTAAAACTAATGCATGCTAATTATAAAGAAGTCATATATAACAAAAAAATTTTTTTTTGTCTTTTTAGGGCTGCACGCATGGCATATGAAGGTTCCCAGGCTAGGGGTCAAATCGCAGCTGTAGCTGCCAGTCTGCACCACAGCTCATGGCAATGCTAGATTCTTAACCCACTGGGCTAGGCCAGGGATCAAACCCGCTTCCTCATAAATACTAGTCGGGTTCGTTAATCACTGAGCCACAATGGGAACTCCGCAATATATAACAGATACTAAATTTTAAAAGCCACCTCCAATCCAACTATTCAGTGATGTCATTAATATTAGGATAGGCATAATTTTTAAGATCTGTTTTACATATGTATATACATATAGAAGGATGCATAGACGGTTAGAGAGAAAGAGTGACTGGTAATATCTGCTTAAGAAAGTACTGCCTTTAAAAAAAAGAAAGAAAATACTTCCTAAAAGATGTGTCTAAAGTTAAGCAGATTCTGCAAAAATATTAAGAAGTTGGTATTATTGTTACATTGTTTCAGTTTTGGGTGGGATTTATTTAGTTTTTTGAGGTGATATGAGCAGTTTTATCCCCTATATTTCTTCTCCCCGTTTCCTAATATTTATTAAACCATATTTTCAATTCTCATCCTTATGTGGCCCTGTCATAACATTCACAGTTTTTCAGCTGCCTAATTTTTTCAGTACTCCCTGCTAGTCCTTTGATCATGTCCTCCTCATTCCTGGAGTTTTTATTTTGATACACTTGGCATAATTTCAGTCTTAAGGTATTGAATGTTTCAGCGAAGAGGTTTTAAGCAAGCTAGACTGTTTTCTTTTTCCCCTAGTAAGTGATTTGTTTTTTACGCATGAATGCCTAAAGAACATTTATTTTCCAAGCACTGTAATTTAACCAGGAGCAGAAACAGAAATGATTAGATGTACATCCACAGGTATGTGTATGTGTGGTGCCCTTTTAGGGAGTAGCCACTATATGGAACAGCCCTGGTCTTGAGATAGAAGGCAAAAATAGCTAAGAAGCATATTGTTGGGTCATAACACTTTTGCTTGAGAAATTATTGTTCATGTTCTTTTTTTTTTTTAAGGGCTGCTAAGAAAAGTTTAGGAAGTTTCCAGGCTAGGGGTCAAATCCGAGCTGCAGTTACCAGCCTAGCCACAGCTTCAACAACAAGCGATGCCATATCTGAGCCACGTCTTCCACCTACACCTCAGCTCACAGCAATCCCAAATCCATAATTCACTGAGTGGGGCCAGGGATCTAACCTGTGTCCTCAGGGATACTAGTTGGGTTCGTTACCACTGAGCCACAACAGGAACTTGAGCGCAATATTTTTACTTAATGAATTTTATTTCAATTATAGGTGTACAAAAATCATTGAAAGTCAGTTTGATAGCATTTAGCACAATATTTTTAAATCATCAAACTTTTTATCAGTAGCTGCTAGCAAATTTACAATATTCAGTTAAAATAGGGGCCTTTTAGTATATTGAAAGTGGACCTCATACAGTTTTCATTGTTGATTTTCAGGCTGGCATTCTTTTTCCAGTTTGTCTTCCCTATTCTTTTTTTTCTTTTTGATATTTCCTATTCTTTTATCAAAATGATTTTTAATTTAAAGTTCTGATACTGCTTTGTTAATTCCCTGCTAGAAAAATCTGTTGGGACATCAGAGTTTGGTAATTGCAAACTAAGTAATTCAGACTATCCTGCTGAGGACAATTTAAACAGCTGGGCCAGTCATTAAAAAAATCTACAAATAACAAATGCTAGAGAAGGTGTGGTGAAAAGGAATCCTCCAACACTGTTGATGAGAATGTAAATTGGTGCAGCCACTATGGAAAACAGTTTGAAGTTTCTTAGAAAACTAAAAATAGAGTTGCCATATGATCCAGCAATCTCAGTCTTGGTTATACATCCAGAAAAAACTAATTTGAGAAGATAATATACACCTCAGTCTTCACAGCTGCACTATTTACAATAGCCAAAACATGGAAGCAGCCTAAATGACCATCAACAGATGAACGGATAAAGAAGATGTGGTATATTTGTACAGGGCAGTATTACTCTTCTGTAAAAGAGCAATGAAATAATGTTTTTTACAGTAATATGGATGGACGTAGAAATTAATGTACTAAGTAAAGTAAGTGAGACAAAAATATCATATGCTGTCACTTATGTGGAATCTTAGATATGGGACAAATGAATTTATTTATGAAACAGAGGCAGACTTACAGACATAGAAAACAAATTTATGGTTGTAAAAGAGGAAGGGAGATGAGGGAAAGATAAATTAGGAGTGGGATTAGCAGATATATAGTACTCTATATAAAATAAATAGGCTTTCCCATTGTGGCACAGTGGATTAGGAATCCAACTGCAGCAACTTGGATCACTGGAGGCATAGGTTGACCCCTGGCCTGGCGCATTGGGTTTAAGGATCTGGTGTTGCCACAGCTGCAGCATAGATTATAACTGCGGTCCGGATCTGATCCCTGGCCTGGGAACGCTGTATGCCGTGGTGCAGCCAAAAAAGAGAGGATAGGAAAAAGAGTATCTAGGAGTCCCTGTTGTAGCTCATTGGCTAAGGACATGACATTGTCTATGTGAGAAGGCAGGTTTGATTCCTAGCCTGACTCAGTAGGTTAAGGATCCTACATTGTCCTAAGCTGTGATGTACTTTGTAGGGATGTGACTCTGATCTGGTGTTGCAGTGGGTGTAGTATAGGCTGGTAGCTGCAGCTCCAGTTTGACCCCTAGCCAGGGACCTTCCATATGCTTCAGATATGGTCATAAAAAGAAAAAAAAAAAAAAGAGTTCCCATTGTGGAGCAGCAGAAACAAATCTGACTAGGAACCATGGGGTTGTGAGTTTGATTCCTGGCCTCGCTCAGTGGGTTAAGGATCTGGCATTGCCGTGAACTGTGGTGTAGATCACAGACGCGGCTTGGATCCCGCATTGCTATGCTGTGGTGTAAGGCGGCAGCTGTAGCTCTGATTCAACCCCTAGCCTGGGAACCTCCATATGCCGCACTTGTGGCCATAAAAAGCAGCAAAAAAGGAAAAGAAGGAAAAAGAAAGTATCTATCTATCTCCTATATCTAGTTAGTTAGATAGATATCTGGATCACTTTGCCATGTACCAGAAACTTAACAGGTCATTGTAAATCAACTATACTTCAATTAAAAATAAATACCTGGGGCAAAACAAAACAAATATTATTGAACATATCAGAAATCTAGCTGATATGACTAGGTTATGATCTAAGTGAGGACAGAGGCTCAAGGAGGAAGAGCTCCAATCTGGGATTGCTTTTTCCCTGGAGCATATGTTAGTTCCAGAAGCAGCAGCTAAGAGATTGAGGCGCTTTTGGCAGCCTGTGGGCATAAGGGAATAGGAACAGAGTACAAGACTCACCACAGGAGAGGGGGTGAACTATCGCTTAGGACCCCAAAATGCTATACCTTAGGATATAGAAAAACTGTAGTTAGGCTCTCAGAGCATGGTAGTTTGGCTTTAATAAATCATCATTCCTGTAGCTGCATTAACAAGATCTGGTATTACTAGTGTCCCCAGGCAGAAGCAATCCTTTCTAGAGAATATTAATCCTTTCTAGAGAAATACAGCTTTCTGTATGTCAATTTCTGTCTATAGGAAATTTTGCAAATTTAGTATCTATTACATAAAATATAATTAGGCACCTGACCATATACCAGAAACAGTAAGAGACTAGCAACAGATCCACAGGAACTCTGTATCTTGTAGTTATCATATTTAAAATAGCTGTGTTGAGAATTTTGAGCTAATTGAGAGTTTTGTAGAGGTGTAAACTATAAAAAGGAAAACTGGATAGTCTAGAATTGAAAAAGTATAATCTTCCAAATTAGGATTTTTGTGTTTGGATTTAATAGCAAATTAACCACCACAGAACTAGTGATTTGTAAGATAGGTCAGAAGAAGATACCCAGAACAAAGAGAGAGGGACAAAAGAATGGAAAATAAAGGAGGGAGTGCAAGCTTAATACCAGATACAATTAGAAGTTCTGATGTATGTATATTTGAATCCCCAAAACGAAGGAGAGAGAGAATGGGGCAAAAACATTACTTAATGAGAGAATGGCTGAAAACTCCAAGACAATGAAATACTTTAATTCATAGATTCAGACATCCCTGCAGACTCCTGGTGGAATCAATGCCAATCTTAAAAGCAATCAGAACAAGTAGTCAGTGATATAACAATAAGATTGACAGATTTGTCAACAGAAACAGTGGAAAATAAAAGGCAGAGGAAAATGCCTGCCAACTTAAAAATCACAGGGTAACCTGTGGAATTACCCAGAGATGCAATAGAAAATGGAAACTATGAGGGCAAAACTAAATAAATGTTGACTATCTAGAAAAATAATGTCTTACAGTATTTTAATATACACATATGTAATAACAATTGCATTTAAGTCTTGGTAGGAGCACACAGTTCTTAATATCCTTACAATGTCCAGAAAGAGGATAAAAGTACTAGTTAATATTAGATTGTGAAAAATTAAAATAATTTAGACTGTTATCTATGGGATGACCACTAACAATTTTGTTTTGGGGGGGTTGATCTTTTTAGGGCTGCACCTGAAGCTTTTGAAAGCTCTCAGGCTAGGGATCGAATCTGAGCTGCAGCTGCCAGCCTACACTACAGCTACATCAACACCAGATCCCAGCCACTTCTGAGACCTTCACCACAGCTCACAGCAACACTGGCTCCTTAGCCCACTGAACAAGGCCTGGGATCAAACCCGCATCCTCATGGATACTAGTCAGATTCTTAACCCACTGAGCACAGTTCCCTAGAAGTTATTATTTTCATAATAAATTATTACAAAATATTTTTTAACTTTAAATTTTTAAAGTGAATATTTTCAATTTGTTTACCAATTTAAGCTGCAGCAACCTGTTGTATTAATTTCCTTGCTCTGAACTTGGTCCATGGTGAACTTATAAAAGTGACGGTGCAGTTGCAAAATTAATTGTGATTAAACGTTTAATAAACTCTTAGGGTATTATGTAACACAGATTGAGAAACTACTATTAGGCAGAGTAAACGTAGACTAACATTTATCCTGAAATCAATTAAGGAGGGATATATATTATTCGTTAAAATTAATCTATAATTGTATTTTTCATTGCTTAAGTTTAAATTGCAAAATGAGGAAAGTGTTTTTGGCTCCCCCTGCTGTTCATGAAATAGCAGAAATGAATTTTTTAAATTTAAAATAGTTTTAATGTTTTATCACAAAAAAATCAAATTTAAATATATACTCAATGGAGAAATGTGGAATATAGTGATAAGCAGGAGCTGTGCTGCTGGCCTACACCGCAGCCACAGCAATGCAGGATCTGAGCTGCGTCTGCGACCTACACCACAGCTCTTGGCAATGCTGGATCCTTAATCCACTGAGCAAGGCCAGGAATCGTACCTGTGTCCTCATGGGTGCTAGTCAGATTAGTTAACCACTGAGCCATGATGGGAAACTGCAACAAACTCTGGTATTGTCAGAATGTCAATTAAGATTGGATAGAGGGAGAACAATGAAGTAGATATTTTCTAACTTATTTAGGCTTACATAGAACTAGTTTTTCTTTGAAAATTACTGTTTTAATCTTGTAAAAATTGAATGTGTATATAGCATCTTGCTATGTTTATTATCTTTTTCAGTTTTGAGTTTTATATTAATTTTTTACAGATTGATTTTATTTAAAAATTTTAGATTGGTGTGGTATTTTATCAATTCAGTGCAATCTTTGTTACATGAAGTATAGATGAAAAGGGTAACCCTAATGCATAATTTAAAATAAACCAGATACCGTAAACTTAGTGATAATGATGTGTTCCAAGTGCGATGTCTTGGGTTTTTTTTTTTTTTTTTTGTCTTTTTAGGCCTCAGCTGTGGCACATTGAAGTTCCCAGGCTAGGTGTCAAATCGGAGCTGTACACCACAGCCACAGCAACACCAGATACAAGCCTTGTCTGCGGCCTACACCACAATTCACGGCAACACTGGATCCTTAACCCAGTGAGCAAGGCCAGGGATCGAACCCACATCCTCATGGATAGTAGTCAGGTTCGTTTTCACTGAGCCACAACAGGAACTCCCCAAGTGAAATGTCTTGATAAGCAGGTGAAAAATAGTTGGCATTCAATCTGAAATGAAATGCGTAAAATATGTTTATATAGGAAAGCATATCTTTACTACTTCATGGTATATATATAAGGAATTCTATTAGAGTTCCATAGAGAAGACTGTCTGTAACTATGTAGACATAGAGATGTTTTCTTCTGTTAAGGATTAATACTGCATATTTCAGACTTGGTTTGGTTAATAATAATGTCTTCAAATATAGTTTATCGTAATCACTTTGGATGTGTTGAAAGATACAGACCTTCATTTATGTTTTAATAACTTCCTTTCTGCTGACCAGTTACTTATGTTTTGAATGACTTCCATTATTTTAGTGTTTCATACCAGTCAGCCTGTAAAGCAAGCAGGGAGGAAGTACATTTACTTTTTTTGATACTTGGTTGTATTTTAGAGCAGAGAATCCTAGGTTGCAAATTGCATTACTGATGACTCTAGTAGGTATCTGCCCAGTGAGCAGTCCTTGACATTACTCTGAAGGGAAAATGAGTTATGAGTTTTGCATCATTCTTTTTCAGACACTGGCCAAAAGAAGACCCTAGACAAGAAAGATGGGAGACGAATGTCTTTTCAGAAACCAAAAGGGACTATTGAGTATACAGTAAGTTATTTGCTTTAGAAAATCCTGATTTTTCTTTGTGATAGTCTTATTTGAGACATTCTTTGTTTATACTGTAAATAACACCAAGTTTGCTAATTGCCTTATTTTAAAAATCTGTACTTCACTTTTGATAACTTTTACTGCTAATAATGATACTTAAGTTCTTAATTGTATTTTAGGATTTTTTTCCCTATAGAGAGATCTTAAGCATGATGTAAAGGTGTATTGTTCAACTTTATTTTTATTTATTTACTTATTTTTTTGTCTTTTGTCCTTTTAGGGCCACAACTGCGGCATACAGAGGTTCCCAGGCTAGGGGTCGAACTGGAGCTGTAGCTCCCGGTCTACACCACAGCCACAGCAACGCCAGATCCAAGTCACATCTGTGACCTGCGTCACAGGTCAGGGCAATGCTCGCTGGATCCTTAGCTCACTGAGTGAGGCCAGGGATTGAACCTGCATTGTCACAGATCCTAATCGAGTTCATTAACCACTGAGCCACGATAGGAACTCCTAATCTTTTTTTTTTTTTTTTTTTTTGGTTTTTGTCCTTTTAGGGCCACACCTGCAGCATATGAAGGTTCCCAGGCTACGGGTCCAATCAGAACTGTAGCTGCCAGCCTACACCAGAGCCACAGCAATGCCAGATCTGAGCCACATCTGCAACCTACACCACAGCTCATGGCAGCGCTGAATCCTTAACCCACTGAGCGAGGCCAGGGATTGAACCCGCAACCTCATGGTTCCTAGTCAGATTCATTTCCACTGAGCCAGGACGGGAACCCCAACATTTACTTTTTTTAAATGTGATTTTCATTATATTCCCAGCAGTGCAAATGATAATGAAGATGGCAGATAGAATGTGGAAGAAATAAGTTTATATTAATCTTTCAGAACAACCTCTCACATTAGATTATTTTCATTGATTTGTAGTTAGGTTTTTTGGTTTTTGTTTTTTGGTTTTTTGGTTTTTTGGTTTTTCTTTGCATTTTAGGGCTGCACTCACAGCATATGAAGGTTCCCAGGCTAGGGGTCCAATCAGAGCTACAGCTGTCAGCCTATACCGGCAACCACAGCAACGTAGGATCCAAGCCGCATCTGCGACCTACCCCACAGCTCACAGCAGCGCTAGATCCTTAACCCACTGAGCCAGGCCAGGGATTGAACCCACAACCTCATGGTTCCTAGTAAGATTTGTTTCCATTGTACCACAACAGGAACTCCTATGGTTAGGTTTCTGTGTTCTTAAAATGACCCTCACGTTTCCTTATAGTCAGCTTTTCACATTTCTGGTTACTATGGAAAACTGAAGTGAGAAATCTGCTGTAGTCTGTGGTGTGCTGCCTACTTGGGTGTAATTATTGTTAGATAATATTAACATATTATAAAGCAGTTATTTTAAGTGAGCTTAATTTTGTGTTATTTTGTGTTTTTCTAATATGTTATAACTATATTAAGAAAATAGCAGTTTTATACAATTTATACATTTGTGTCATCACAGAGTCTTCCAGTCTTGGCTTGAGAGTTGATTATCCTTCTTGAATTCTAAATATTGAACAAATTATCAAAACCTTTAGTTATGTTTTATTTTCATATACTATATAATTGACAATATGAGATTTTAAATATTTTAAAATGGTTTGAAACCAGATAATTTAGGGTAGAATTATATTTACTACTGTCAAAATAATCTCCTCTTAAGCATTATAAATGTAAATTGAATGTGCTTGTACTTTCTCTGCATGATTGAGAAATAGAGCGTACATATTTAGAAAATAAAATACTAGGTAATGTAATTTGTTTTATACATATATATATATAGGCTTGAGGCATAAGATGTTATCTACATATGTAATTCTGTGTTTGTGAAGGATTATGAATGTTTAGTTGGATTTGAATTCAGGAGTTTATCAGATTTTTCTTATAATTCAATAGAACTTGTGTTATTGGTAGCAAAATTAAATTTAAGTTAAGAGCCATTATTTTGGAGGGCAGGTTGAGTGAAACTTGAAGTTGCAGTTGGCCCTTTGTACTCTTGGGTTCTGTGCCCGTGGTTTCAACCACCCATGGACTGAAATATTTTGGGGGAAAAAATTCTAGAATGTTCCTGGAGTTCCTATTGTGGCACAGTGGAAACGACTCTGGCTAGTATCCATGAGGATGCAGGTTCGATTCCTGGGTCACTCAGTGGGTCAGGGATCCAGCATTGCAGTGAGCTGTAGTGTAGGTCACAGACGCGACTCAGGTCACACATTGCTGTGGCTTTGGCTGTGGACGGCAGCTATAGCTCTGATTTGACCCCTAGCCTAGGAACTTCCATATGCCGCGGATGTAGCCCTAAAAAGCAAAAAAAAAAAAAATTCTAGAAAGTTCCAGAAAACAAAACATGAATTTGCCTTACTTACCACTGTTTACATACATTGTATTAGGTATTATAAGTAATCAAGAGGTGATTTAATGTGTATGGAGGATGTATGTAAGTTATATGTAAACAAAGAACCAAGACATATATAAGGGACTTGAACATCTGTGGATTTTGGTATCTATAAGGATCCTGGACAAATCCCCTAGGATACTGAGGAATCATTATATACATTTTTTTCCTTAGGTTATAAATTACCTTTGGGAAATAATTATTATATACTTTTTTTCATTTTTTAATCCTTTATTCCCTATGCCATACCTTAAAAGAAAGGAACAGATGTATTTCTAAGACTAAGATATTATTGTCTTCTATTCTTATTAAAATTTGTAAAATTTTCATATCTTTATATAAACTATTTATATAACATGAGCTTTATATTTAGGAAAAATATATTATCCTAGATTTCTCTTAAAATCTTTTAATATCAAAATGTACTCACGAAGTTTATCCTAAAATATTTATGGTTTAGCTTAATGTATTTTAAATGTAATCTAAATTATTATAAATTAATCATTGTTCATTTATACTATTTTAACATATGAATTTATACCATATTAATCATTAATCTTTAGGTAGTTTTCAAGTTGAAATCATACATGTTTATTTATGCACATATGTACACACACTGTTTTTAATTATAAAATCGCTTTCAGTAGGAGTCAAGTAGACCTTGAAAGTGCTATTATCATTTTCTTCCTAGTGTATTTCCCTGTATTTTCTACTGAAAGCCTTCTCCAAGGTCACTGATGATTTTCTAATTATCAAACCCAGTGACTTTTTCTTTGTTCATGCCTCCTGCTCACTGTTCCTTTATTCTGGTTTTACTTTCCTTCTTAATGTTCTATAGTGTATCTTTTAGTGAGAATCTTTGAATGGATAATTGGGCAGTATCTGAAAAGTCTTCATTGCACCCTCATTCCTGGTGGTAGAGCTATCTATAGTTTGATAGTTTTTTTCCATCAGGACTTTGACTATAGTAATCATCTTATGTACTTCTGTTGCCTTTTTGTTTTTGTTCATTTCTAGGCAGTTTTCTTTTTTCAGATTGTTTTTGAAGTTTCCTTTTTGTTTTCACAGTCCTGTAGTGCCACTGTGATAAGTTTAGATTCAGACAAATTCTTATTTATCCTACTTACTGTGTTTCTTCACGCTAAGGAATCATGTCATTCATAAATTATGGAAAATTATCAGCCATTATTTTTTTTATTACATACTCTCCTTTCTCAATTTATTCTTGGAACTAGTTGTACTACATTTTTCTATCATTATGTGTCATTGCTCTGCTGTTCTTGCTAACATTTTGACTGTATCTTCTCCCTCTTTTGCTGGCTGTTCTGCTCTTGATTCCAAGTGTGAATGGTCCCTGTTTCTTGTCAGGCTTCCATTTACATTCTATTACTTGCAAGGCTTAAGAACTTTACTAGCTGAAGAAGACCTAAACTTTTTTCTATTTTCTGCCTTTCTAGATGCTTGCATTTCCTCCTACCACTTCATAGGTAACAACTTCTAGCAAATCTCTTAACCAGTTCTTTCTCCATTCTTGTCTGGTACTTAATTTTTTAATTTCCATTTTCCTTCAGTCTCTTGTTCTTCCAGGTTGGAATTTTTTTTTTTTTTTTTTTTTTT
>PVHT020000230.1:5858588-5962128 GCA_004024745.2 Catagonus wagneri
GAATTTTTGGATTCAGCATCAGTTACTCACTAACATGTACACCTCCAATATATTGCAGCTGCTACCATATTACAGCCTCATTCAATCCATTCGTGTTTTTCTTGAGTTGTATCTGAAAATTTTATACCTTAATCTCTTTCTTTACATTTTTATTCCCTTCAAGATGATCTGCTTCCGTAGCATTACTTTGATTTTTCTGCATCCATGATCTTGTCTCATTAATACTAGACCTTTCGCCATTAATCTAAGATGCACTTGGCCGTGCAGCTACCTTCTTTTATATTGGTGGTTTTTTTTTTAAATCATTTACATTACCCTAATAAGGTCATTGTGAGGATGAATGTGTGATAATTAATATGAAAATAATTTGAGAAATTTCAGATGTTACTGAAAAATAAAACTGGCATACTGAGAGCTTTTATATGTATTATCTCAATAATGTAGGTGACATATTTTCTCATTGTATAGATGAGAAAGTTTGCACATAAGGAGAGGGCAGAACTAGATTATTAATCCATGTCTTTGGCATCAGTTTTGTAAAACCATTAAAGAAATGGTTTTGTAAAACCATAAAATATGTCTATATATATTTTTTTACTTTCACATACATATTTATTTTTCCTGATTTTCAAAATCTTTAAGTCTAAGTCAAAATGCCCATTCAGTCTCATCTTTTCTTGAGACTTAACTGTAGTTATTCTCCTTTCTAAAATCCTAAATTCATGACATACTCTGGATGGTTTAGGAGGAAAAGACAGTATCCCACAAATGTGTTTTGTACTGTCTCCTGATATGCCATTTCTCTTCTCTTCACTTTGAATGTTCTCTCCCTTCTCTCTACTTCTCAAATGCCTACCCCTTCTTCAAAATTTAGCTTTAAATCTTTTCCATAAAGTCTTTCCTAGACTATTTGGAGAAAATATGTTGCTCTGTTAATACTGAGAGCTTCTATTGTATGTTTTGTTTCTTTAAAATTGCTGTTCAGGAGTTCCCATTGTGGCTCAGTGGTTAACGAATCCGACTAGGAACCATTAAGTTTGCAGGTGTGATCTCTGTCATCTCTCAGTGGGTTAAGGATCTAGCCTTGCCATAAGCTGTGGTGTAGGTCACAGTCGCAGCTCGGATCCCGTGTTGCTGTGGCTGTGGTATAAGCCGGCAGCTATAGCTCCGATTCGATCCATAGCCTGGGAGCCTCCATATGCCATGGGTGCGGCCCTAAAAAGACAAAAAGACAAAAGACCCACCCAAAAAAAATGCTGTTCATCTTTTACATAACCTTTTTGGTCTTTATTTTCCAACTAGATTGTAAATCTGTTGGGCTCTAAACAGATTTTATTCTCGACAGAGCTCTCAAAATGCTTAAAGTATAGAGAACTCTAAAGGAATATACTGACCAATCAAATGCCTTTTTTTTTTCAGGATAATTGGCAAAATCCCATGAGTTAAGATTTCTATAAGTATGCTCGTTAATATATACACTGACTCAGAAAGAGGTTCATCAGCTTTAGTTCAAACATTTTCTAATTTATACATTTAAATGGCAGATGATATACATAAAGATAATTATAAATAGTATTTTAGGAGTTCCCATTGTGGCTCAGTGGTAACAAACCCAACTAATATCCATGAGGATGTGGCGTCAACCCCCGGTCTCACCAAGTGGGTTAAGTAGCTGATGTATCTGTGAGCTGTGGTGTAGGTTGCAGACACGGATCAGATCCTGCATTGCTGTTGCCGTGGCTGTGCAGCTCCAGTTCGACCCCTAGCCTGGGAACTTCCAAGGGCCCCAAGTGTGGCCCTAAAAAGCAAAAACAAAATAAATAAATAAAAATAGAATTTTAAGTTTAATGCAGGCATACTCTGCTCAAGTAAAATTAGTGTCTAGAAGTTACGTTTTAGGAAATATTTATAGTATATTGTTTTAAAATCTTTGTAAAATAAAAATCATGTTTTTGTGTCTTGTTAATATTATATATTTTGAAATTGCTTGAAGTAGAGGCCTACATGTAATTGTGATGTTATGATAAAGCATACTCTATGTAACTGAGACCACTTGCTGACAAACACAGAATTTCTTGAGTTATTTTACCTCGAAAGATGGAAATACTGCTTGGTAATCAAATATAAAATTTGTCCATAGAAATATTAATGATCATTAAACCACAGACATTAGTCTTTCTGTTTTAACAGAGTAAAAAAATTGTTTTTTTTTTCTTTTCAACAGGTTGAATCAAGGGATTCTTTGAATAGTATAGCCCTGAAATTTGATACAACACCCAATGAACTTGTTCAATTAAATAAGTTATTCACCCGAGCAGTTGTTACTGGACAGGTATCTTTCTTTTTTTTCCATTTTTTAATGTTTTATTGAAGTATAGTTGATTTACAATGTTGTGGTAATTTCTGCTATATAACAAAGTGATTCTTATACATATGCACATATCCATTCTTTTTCAGATTCTTTTCCCATATGGATCTTTTTTATTTTTTTATTATTTTTCTCTTTCTCTTATTTGGCCACCCCATGGCTTATGGAGTTCCCGGACCAGGGATCAGATTCAAACCACAGTTGTGATCTGTGCTGCAGCTGAGGCAATGCTGGGTCTTTTAACCCACTGTGCCAGGCCAGGAATCCAACTACACCTGGCACTGCAGAGATGCCATCAATCCCAATGCACCACGGCAGGAACTCTAGATCTTTTTAAAACACATTGGTGGTTAAAAGTATTCAGCTGTAAGACTAAAGTTATCCATTGCCATGTAGTTAATAATATAAAAAATTTAAGAATAATTATATGCATACTTTGAACAAATCATAATGATTCTAGAAGAGAAAATTAACTGTCATTTATATCCATGTAAATAATTAATACATTTTGAAAATAATTGTGAATTTTTTTCAAATATAAAGAGCTTTTATAAAAATATTGAAAGCAGTGTATGTGCATGATAAAAAATTCCAACTTTTTAAAAATTACCATTTCCTTTTCCAGAAGCAATTGTATCCCTTTCCAAAAATACTCTAGCTTTTCTTTCTTTTTTAAAATTTAACTTCGATTCTGGGAAAATGTTCTCTTTAAGCACAACTTGATCTCAGACCTTTTCACGTATGTAGTGTTGCAGTGTATTAATATACAGGCATGCTTTGGAAATTTTGTAGGTTTTGTTACAAACCGCTTTACTAAAGCAGATAATAAAGCAGGTCATAGAATTTTTTGATTTATTACTGCATATAAAAGTTATTTTTATACTATGGTGTAGTCTGTTAATTGTGCAGTAGCATTGTGTCTTTTAAAAAGGGCATACCTTAATTTAAACCTTAATTTAAAAATACTTTATTGCTAAAAAATGCTAACCATTATATGAGCCTTCAGTGAGTTAAAATCTTTTTGCAATAGTCAACTGATTGCAGGTCACATCATAACATATATAATAATAATGAAAAAGTTAGAAATATTGCAAGAATTACCAAAATGTAACACAGAGATGTGAAGTGAGCACATGCTTTTAGTAAAGGGACACTGATAGGCCTGCTTGACACAGGGTTGACACAGACCTTCAGTTTGCAAAAAATGTATCTGCAAACTGGAATAAGGTGACACACGGTAAAACGAGGTGTACCTGTTTTATGATTTAACTAGTCACAGTAAGCTGCAGTCTTTCTACTTTTTTGCTTTTGTAAACGTTGCTGTAGGAAACATTCTTGTTTGTATCTCCTTTTCTTTATATGCAGGTATATCTATAAAGTCAAGTCCTAGAAGTAAAATGACTCAGTTAAAGGTTCTGTGCATTGTATGTATTTATTTAGGCCACACCCATGGCATGTGGAAGTTCCTGGGCCAAGAATCAAACCTGCACCACAGCAGTGACTTGACCCACTGCAGTAACAACTCTGGATTTTTAACACACTGCACCTCAAGAGAACTCCAGATACGTGCATTTTAAATTTTTCTGACTTTTGCCAAAATGTCCTTTAAGAGGAACACTCATAGTATATAAGAATTGTTTCCCTTTACTGTTGTCCAGTTTGTATTATCTGACTTATCTAAATTAAAGTATCTTCATTTAACTTTGTTATAATTATTTTGGTAATATTCTTTAAAATTTTTTTTTTTATTAGGGAGTTCCCATTGTGGCTCAGCAGCTATGAATCCAACTAGTATCCAGGAGGATGCAGGTTCATTCCCTGGCCTTGCTCAGTGGGTTAAGGATCCAGCATTGCTGTAAGCTATGGTATAGGTTGCAGACATGGCTTGGATCCTATGTGGCTGTGGTGGTGGTATAGGCCGGTAGCTGTAGCTCTGATTCAGCCCCTGGCTTGGGAACCTCCATATGCCGCAGGTGCAGCCCTAAAAAGCAAAAAAAAATTTATTATAGTTCATTTATAATGTTGTGTCAGTTTCTGTAATTTTAAAAATTTGTTTCTGGAGTTCCCGTCGTGGCTCAGTGGTTAATGAATCCGACTAGGAACCATGAGGTTGCGGGTTCAATCCCTGGCCTCACTCAGCGGGTTAAGGATCCGGTTTTACTGTGAGCCGAGGAGTAGTTCACAGACACAGCTCAGATCCTGCGTTGCTGTGGCTGTGGCATAGGCCGGTGGCTACAGCTCCGATTAGACCCCTAGCCTGGGAACCTCCATATGCTGCGTGTGCAGCCCTAAAAAGACAAAAATAAATAAATAAAAAAAAATAAAAATTTGTTTCTGAAGGTCATTGTTAATGGTACCCATTTAGAGAACACTATCTGATTATTAATATTTTAATTTGACTAAATCATGTGCATATTTTCTTATAGGTTTTATATGTTCCTGACCCTGAGTATGTCTCCAGTGTTGAGAGCTCTCCGTCTCTAAGCCCCATAAGTCCTCTGTCACCAACATCATCTGAGGCTGAATTTGATAAGACCACTGTAAGTTTCCTTTCTTTTCAAAGCTATCAAGAAATGTCACTGTATAGATATATATGTCATTTTTTAATCTTACTTTGACTATTGTTAGAACAAAATTTTACCTTCTTATTTTGTAAATTAAATTTGTAAATCCCAGTTTTTAAAGTAAAACCTTCTTATTAAATCAGACTGCTTCAATTGACTTACTGGTGGTGGTGGTAATGATCCAAAGATATTCATCAGCCCCCTTTTAAATATCGTATAGTAACTGAACTAAGAAGAGAGTTATACACAACAAACGTGAGTATATCATGATAGGAAGTCCATGTCCAATTTGATTTTTATTTCAGTTTCTGTGAATATTTAGATAATACTAAAAACGCTTGAGTTCATTTTTAACAGACTGACTTCTAAAAATTAATTTATCATCTGAGTTCTTCAGAATATTAATTTGGAGTGCCTACTAGTGTATTAATAATCCTGCATTGTAAAGGAATGAATGTTCCATGTAAGTCGTATTTTACAAGTAAATTCTAAGGAACAATACTTTAATAATTTTGTTTAAAATCTCTCTGAAAGGAATTGGATTTTTTTTGTGCCTTTTCTTTGTAAATTAGTACTAAACATAATTTCCCATTTTTGTAATGACCTAATGATTAGGTTTACATGTAAAAGGCTCTTTCTCCATTAACTCGCTGGACTCTTGTGGGAGATTCTTCTGTGCCACTGTGCTGACTTTAGGAGACATCTTTTTTCTTTTCTGCCCCAATTTACACTCACAGTGTAGGATGCCAAATGGCATACTGGTAACAAAACATATTATTCATGTTAATTTGCTTATAAGTTATTAAGTATTACTAGTTTCTAAGCTCTAGTATTAAACTAATTTCACTTCTGTCGTAAAGGACAGGAGTAACCATTTTTCTCCTTGTCTAGGGACATTTTTCTCTGTGTTTGGTGAAAAAGAGGGAAAAATGGGGTCTTTTTCAAATGTTTGCTTTATTGTCTTATTTGCATAAAAATGACAACATGGTACCTTAGAATACAGTTACAGGAAAGGAGTATATTACATTTATTTTCATCATTTATTAGAATGGAAGTCAAGTGTGTTTTTTGTTTTGGTTTGCTTTAAGACCGCACCTGTGGCATTTGGAAGTTCCCAGGCTAGGGGTCGAATTGGAGGCACAGCTGCTGGCCTACACCACAGCCACAGCAGCGCCAGATCCAAGCCACATCTGTAGTCTACACCACAGCTCACAGCAATGCTGGATCTTTTAACCCACTGAGCAAGGTCAGGGATTGAACCCACATCCTCATGGATAGTAGTTGAGTTCTGCTTAGTCACAATGGGAGCTCTAGAAGTCAGATTCTAATGATAGGTATTATTGGACCAAATGGTGCGAGAATGCCTTTTTGAGCATGACCATGCTGTTTTCCCATTGGGACTCACAAAGAGATGCATTCAAAAAGTCAATGACAAAGGAAAGCAATGCAGTCTTAGGTAATATAGACTGTGTCCCAAAGTCTAAAGCAAAACTTTAAAAAGCTAGACTATAGCATTTTGCCTCACTGGAAACCTATGAGGCCCTTTTCTCTTCCTCTTCTTTAACCCAAATCTGTCTACCAGTGGCCTTATAGATAGGCATAAGATCAAAGAGAGAAGAGTGCTGAAGCTCAAGGGGGCAACAAGGTCTCCTAACATGAAAATACCCTCTTCCTCACCTTTGCATGTTGGTGAAAGAGAGGGAGAGAATAATAAAGCCATATGAATTACCTTTTAACTTGCAGTCAGAGATGGCCTCATAATGTTCTGTAGTATGACCAGTCACATGAATAAATTCTTTCTCCCTGAGATGGATTCAGGAAAAAGGTAAGAATCATATGAGTTCTTGGAATTCCCTTACCCAGATGATAGCCATTACCTGCTGTCTGATGTGGGCAATAGTCAGAACTAATTCTTTTGGACGGTAATTTTATCAACTTTAGTTGTATCTTTTTTTTTCTTGCTTTTTAGGGCCACATCTGCAGCATATGGAGGTTCCCAGGCTAGGGGCCAAATCACAGCTACAGCTGCCTTCCTACACCACAGCCACAGCAACGCCAGATCTGAGCCACATATGCGATCTATACCACAGCTCATGGCAATGCAGGATCCTTAACCCACTAAGCAAGGCCAGGAATCGAACCCGCAACCTCATGGTTCCTAGTTGGATTCGTTAATCGCTGTGCCACTACAGGAACTCCAGTTCCACAGCCACAGCAGCATGGGATCTGAGCCTCATCTGTAACCTACACCATAGCTCATGGCAATGCTGGATTCCCAACCCACTGAGAGAGGCCAGGGATCGAACCCACATCCTCATGGGTACTGGTTGGATTCATTTCTGCTGTGCCTAAGTGGGAATTCCCTGTTTACCTCTTTTAATTTCACCTCTCTGCATCTTAAATTTCTTTATTATGCTAATGCCATTTTAGGCTAGAATTACTAGTTTCATATATTCAGGGTGGAATTCAGAGGAAAATTTTAAAATAATATGTAAAAGTGATATAATTTTAAATAGTTTTTAATTTCCTATTTAATGTATTCCACTGAAGCATGAGATAACAGATTGTTGATTCTCTTTAATATGAAATACTTTAGTACACTCTCAAATCTAAAAGATAATAAAAGTGAAGTACTTACAATGAGAAGATATAATTTTGAAATTATATTTTGCAATGGTAAGAAAATATATTTCATGTATAATATATATTTGAAGTATATTTCATGGTATTAAAGTATAATTTTGAAAAAAATGCTATTAAGAGATCTATGGAAAGCATAGGAGAGCTTACTAATTATACTGCTACAGATTTTTTTGTTTGTTTGTTTGTTTGTTTTGGCCAACCTGCAGCTTATGGAGTGCCCAGGCCAGGGCTCAGATCCGAGCTGCAATTGCCACCTAGGCCACAGCTGCAGCAACGCTGGGTCCTTAACCCACTGTGCTGGGCCAGAGAACTGTAGTAGTTAAAATTTAAAAAGTACTTACCGTGTGCTTATTAATGAGGAAACTAAGGTATAGTGAAAATGAGTAATTTACATAAGGTTACATAGTTAATGAGTAGTAGAACTTATATTTAAACTCTTAACAGTCCACATCAGGTTTTGTGTTGTAGTCTTAACCACTTTTTGAACTGCCTAATTGAGGAAATGGTGAGGATTAATGATACAGATTTTCTGTGATTGGACATATGATCTAAAAATTAAAGCAGATGATTCATAATTATTGCTTAAAAGGCTTAAATTTAACAAAAGCATTGCTTTTTTTCTTTCTTTTTTTTTAAACTCTCAATGTTTAAGATTCTTGGGGAGTTCCTTTTGTGGCTCAGCGGAAACTAGTCCACCTAGTAACCATGAAGTTTCAGGTTCGATCCTTGGCCTCACTCAGTGGGTTAAGGATCCCATGTTGCAGTGAATTGTAGTGTAGGTCACAGTTGTGGCTCAGATCCTGCATTGCTGTGGCTATGGCAGAGGTCAGCAGCTGTAGCTCCGGTTCAACCCCTGGACTGGAAACCTCCATGTGCCACAGGTGTGACCCTAAAAAGAAAAAAAAAAAAGATTCTCTGGTTTTTTTTTTGTTTGTTTTACTGTGTCATCCTTCTATTTATGTAACTATTTGCCTGTATTAGTTTCCTAGGATTGCTATAAGAAAGGATCACAAAATGAGTGTGTTTAAATCAGAAACTTACCTCACAGTCTAGAGGCTAGAGGTCTGGAATCAAGCTCTTGGCAGGGCTCATTGTGGGAGAGGATCCTTCCTTGCCTCTTCTAGCATCTGCTGTTTGCGTGCAATCCTTGTCATTCCTTGTCACCAAGGAATGATCACTCCAGATTCTGCCTTTGTGGTCACATGGCTGTCTTCTACTGTGTGTTTGTGTTTTCACATAGTGAAAACCTGATTTCCAAATAAGGTCGCGTTTTGAGGTAGGGAGTTAGGATTTAAGCATATCTTCCTGGGTGATACAGTGAACCCACAGTATTGCCTTTTACAAAATTTATGGAGAATCACATAATTTGATCAGGGAACTTTACTAATTACAAAGCTCTCAAGAACCTTGCTACTATGAAAACTATTCTATAAGACATTGTGCATTTACTCGTAAGGTATGAGTTATTTAAAACAAGGATTGAAAGGCATCTGTCTAAGTTTCTTAACATTTGTACAAAATATTGAGCTTTGGGGAAATAGTCTTTTTTTCCTTTTTTTGGCTTTTTAGGGCCTCACTCGTGGCATACGGGGGTTCCCAGGTTAGGGGTCGAATTGGAGCTACAGCTGCCGGCCATAGCCACAGCCACAACAACATCAGATCTGAGCCGGATCTGTGACCTACACCGCAGCTCATTGCAATGCTGGACCCTTAACCCATTGAGCGAGGCCAGGGATTGAACCCGCAACCTCATGGTTACTAGTTGGATTCATTTCTGCAGCACCATGAGGGGAACTGCTGGGGAAATATTAAATATTGAACCTTGCGCACTTGAATATAAAAAATTTTAGGGAAATCTGACATTTTTAAAGATTAAGAGTATAAGAAGCAAGCTATAGAAAAGTACTGAGCATACCAGTGATTTTGTCCCCAATAACTCACATGTTTTCATAATACTTCAGAGTTGTGTATACCACAAAATGTTATGACCATCTACTTCAAAATTATCATTGTCACCACCAGACTTGTTATTTAATCTATTAATAAAGAAACATTTATCTATATATTAACTATATCCAGCTAAAATGTATTTTAATAATTGTTTCAATATAATTAACTTTCTTTGTAATCTTATATTTTAAGTATTCAGAAATATATTCTGAAAAAGAGGTCTGCAGGGAATGGTCCATGGCATCAAAAAAGTTAAGAATCTGATCTATTACTTTGTTCAGTGAATGGATTCTGCTGAATTCATTAGGTATCACAGACAAGCACACCACCTTTTCTCTATTCCCAACACCTGAAAGATATAGAAAATGTTCAGGACTGGTGAAGTGATTCAGTAGCAACTGAGTGTGTGTGTGTGTGTAATCAGTGTATGTGAAGGGTGGGAGTACAAGACATACAGTTTACTTCAGATGATTTGTGTGTGTGTGTATCCCTATTTTATTTTATTTTATTTTTATTTTTATTTTTATTGTTGCATCTGTGGCATATGAAAGTTCCAGGGCTAGAGGTCAAATCAGAGCTGCATCTGTGACCTACACCACAGCTTTCGGCAATGCCAGATCCTTAACCCACTCAGCAAGGCCAGGAATTGAACCTGCATCCTCATGGACACTGTGTAAGGTTCTTAATCTACTGAGCCACAATGGGAACTCCTCTTTCCCATATTTTTTTAACCTAAAAATATTTTGAGCAGATCTCCAGAATGTGATGAGGAGATAAACACTGAGGAAAGCTATTCATTTTGCTTTAATAGTGTGCTTATTTTTATGTTGTTCTCTGAAGTGCCTTTATCTCTCTTTTTTTTTTAAAGACTCCTGATGTAGTCCACCCAAAAGAAGCAACTCCCTCATCTACTTTTACTGGTATTCGACCTGCACGAGTCATATCTTCAACTTCTGAGGAGGAAGAAGCATTTACTGAGAAATTTCTTAAAATTAATTGCAGATATATTACCAGTGGCAAGGTAATGAATAAGACTTTAGAAAAAACTTTTAATCATTTTTTATTACTAAAATATGACAATTTGCATTTACATTTTCAGTCATCAGCATCAGCACATGGTGACCAATTTTAAATAATCTTGTGAAGTAGGGATCTTATTCCCTCTTTACAGGGGGGAAAAAAACTTTCAGAAAAGGTCGACAGGCCCAAGGTTTCCCTTCCATTGACATAAGTCAAACACAGTTTAAATCTATTTAATCTACTATATAATACTGCTTTTCTAGAGCAAAGAACTTCTGATCTGCAAAGGGAATTATAGTAAACACAGAGTTCAAAATAAACTCCAGTTAATGCTTAGAAAGTAGCAACAGCATGATACTGACTTGAGAAGTCACAAGTGAGAACCATTTCTTTATAGTCATAACTCATAAATTATGGATATCTGAAATAGGTGTTTAGTGCTATAAATTTCCCCATATGTACTGTGTTAACAGCATTCATAGTGTTGATATGCTGTATTTTCATTTTCATTCAGTTCATGATACTTTATTTCTTCTTTGGTCCATAGAGTATTTAAAAGTTTCCTAGCTATTTTCCAAGTATTTGGGTTTTTCTAGATACAGTCTATAACTGATTTCTAATGTTTTTCCATTTGGTTAGAGAACATGCTACTATTTGAAGGTTTAATTTCTTAAGACTTGTTTTATAGTCCAGGACATAGTATGTCTTGATACTTGTTACATGTGCACTTTGTTTTTTGGATTTCTTTTTTTTGTCTTTTTAGGGCCGCACCTGAAGCATATGGAAGTTCCCAGGCTCGGGGTCAAATTGGAGCTGTAGCACCTGACCTATACCACACACACAACAACGCAGGATCTGAGCTGTGTCTGTGACCACAGGTCATGGCAATGCTGGATCCTTAACCCACTGAGCAAGGCCAGGGATCTAACCCACATCCTCATGGATCCTAGTTGGGTTCGTTACCACTGAGCCACAACGGGAACTCCATGTACACTTGAAAATAATATGTACTCTGTTATTGTTGCAAAGAATGGTATGTAAATGTCAATTATGTCAAGTTGAATAAGTGTTATTGTTCTGTATCCCTGCTGACTTTGTCTTTTTGTTCTATCAATTATTGACAGAAGGATGTTGAAATATCTCTATTATTATTGATTTATTTATTCCCATTCTAGTTCTATCAGTTTTTGTTTTGTGAATTTTGAAACTGTGGTAAGGTATAAAAATGTTTGGGATTCTGGAGTTCCCATCAGGGCTCAGTGGTTAATGAAACTCACTGGCATCTATGAGGACGCAGGTTCGATCCCTGACTTCGCTCAGTGGGTTAAGGATCTGGTGTTGTAGTGAGCTGTGGTGTAGGTCACAGATGCGGCTCAGATCCTGTGTTGCTGTGGCCCTGGCTTAGGCTGGTGGCTACAACTCCAACTGGACCCCTAGCCTGGGAACCTCTATATGCTGCGGGCGTGGACCTAAGACAGAAAGACAAAAAAAAAAAAGTCTTATATTGTTCTTATATTGATGAATTGACTTGTTTAATTACGAAAGTATTTTTGGTAGAAATTTTGCTATGAAATCTGCTTTGATGGATGCAAATGTAGTCACTTGAGCTACCTTTTGGTTAGTTAGTGTTAATTTGGTTTATTTCTTCTTTTTTTTGTTTATACTTTTAACTTGTATCTTATATGTAAAGTGTATTTTCATAATTTACATTAGAGTTAACTCTTTGAGTCGTACATTGTGTGGGTTTTGACAAATGTATAATGACACATATCCACCAATAGAGTATCATACGGAATGGTTTCATCATCCCCAAAATCCTCTGTGCTCTGCTTATCCATCCCTCCCTCTGAACCCTCTGAAAACAATTGATCTCTTTACTGTCTCAGTAGTTTTGCTTTTTTCAGAGTATCATACAATTAGAATCATAAAGTATGACTGTGTGATTTCAGACTGGCTTCTCTCCTTTAGCAGGGTACATTTAGGGGTCTTTCACATCTTTCATGTCTTGACAGCAGCATTATTTTTTAATCACTGTTTGTGTACAACATTTTGACCATTCACCTACTGAAGGATATGTTGGTTACTTCCAAGTTTGGACACTTATGAATACAACTGCTGTAAACATTAATGTTCAGGTTTTGTGTATGCATAAGTTTTTACTTCCTTTGGTCTAATACTAAGTGATTGCTAGATTGTAAGAAACTATAAACTGCCTTCCAAAGTGGCTATATTATTTTGCTTTCCTGCGAGCAATCACTGAGAGTTGCTCTTGCTCCAGATCCTCACCAGCATTCATTGTTGCCATTGTTTTAGATTTTAGCTATGCTTATTGATCTTTAGTGATAATTCTCTCTCTCTCTCTCTCTCTCTTTTTTTTTTTTTTTTTTTTTTTTTTTTTTTTTTTTGCTTTTTAGGGCCGTACCCATGGCATATGGAGGTTTCCAGACTAGGGGGGTCGAATTAGAGCTACAGCTGCCAGCCTTTGCCTCAGCAACGCAGGATCTGGGCTCTGTCTGTGACCTACATCATGGCAGCACTGGATCCTTAACCTACTGAGCGTGGCCAGGAATCGAACCCACAACCTCATGGTTACTAGTCAGATTTGTTTCCACTGTGCCATGACAGGAATCCCAATTAATTTTAATATACACTTCCCTAATGACTTAGGATACTGAGCATCTTTTCATTTCCTTATTTGCTATTTGTATAGCTTAGGCATTTTCTTTAATTTTTAAATATATTTTCACAGGGCATAGACTTTTAGGTTGACAGGGTTTTCTTTTCCTTTTTAGAACTTTAAGGTGTTTCTTTCAGAATGCTACTGTTTTCTGGCTCCCACTATTTCTGAAGAGAAGTCTTCTGTTATTTTTATATTTGGTGTTTTGTATAAAATACTTTTTTTCTTTGATTGCATTTAAGATGATGCCTTTATCACTGATTTTGGGCAATTTGATTATGATGTGGCTTTGTGTATTTTTCCTACTTGTTTTTATTGAGAATCATTCAGCTTCTTGGATCTGTAGATTTATAGTTTTCGACAGATTTGGAAACATTTTGGCCATATTTCTTAAGATATTTTTTCCTCCCACATCCTCTCCCTTCTTTGGAAGTTCCAGTTATACATATCTTAGGGTGCTTGATGTTGTGTTTGATAGCTCACTGATACTTCTGTTTTTTTGTTTTTTTTTCCTTCTCTTTCCATCTTGTACAATTTCAATTGCTGTATATTTAAGTTCAATAATGTTTTTTCTGCCAGATATAATTTGGTATTCTCTCGTATATTTTTCACCTCTGTAAGTTCAGACTGGGTTTCTTATGTCTTCCATGTCCCTACTTACCCTGCACAATCTTTCTTCTATAATCTTGAATATATAGAGTATAGTTATAATAATTGTTTTAATGTCTTTTTCTGCCAGTTCTTTTCCCTCTCTCACTTTCATGTTTGTTTCTAATTGATTTTTGTTCTGAGCCATTTTTCTTGTTTATTTTCATGCCTAGTAATTCTTAATTGGATATTAGATATTATGAATCTTATCTTGTTGCTTCTTTGGTTTTTTTGTATTTCTGTACATGTTCTTGCACTTTTTTTTGTTACACAGTTTTTTCTTGGAAACAGCTTGATCCTGTTTGGCTTACTTTTAAGATTTGTTAGGACCAGAGCAGCTTTAAGTCTGTGACTACTAATTTCCCCCAACTGAGATAATACCTTTTTGAGTATTGAGGTGCTGTAAATTATATGAATTTTTTCTTTTGTCTTTTGTCCTTTTTTAGGGCCACACCTGCAGCATGTGGAGGTTCCCAGGCTAGGGGTCCAATCAGAATTACAGCTGTCAGCCTATGCCATAGCCACAGCAATGTGGGATCCGAGCCGCATCTGCAGCCTACACCACAGCTCACGTCAATGCCGTATCCTTAACCCACTGAGCAAGGCCAGGGATCGAACCCACAACCTCATGGTTCCTAGTCGGATCCGTTTCCTCTGAGCCATGATGGGAACTCCCAGTTATATGATTTTTTGCTCTGGTTGATGAGAACAGAAACTATTTCTGACTCTCTGGACTCTAAGGATGGTTTCTTAAGCTTCTTTGGGTTGCTTTTTTATTTTCTCGTCCTTGGAGAGTTGCCATACACATAAGTGGCAAGCAGATTGCCAAACCTTTCTCATTGAGGAGTGCTGTCTCTCTTTCCTTTCTCTGTCTGTGGCCAAGAAAATTTACTCAGTGTGCTGGGACATTTGTAGAGCTCATCTTTTTGTTTACCCTTATTAAGCATTATAGTATTTAAACCAGTTATTTCATGTATTTTATGTGTTTTAGTCGTTTTAGGCAGAATTAGATCTTGGCTAAAAGCACAATTTTATTTGTAAGTATTTGAATAACAATTTTATTTAAAAGTTAAAGAAAAGATAAAGTCATTGGCAGTGTTAGGAATGACGTGCAACCTGTTCTTGAAGCGTCTCATGTAAGAATGTAAATGGGAAAAGATGCTTTATCTACAAGTCATCTTTTCTTCTTTCTTTTTCTTACAGATTGATTGTAGTAAAGATTATTCACATAAAAATTATGAAAATCTATCAGCAATAATCATAGTGGTTAAATTACTACAGACAAGATTAAAAAAAAATGGCAGTATAAACTTTTTTCTCTGCTGAGTTGGGCTCCCAAATCATAGTCTTTTATCTTTTAGTATTTACAGAAATATTGTGATATAAATGGTAATTTTTCTTCTACAAATAGACTTTTTTTCTAATAGAAATCATTTCTTAGAAGATTAATCAAGTAATTGCATATGAGGAATTGGAGTTATAAAGCGAAACATGTGCTTAAGGCTTCTGAAGAATGTGTGGATTAAGAAGATATGCAAACTGGGAGTTCCCATTGTGGCTCAGTGGGTTAAGGATCCAGCATTGCCTCCATGAGGATGCAGGTTCAATTCCTGACCTCACTCAGTGGGTTTGGGATCCCACATTGCTGCACGTTGCGGCACAGGTCGCAGGTGTGGCTTGGATCCCCTGTTGGCATATCTGTGCCGTTGGCTGTAGCTACACCTCTGATTAGACCTCTGGCCCAGGAACTTCTGTATGCCACAGGTGCAGCCATAAAAAGAAAAAAAAAAGATGTGCTAATTGGAAACTTCTTATTTAAAATATTCTCTTGTTCCTGATAATATATCTGCATTTGTGAAACAGTTTTTGAGAAGAATAAAATGCTTATGGTTTACTATGATTTATGATTTCAGACTTGGTCTTGTCCAAAAGAATTTGAGAAACTGCTTTCTGAGATTTTTGTGAATTGTGTTGTAATGTTTCTCATGGCCATTTCTTGATTTATGGAGACACTAGACACCTGATAGGAAACCTCTAAGAGCCCCAGCTAGAGGCAGAGAGAAAGAATCTTGAAGAAAAAATCAGCACATTCTTCAATAGTAGTAAATAAGGATGAATTCCTAGAAAGTAACCTTAGCAGATTTATCATTCCAGTGTAAAGATATAGTGACTTGAGCCCCTGGTAATCCAAGTTAAGTAAAAGTACATTTTTGAGAAGCTTTTCAAATGGTTTCCATAATTGCATTACTAAGATTATAGTACTTGTGTATGTAGTGCATTAAAGCATTATCACTACACTGAGCCTTTTCTTTCATACCTAGTAATCATTGTCTTTAGTGAAAATCTTTTAAAGCAAAAGACAAGATGTAGTGTTACTATAGTGAACTAAATATTATGTCATTACTTAAAACTAATGCTTAGATGAAATTTATGAACTCAAGAACGACCTGAAGTCTTTCAGAGAACCTGAAGTTTGCTTTCTTTAATCCTTTCTGATTGTTTGGTTTCATTTCTCATATAACTTGTTCGTAGAAGGGGTGCAATAGAGGAAGCTATTAAAAATGGAAATCTTCAAGGTTTTTCACATTGTAAATGCACAACTCTTGATGATTTGTTTCTTGGATTATCCCTGGCAGTGTAAATGTCCCTACAACATATTTTATCATCACTCATTGTCTTAAGTTGTCATGTGATCCAGAATACAAACTTAGGTATATGAGTCTATTTAAAATATCGATTAAAAATGATTAGGCTATGGATATATAAAGTTACTTCTTATTTAGGTGGTCCATGGTCTGAACTAAAAGAAATGCTAGTCAGAGTTTCACATTGATTCCCTTTCCCACACCAAAATGCTCAAATACACATACTCTTCTCTCCAGTATTACATGAAGTCACAGTGAATGATAAGCATATTTTAGAATCTTGAATGTCTGCAATAGCTTTTTCCACTTGTGATTGGTTGACCGTTTTTAGTAGGGTATTTATTTATTTATTTATTTATTTATGTATTTATTTTGTCTTTTTGCCTTTTTTTATGTAGAACCGCACCCGCGGCATATGGAGGTTCCCAGGCTAGGGGTCTAACAGGAGCTGTAGCCGCTGGCCTTCGCCATAGCTGAGCCACAAAGGGAACTACCAGTAGGGTTTTTTTTTTTTTTAATATCTTTTTTAAAGTTAATGTCTGTCATAACTTAAGTTTTACATTGTTAAAGTTAAGTCAGGTAAATTCACAGAGCTGAATATGGACTTGGAGGAGGGTATGATAACAAATCAAGGCAAGGCAAGGTTTAAGTTTTTATTTTCCTTTATAGCTGCAGAAAAAAAAGACAACTTCAGAGTTATTTGTTTTATTTTTAGAATTCTGTCTGGCTCTTTATACTTACAGGATGTAGTGGAATAAGAGTTTAAAAATGGGTTTAACCAATATGAGATAAGAATCTGAAAACGAATGGATATATATATAGATAGATAGATAGATATAGATATAGATAAATAGATGTATAACTGATTTACTTTGCTGTGCACCCAAAACTAACATAACTTTGTAAGTCAACTATACTCCTATAAAATTTCTAAAAAATAAATAAAAATGGGTTTAAAAAAGAATATAGCTGAACCACTTCACTGTATATCAGAAATTAACATGATATTGTAAATCATCTATACTTCAGTAAATAAATAAATGGGATTAAGAAATATCTGGCACTTGAATTGGAGTAATTATTGTTTCTGACTCAAATGTGGAGAGATTATAACAAAAAGCATGGACTGTGTTTTGAATATTCATTCTATCACTGATTAGTTAGATATGTTATTTATTATTTAGGACAAGTTGCCTACCCTCTCTCAATTTTAATTTCCCCATCTGTGTTCTCATCTTAGAGCTGTAGTTGTGAAGATAAAATGAATAATAATATATATAAAGCATTGTACATGCAAAGCATTCAATAAATATTAGCTAGTATTAGTGGGATCAGCTTTTTATGTACTTCAGTTTGCTCATTTGTAAGACAGAGGGTTAGATTCTATGTTTGTATCACTTTTTGTATAAATGTATTTAAAGTCTCATAGCTTTTTATGATTAAATTAAAATGATTACTGTATGCATTAGAAATCATCTAATCTACCTAATTTTACAATGAAGAACCTGAGTCTCAGAAGCCTTGCTTGCTCACATAACCAGGCAATAACAGAGTCAAGTGAAATGGAGGTTTCTTTTTTAAGAGATTTTAGAGTTTATACTTTTTTCCTTTTATAATGGATTGGATTTTCAACGCATTATTTATTAAACCTGCATGTGCACATGAAACTGTATTTGATACCTGTAGTGAGAGGACAACACAGGAAGCATTATGCAAATTAATGTAAAACATGGCTCATGCCTTGCAGGACTTTACAATCCCTTCTTACATTACTAAATTTATCTTGCTGATATAACTCAGCATTTTACTGAGGCTGCAAATTTTAATTCCTAACTCTAGTGATTGAAAGTTCCTATGACTTTTGTTGTGTTCTGCCTCTGTTAACAGGAAGAATTTACTGAGAAATTTTGGGTTTTATTAAAAAGGTTTTCATGAAACGACATCACTTTTATATGTGGTAGGTGGGCCTAAAATCAGAAGAAAATTAGTAAAAATATCTAGAATAATTTTTGAAAATTTAAACTTTTAAGATTAAACATTATTTTCTTTTTTCATCTTAGGGCACAGTCAGTGGTGTGCTGCTAGTTACACCAAATAATATAATGTTTGATCCACATAAAACTGACCCCTTGGTTCAAGAGAATGGCTGTGAGGAATATGGCATCATGTGTCCAATGGAAGAGGTGATGTCAGCTGCAATGTACAAAGAAATTTTGGATAGCAAAATAAAGGAATCCTTACCCATGTAAGAGTGATATTTATACTCCTTTGTAATTTTATTTCACCTAGATAGTTGACCCTCGTCTAATAAATACTCTTATTTCAGATTTATATTTGTATATTTACCCAGAGAACCTGACCAAAAATTAACCTGTAGTACTCATTTAATTTCAGTGTTTACCAGGTACGGCATTCAGAATCCTAAATTATTTTTATGAGTAATTTAAGGTAAAATAATTGAGGGTAGCTTTCAAATTTTCCTAAGAAGAACCTAAAGAGTTTTGTGTGGGATTTGGGGGAGGTTACATGAGCAGAGAACTGACATTGCTAAAGCCACAGCAGCTTTGGTTTGTATTTGTTGATTTATATGTTTGTATCCTTCTCTCTCGGAAAAATATAAAATATAGGATAGAAGACCCACAAATTGGCAAATATAATGAGTTAACCCTGGAATATGCTGGTTAGGGGTTTCTGTGTTTCAGATAGTATAAATGTGGGGCTATAGGTCAGCATAGGCTTTGAAAGTAATGTGTTTAAAGGAATGACCATAGAGAAAAGGGAAGGCTAAAAAATAAAAAATAGAAGAAAATAGAAGATAGGTATTCAAAGGAAGTAGGAAGTACAAAGGCAGAAAATTGGTATGTAATAGAAAAGAACTCCCTTATTCCTCCATACATGACTCTCAACACTTTAAAAAACTGGGTTCACTTTAACTGATACTTAGATTTATGTCCCCGGTAATAGCCCACTGGGATGATAATGATTGTTTTAAAATTAACCCTTACGAGACAGAATTACCTGTAAAGGAGATAACAAATTATTTTTGCTTTTGAGACAGACTACCTGGTTTGTTAGAATACATGTTTTAGGGAGTTCGCATTGTGGCACAGCGGAAACGAATCCAACTAGGAACCATGAGGTTGTGGGTTCGATCCCTGGCCTCGCTCAGTAGGTTAAGGATCCAGCATTGCTGTGAACTGTGGTGTGTAGGTTGCAGATGTGGCTCAGATCCTGCGCTGCTATGGCTCTGGCATAGGCCAGCAGCTGTAGCTCTGATTGGACCCCTGGCCTGGGAACCTCCATATGCCTTGGCTGCGGCCCTAAAAACCAACCAACCAAACAAACAAACAACAAAAAAAACTGTGATAGAATAAAATCCTTTATTTAAAAAGTCTCCATTATACCTGCCACCCAATAAATATTATTTTGGCTTGGTAAACATCTTTAGAGGTAGAGTATTCCTGGGATTACCTCTGCTGTTGGTTATTTAAATAGATCATCATCCAAAGTCAGTTTTAGCAAATAAAGATTATTGTGGTGGTCGGAGGGGTGAAACAAAGGTGGAGGAAAGGATTAGATTAAAGGGGAAACTAGATTTTATGTATGTATATACTGTCAGTCATTGGTGAGATCCATATTCTCTTGCCCTGCTTTTCCATTGGTATTTTATTACATTGGGATTCTCCTAAGTTGAATGAATCCTCAGTATTCTACATGGATGCTGTAGGGCTCTTCCTATTGCAGATCACTGTTTTATCATTCAGACCATCCCCTAGAAAGACCATCTATTTGATCTAAATATTAAAAAAATTACTCCAAAAGAAGTATCTTTCAATCTTGCCATATGCATTGATTAAAAACAGTATATTTGGCAATAAATCAGATAGGGCATATGGTTTTGCAGAGTAATGTTATCTATGGCAAAAATGAGGTGTACAATGTGATTGGTTTTCTTCTGTCTTAAAGTTGTTGGGAAGTTGATTTCAAAAGTATTAGGAACTATATTGAGCAATAGCAGCATCATTGATATAAAAAAATAAGATTACAACACTTGTAAATCTATATCCTATTAACTTTGCTAATTTTATCTCTTTCCCTTTTAAATCTACAGATACATTTTCTTAAAACTTTTGCCAGGTTCCAAGACCATATATATATAGATAAATAGATATATGTGTATGCAGTTTTAGTTGATCACCAGTAGATGACACTATTACATATTTAATAGCACAGATTGGGTGCTTGCATTTCCTAAGGTGAATCAATCGATGTAGGGGAAACAGAGACAGGAATTGGGCTTCAATTACTTAATACTTTTTTTTTTTTTTGCCAAATCTGAAGTATGTGGAAGTTCCTGAGCTAGGAATTGAACCTGTGCCACTGCAGTGACAATGCTGGATCCTTAACCTGCTGGGCCACAAGGGAACTCCCATTTTTTTAAAAAATAAATTTTACTTATCCTGTATACAATAAACTTATGCATACCACTGTAAAAAAAAATAAATAAGTAGAATAGGAAGGAAAAAGTTATTCAACTTCAACATCCAGAGGTAGCCAAAAAATTTTGTGTCAACTTACTTCCGAGGCTTTTCTATTCTGAAACTTGCATAAATGTTAATACTTTTTCCACTAAAAACTCAGGTAATTTCCATTTATCACAAACTGCTTTTAGTCAACATTTTTTTTTTTTGTGCCTTATCTAGGGCCACACCCGCAGCATATGGAGGTCCCCAGGCTAAGGGTCTAATCGGAGCTGTAGCTGCCGGCCTACACCACAGCCACAGTAGCACGGGATCCGAGCCACGTCTGCAACCTACACCACAGCTCACGGCAACGCCGGATCCTTAACCCACTGAGCAAGGCCAGGGATCAAACCCGCAACCTCATGGTTCCTAGTCGGATTCGTTAACCACTGAGCCACGACGGGAGCTCCTTTAGTCAACATTTTAAATTGCTGACAGGCATTTCACGCTATAGTGTTTCTACTACCTCCTTCCAGAACTTAAATTATCTAACCTTTGAACATTAGTGCTTGCATATACAAATGCTATTAAACACAGAAATCTAGAAGTAATTATGAACCATTCATCTAGCTAATATCTAACCTGTTAGCTGAATAAGTTCTCTTAGAATTGTTATATTAAGGAATTTGCATCGTGGCTCAGTGGAAACGAATAATCTGACTGGTATCCATGAGGATTCAGGTTCGATTCCTGGCCTTGCTCAGTGGGTTAAGGACCCAGCGTTGCTGTGAGCTGTGGTGTAGGTTGCAGACATGGCTTGGATCCTGCATTTCTGTGGCTGTGGCTATGGCATAGGCTAACAACTACAGCTCCGATTCCAGCCCTAGCCTGGGAACTTCCATGTGCTGTGCGTGTGGCCCTAAAAAGCCAAAAAAAAGGAATTGTTAATATTAATAGTTGTTGGTGGTGCTTGAAGAATTCCTCTTAGTACTTTTGCCTCAATTCTGTTCAGGTTGATTTTGAACTCTACATTTGAGTCGTTTAGTTTAATTTCTATTTAAATGTAAATAAGCACTGTGTGTAGTATCACTCCGTGTGTTTTTACTTTATTAAGACATTTAAAATTTTAAGCAAAATTTTATTTACACTTATTTTCTGTATTTCATTGTGAATAAATTTTACTTTACTTTAGAATTATAACTTCACCTCCAACTTGTATCTTCAACTTCTCTTCAGGTAGATCAATTCAGGAAATCTTAAGTTGTTGTTTCCCAAGTCTTAAGCAGTTGATGCAAAAACTTGACTAAATTACTAAGTCTATATGAATCCAATCAAATTTTTGATATGCTGTTAAGAGATGTATGCTACAGCCTTTAAGAAAAGCCTTTTTAGTGATATTAATTCAGTATTAAGTTTGTGGAAAATCAAATTCTACAACTTAAAAAATAGTAACTTTAAATTTTGTTTATTGACAGAGAGATAGATCACTCATCAGGAAGGGACTTCTGCCATTTAAAGAAAGTAACAAGAAGTAATACTGATGAAATAGACTCAAGAATGCGTGACGCAGGTAATGACAGTGCCAGCACTGCTCCTAGGAGCACCGAAGAGTCTTTTTCTGAAGACGTGTTCACAGAATCAGAACTCTCTCCAATACGAGAGGAGCTTGTTTCTTCAGATGAGCTACGGCAAGATAAATCATCTGGTGCGTCATCAGAATCTGTGCAGACCATCAATCAGAGTGGAATAGAATGCTTGACGGTCATAGCAGAGGCTGCTAGTGCTCCTGATCGCTTAAAGTCTGATTCTGGACATATTACCGATGAAGTTGGAACTCCTTCACTTAAAACTGATTTAAATAATCTTGAAATGGCCACCAAGGAAGGAGATCAGTCTGCAGATAATTTTCAAGAAATGTCAGTTCCTAAAGAACAAAGCACAAGTATGCAAGATAATGCAGATCAGGATTTTCTTCTCAATGAGAATTCGCTACGTGAAGGTAAAAAAGAAAGTTTGCCTTGTGGAGAAGCAACAGAGTTTAAACAAAAGCAAATTGTCAACAAAGGAAAACAAGGAAAGGATCAAAATCAGGACTCAGAGAGTGAAGTAGAAGAGCTACGGAAACTCTGGAAAACCCATACTATGCAGCAGACTAAGCAGCAAAGGGAAAATATTCAACAGGTGTCACAAAAAGACATTAAGCATAAAATAGCAATAGCCGATATTGAAGGTAAGTGTTAAGAAAGTTAACATTTGTTCATCTTATTGCAGAAGCTGCCATATCTTAGCCACTCTGAAAGATAATCTAGTGGCCCTTGACTGATGTTTCTCTGTGGACAAGTCCATAGTCTCTGGTTTCTACTGTCTTGTCTCTTATCCTGCAGTGGAATAAGTACACATAATGAGCATCTTTTCACCATGTTTAAACATTCCAGACTCACTGCATTCTGTCTTTAAACAAGTTATTTTTTGTCTTTTTGCCTTTTCTAGGGCCAGACTCGTGGCATACGGAGGTTCTCAGGCTAGGGGTCTAACAGGAGCTGTAGCTCCTGGCCTTCGCCACAGCCACAGCAACGCGGGATCCAAGCCGCGTCTGCAAACTACACCACAGCTCGTGGCAACGCCAGATCCTTAACCCACTTAGCGATGCCAGCGATCGAACCCGCAACCTCATGGTTCCTAGTCAGATTTGTTAACCACTGAGCCACAACGGGAACTCCAAACAATTTATTTTTTGAAAGTGTGTACAGATTCTATAAGACCTCTGATTTCTCCACTTTTCTCTTTTAGTTCTTGGTATGTTACTTCACTTACGCTTCTTTTTTTTCTTTGCACATATAATATCCTAATTGTGCTTTGTAATTGACAGAGTTGTAATCCCATCATTTTTAAAAATTGCATTTAGACATAAAAATCTATCTAAAATTCTTCCAAGTATCCAGCAGTTTCATTATTGTAAGTGTTTTCCTTTAAAAGGCAGTACCAAGGATAAATTAAAACACCATTTTCTTTTTCAGTTTTGTTTTTTCATACTACTCATTTATGAAAATTATAGTAATAATCTGTCTTTTATTTCTAATATACAGTGCTTCTGATTAGTACATTATGGATTGAAAGGGGTATAGCTCAAGTATCTTAGCTAACATTTCTTATATTCTAGGGGAGTTTTGATTCCAGATTAATCTGATTTACATATTAAACTTACCTTTACTTTTTTTTTTTTTAAGGGCCTCACCTGTGGCATATGGAAGTTCCCAGGCCAGGGGTTGAATCGGAGCTGCAGCTACTGGCCTACACCACAGCCACAGTAACATGGGATCTGAGTCATGTCTGCAACCTACACCATAGCTCACAGCAAGACCGGATCCTTAACCTTCTGAGTGAGGCCAGGAATTGAACCTGCATCCTAATGGATACTAGCTGGGTTCGTAATGTGCTGAGCCACAAAGGGAACTCCCCTTTCAGTTTAAATTGAAAAAATTTTATTGTTAAAATATACATAAAATAAAATTTACCATTTTAATCATTTTTAATATAACATTTAGTGGCATTAAATAACATTCACTTTGTTGTGCAACCATCACCCCCATGCTTTTCCAGAACCTTTTCATCTTCCTCAACTGAAACTCTGTACGCATTAAACAGTAACTTCCATTCTCCCTTCCCTACAGTCCCTGACAGCCACCCTTCTGTGTTTTGTCTTTATGAATTTATGTCTCTACCCTAAGTACCTCATGTAAGCGGACTCACAATATTTGCCCTTTTGTGTTCAGCTTATTTTCCTTAGCATAATACCTTCAGGTTTTATCTGTGTTGTAGCATGGCAGAAATTTCTTCCTTTTTAAAGCTGAATAATATTCCATTGTGCACAGCACACTTCTTCTATCTGTTCATATATTGGTGGACATTTGGATTACTTCTCTTTTTGGCTATTGTGAATAATGCTGCTATGAACATTGGTGTACAAATAATTTGATTTACTTATTTCAGTTTTTTTGGCTATATGCCCAGAAGTGGATTTTATGGATCTTATTGTAGTTTTGGGTTTAATTTTTTGATGAATCACTAAACTGTTTTCCGTAGCTGACTGTGTCATTTTACATTCCCACCAGCAACACACAAAGGTTTGGTTCAGTTTTTTAAAACACTGAATTTTCTTTGCATTCTCTAATTTAGAAATCCTCAAGACCTAAGGATTATATTCAGTAGATGTTAAGGAATTCATTTATTCAAAGCAAGTTCCATAAAGGATTAAATTTTTTTTGTAGTATTTTTTATTTATTCTGAGCTAAGCAATATTCATTAAAGAACATTTGACAAAGAGGTTTTTAGAAAATTTATACAGATTACTGGAGTTCATTACCTGGAGATGGTCATTGTTAATATTTGGTATGTTTATCTTTGGTCTTTGGTGTGTATGTATTTATAATACACACATACATATATATACACACACACATACAATTTTGATATTTGTATGTATCTTTACATATGTATATTTTTCATATAAAATTGGGATTATATATGTAGTGCTGTTCTTGCTTTTTTCACTTAGCATTTCATGTCATGAACATTTTCCCATGTCATTATATAGTTGATCCTTGAACAACTCAGGAAGTGACACACATCTCTCCCACAGTTGAAAATCTGTGTATATAATTTTACAGTCAGTCCTCTATATCTGTGGTTCTGCATCCCTGGATTCAACCAAACATGTATCTTAGTATTATGTTATGTATTTACTGAAGAGGATCTGCATGTAGATGGACCTGTGCAGTTCAAAGCCATGTTGTTTAAGGGTAAACTGTAGTTTTTTGAAAACGTGTTTTTTTAATGGCCCTGTAATTTAGCCATTTCTAAATTAACACATTCAGTTGATATTAACAAGTCACATTATTAAGATATTTCCTATCTTTGATGTTGTAAAGAATTCTGGCATAAATAACTTTATTTGATGTGTTTGCATCTGATGGTTGTCTTATATTTTGAAATCTTTCAAAAGGGTAAAGTAAGACATTCTGTTTGACCTAATAAATGTAGTAGACTACTTTTATTTTAGTGGGTTTGTTTGGGTGCAGGGTTTGACGAGGGAGAGGTCCTATTATGACAAAATGCCAAAAGGGGGAAAATTGGCAGGTATGTTTAGATAGGTATTCCTGGATTGTTACCTTTTGGTTTCTTATGTGTGTGGGTGGGGAGTATATGTGGTGGGGGAGACTAGTTATAAGTAACTAAATTAAGCAACTGGAGATTCTGTAATAGGGAAATATTCAAAGTTTCTGATCTTTATTGACTTTATAGTACAAAACTATAATAAATGTAAAACTGTGGAATATCATTGTGGGAAGAATAGTAAAAGATCATACTTTTAACCTGATGCAAATGCTGGGGCTCAGATAGCTTCTGTACTTGCACAGTATTACACAGAAAAAAGCCATGACTAGTATCCAGATATAAGTGCTTTTTCTTCCACAGTTAGCCACCTTTGTAGGCTAATGTGTAGAGTACAGAACAGAACCATATTGTCAGAACCTCAGTAAAGCATATGTCAGCATGTCTGGTGGAAAGGTTTAGAGATAATTCAGGTTTAATAAACTGTCCAAACAGATGATTAAATCTAGCATGTTGTTGTTTTTATCATACCTCCATATGTATTTAAAAGCTTCAGAAACTTTTTTTTACTAAATTTTTGTCTGTAACAATCACATTAAATTTGAAAATTCTACACACTTAGATGTTATTCTAGAAGGCTGGTAGAGAATATGCAGAAATTTGTGTGTGTGTATTTAATTACTTTAGTGTGGTTACTGACAAAATTTAACAAGAGTTTCTGGATCTTTCATATTTTTTCTGAATACCCTTAGACATAATTTCAGTTCATAACTTGGCTATTAGTTCATTAGTCTTACTATACCTGTCATTTTACCTTTGATAGGAAAAAGTACAAATTACTTAAGAGAATTCACCTGTCAGTAAACTGATGTTTTATTCTGTAATTATTTATGAGAAGTTTGGAGATAAGCCTTATTATTTAATCTAAGCTATTTTAAATATTTCAGCATGGTGTATGAGCATTGAGTAAATAAACACTGTTCATATCTCAATTCTAGGCTCTGCACTTTTAAAAGAAAAGAGGAGGCATCGATTACATAAGTTCTTATGTCTCAGGGTTGGAAAACCAATGAGGAAAACATTTGTATCTCAAGCAAGTGCCACAATGCAGCAGTATGCACAGAGAGATAAGAAACATGAATATTGGTTTGCTGTGCCACAAGAAAGGTAAAACAATCAAATCTTGAAAACATTATTGAGATTTCTTGAATTGAAATTTTTTTTGTATAATACTTTACTTCATACCAGTGTCTAAGTACCGAAACATATAGTTTATGATTAAAACCCAACATTAGGTCTATTCAAAATCATTTAGCTCCTATTTTATACTCTTTAGTTTGCTCCACTTTTAATTTTATTCACGTTCATGGTTTGATGCAAAAAAAAGTGAATATATACCTAGTTTTAGTAGTAAAGGAACTTACATAGTAAGTGAAGTAGTCAGAGAAAGACATACCATATGATATCACTTAAATGTGGAATCTAAAATATGACACGGGAGTTCCCGTTAGCAGTAATGAATCCGACTAGTATTCATGAGGATGCAGGTTCGATCCCTGGCTTCGCTAAGTGGCTTAAGGATCCTGGGTTGCTGTGAACTGAGATGTGGTTCCAGACACAGCTCGGATCCTGCATTGTTGTGGCTGTGTCATAGGCCAGCAGCTGCAGTTCTGATTCAACCCCTAGCCTGGGAACTTCCATATGCTGCGCATGCAGCACTGAAAAGCAAAAAATGTGTACACATGTGTGTGTGTGTGTGTGTGTGTGTGTGTGACACAGACTTTCCTATGAAACAGAAACAGACCCAAAGACGCAGAGAACAGACATGTGGTGCCATATGGGAAGAAGAATGGGGAAGTTTGGGGTTATCAGATGCAAACTAGAATATATAGAATGAATAAATAACAAGGTCCTACTGTAGAGCATAGGGAACTAAATTCAATATCCTATGATAAACCATAATTGAAAAGAATATGAAAAAGAATGTGTATATATGCATATATATATATATGTATGTATGTATAAATGAATCACTTTCCTATAGAGTAGAAATTAGTGTTGTAAATCAGCTATACTTCAGTAAAGAATGATATTAAAATCTAAAAAACAAATGAAAGAAGATTCATCAAAATATCAGCTAATACAAGTAATGATGCCTCTTCAAGGCAGGTAATCATGTATAACTCCTCTTAAAAATTTCATCAAGTGCTTACTGAATGCCTGCTATGTACATAGCACTAAATTAACTAGTAAAAGGGTATGGTCTTCAAACTATTTTTTATACCCACTGCATAGTAAAAATTTTCATCTCAAGTTTAAGCAGTTATAAAGGGTATCTGTAGTCACTGCATTGTAAATATTGATATTATAAGTTAAAACTTAGCATTTATCTTTTAAATATACCCAGTAGGATCTAAACGTCATAACGGTTTTTCCTTTACCATTATCCATTTAAAAACTACTTGAATGTGCTCTTCTTTAACAGTTAGAATCTGTGTTAGGGCTTTTCTCTAATTAGTTTATATATCCATTGATGAATATTAATATTGTTCATTGAAATGATGAGATAGGATTCAGCCTCTCAGTTTTACTCTCTCCCTTTTTTCTTTTTAAGTATTGAGAAGCTTTGTTCACGAAAAGTCTATGAGATTAAAAGTTTTATTATAATAATGTCCCTCAATTCTTTAAACATGTTTCTATTTATATTTAAAAATCACTTAATCATCTTTCACCAAAATTATTTTTAGTTACAATCAGTGAACTTCATTAAAAACTTCATTTTTCTGGGGAGTTCCCGTTGTGGCTCAGCAGTTAACGAACGTGATTAACATCCATAAGGATGCAGGTTGGATCCCTGGCCTTGCTTAGTGGGTTAAGGATCTGGTGTTACCATGAGCTGTGGTGAAGGTTGCAGATGTGCCTCGAATCCTCTGTTGTTGTGGCTGTGGTGTAGGCCGGCAGCTAGAGCTCCAGTTCGACCCCTGGCCTGGGAACCTCCATATGCCGTGGGTGCAGCCCTTAAAAAAAAAAAAAACAGTTTTGTGGAAATCAGTGAATTAGAAACCACCTGATCTGCAAAAGGACTTTTTACCCAGTCTTTAGACTCTTTCCCTGTCACAATACCAACTTTGGACAATCTGAAAGTTTTTATACTTTAAGGGATGTGTCATTATAAAATTCTGAATGGGTGACGAATAGTGCTTCAGTGAAAGCAGAGAACAGGCAATTTGTAACATACCCTCACCACACTGTTCTCCGGCAGACTAGTATGAGTGAAGATTAGCATGTGGAAGCAGAAGGTAAAGCGATCAATTCCTGTAGGACTACTATCTTAACGTGTTTATGTACCTCTTGGAAAGTTTGTTTATGTTGCTCTGAAGACTGTTGCTTTCAGGAATATAATGATAAAATTCTTCTCCCTCCCACCTCACCTAAATATACAGTACAATATGTGCACTCAACAAAATGTGATTAGAATAATTTAAAAATATACTATGATTTGCATAATTCATGAGTACATGAAAGGCAAAGAGCCAGATACTCAGATTTGCCAGTGATATTGAAAGGATTACAATGAAAAATTCAACTCTTATTATAATAATGTTTAGTTAAAAATAACATAAAAATTTGTCTTTCTCATTACTTTGGCTTTATTTTAATTTTTGCTTGGGATATTCCATTTTAATATTGTGCTTGTACTTTGACTAATGTTCATTACAAATTAATTTTATTAGAATTTTGAACTTTATTGTATTCAAGAAATTATGAAATTTGCTGTTTTGGTAGAGACAAACTATCTAAAAGATGAAACTTAACACCTTTTCAAAGCGTTGGTTTACTACCTAGGAAATGACACTTCTAAAAATTTTATTAAATTAGAAATAGTTTCCAGAACAATAGTTGTTGATTGACATATGCTAGTGGAGAGTTTTATAATTGATTTGTAATTATTCATTTTTTAAAATTACTCAATAAATTTTATTACTTTTGTAGTTGTACAGTGATCATCACAACCCAATTTTATGGCATTTCCATCCCAGACTTCAATTATTCATGTTAATTAAAGTAAATAAAACATAGATATTTGAAATGTGTTTGACCCTCATAAATCTTTATCAGGGGTTTAATTATCTTTTGTAACAACAGACTCTGGTATAGTAGACAAAATTGAAAAGGGGAATGTAGTGTGTTTTCCTGGTATCATTTAATTGTTAAACACATTGTGTTTTCCTGGTATCATTTAATTGTTAAACACATTAAATTTTATTAACTTGGAAAAAATTCTATATAATGTCCACTTTTCAAATTAGGTAGTTAGTAAGTTGTTTACCTGTACTTTAGATAATTAGATAATTGTGAGAATGAGGTCAAAATTGTGGGTTTAGTTTCATGTCCTATTACTTTATTTTTTATTTATTATTTTATTTTTTGCTTTTTTTTAGGGCCACACCCACAGCAGATGGAGGTTCCCAGGCTAGGGGTCTAATCTATATACCACAGCCACAACAACGCCAGATCCAAGCCACATCTGTGACCTACACAGCTTATGGCAATGCTGGATCCGTAACCCACAGAATGAGGCCTGGGATTGAACCTGCAACCTCATGGTTCCTAGTCAGATTCGTTCCCACTGCGCCACAACAGGAACTCCCACATCCCATTACTTTAAAGAAATATTACTGTGTACAGCATCTGAGGTAGTCAAAAGCGTGCCAGAGAAAATCCTGATATAGTTTTCTCAGAGCTTGATAGAGCATAGCCAAAAATTTTCAAGTTAATGTCTTCCTAGTAGTGGCCTTTGTTTTCTTTTTAAATAAGACATAGTGTATATTTTGTATTTTTTGAGTCTTCAGGGTTTTTACATTTAACAAATAAATTTTTTAAATTCTACCTAACATCTCTTGTTAATAATTGGTTGTTTTAACAGGACAGACCATTTGTATGCCTTCTTCATTCAGTGGAGTCCGGAAATATATGCAGAAGATACTGGTGAATGTTCCAGAGAACCTGGATTTATAGTAGTAAAAAGGATTGAAGAATCTGAAATAAATGAGGATTCTACAAATGAAGCAGCAGCTAGAGAATGGGAGGTAAGGAGAAAAATGTGAAAATTTCATGTGCAAATTTGTAGTTTTATAGTAGTGCAGGCAAAATATATGTGATCTTTGTACAAACGAGTAATTTTTAAAAGGTTCACTGTCCATATATATATATGTGTTTATTTAATAAATCTGATCAGTAACTTGGTTTATTACTACTTGTCATTTTCTTTTGCTTTCAAATACTAAAGAAGCAACCTATGAGCAATAAAATGCCTTTTATTGAGTATATTTTAGAGTAATGTTAATTACCATTATACTGATTTTCATAAAATTGGCATATTTCATTTCAGATCTGATTCATTTTAATGTTATCGCCTCCTGCCTGGAGGAAGTCTAGCAGTTATTTAACACATTCATGCAAAATTAGCACCCCTTCCTAAGTTCATACCCAAGCATTATCTTGATATCAGTTTAGCAATAATGCTAGGGAAAAACGCTGATGCTAAATTTATTAAGTAATAAAAGTTTTATGTGCTCAAAATTTACGAAGCTTGTCTAAGTGGTCAAATTAACACTAATCAACTCTTTGTAACCCCTCTTAGATCCGTCTTTTAATATTACATATCGTATCATGTTTTTACATGTTTTGCCTTGTGGGATTTTACAACAATCTGGTTTCTCTCTTGTTATGGTTGCCTGGATTAATCTCTTCTTCATGCATTACAAAATACAGAGCAGATGCTAAAATGTGATAATAAAGTAAATCAAATTTTGTTATCCATTTGGTGTTAATGTTTGTGGTTGTTAATGTGATGTGAATGTTTTGTATGTACGTAACACGAATAATGATTGAAGGTATACATGGCATGTCTCTTGTTTAAAATGCAAGCCTGATTTTGTATGTGCCTAAGTTCATTCTGTGTAGTATATACATCAGTTTCTACTGTAACTATAGTATAATGGAGGGAAAGAGTTAACATATATTGAACATTTATTTTAAGTTATTTTAATAGTTAAGCAAACATTATTAATCTTATCAGCATCATTCACAATAGCCACAAACAGGAAGCAACCCGAATGCCTATCAGCAAGAGACTGGATAAATAAATTTTGGAGTATTTATAAAATTCCAAGTAATGTAGCTGTAAAAAAAATCGGTACCAACAACATGGACGATTTTCATAGATAATAGTTTATTAAAAGAAGCCAAGCCTGGAGTTCCTGTCGTGGCTCAGTGATTAACAAATCCAACTAGGAACCATGAGGTTGCAGGTTCGATCCCTGGCCTTGCTCAGTGGGTTAAGGATCCGGCGTTGCCGTGAGCTGTGGTGTAGGTTGCAGATGTGACTGGGATCCCGCGTTGCTGTGGCTGTGGCGAAGGCCGGCAGCTACAGCTCCTGTTAGACCCCTAGCCTGGGAACCACCATATGCCGCGAGTATGGCCCTAGATAAGGCAAAAAGAAAAAAAAAAGCCAAGCCTGACATAAAAGACTGTGTAGTTCCATTTACATAAAGTTCAAATAGGCAAAACTAGTCAAAAATCCATCAGAGTATCTATTTTTGGGAGTTTAGGGGTTGGCGAGAGGCAGGAAGGAACTTTATAGAGTACTGGAGATGTTCTCTATTTTATTCTGCTTGATGGTTTACATGGTGTTGACATATATAAAATAATCCCTGTGTATTTAACAGTAGCTTTAGGAAGCTTTTAAAATAGCCTGGTGATAAAGAGTATATTCCTCTGCTAAGGTAGTAATATCAAAGATAGACTGGGGAGGGACAAAGTAAAGTTTTTTTAAAAGCTTTACCTGGCTAATACAACAGGATTTAATAAGAATTGTGTATCAGTGAAGTTTCTAACTTGGGTGACAAGGTGGATGGCAGTATATTCACAGGTAAGGGAATTGGGAATTTTTTCTTCTTTGGGATTGGAACATTTAACTTTGTAAATAATAGACTTTTATTATCATTATTTTTCGAGTATTGACTATTTCACTTCAAAGGAACTGCCTCTGTTCTTGTGGAAGACTCTGTAGGTTATAATTTCTATAGAAAAAAGTCCCCTTACCTGTTTTCAACTAAAATTAATTCAGATGAAAAGAAGATGGAAAATTAAAAAAAATTTAGTTTTAGAAACGTTTTGCTGCATTGTCTAGAAACATTTTGCTGCACTGTCCAGTATAGTAGACACTGGTGATACGCAGCTATTGAGAACTTAAAATGTGACTAATGCAGCAAAGGAATTTTTAATTTCATTTAATTAAATTTAAAAATGACTTTTAAATATGTTTGGAGTAACTTGGATGTATGAATCTACTTTTTCAGCTATAAATTTTGTGAAGTCTAAATATGATCTAAATAAATCTAAATCAAATTGAGATCAAGTATTTCCTATAAAAATTTGGTGTCTGAGATGTACTGTAGTTAAATATACTAAATTCCTATACCTAGATTAACCACTAGTTACTTGTTAGCTGTTGACCACTTGAAATGTGTCTAGTCCTAATAAAGATCATATGTAAATATAAAGTATATACTGGATTTTAAAGATTTAGAATTCAAAGAAAAAAATATAAGCTCTCATTCATTTTTTTATTTTTAAAATTATTTTCTTTTGAAGTATAAGCTGATTTATAGTGTTGTGTTTCAGATGTATAGCACAGTGACTCATATATATGTATACATATATTTTTCGGGTTCTTTTCCACTATAAGTTATTATAAGATATTGAATATAATTCCCAAAATATATTGGCTAACATGAAATATATGTGTTGGGGTAACTTTTGCATATGATAAACTTACCTCCTCTATTACCTCTGCTTCCCTCCTGACCCGCTCCCTCTGTAAGTGCCATGAGGAAAGGGTTTCATACACTACTGTATCCTCAGCGCTAAGAACAGTGCAGGCATATAATTCATCCTTAATAAATACTTATAAGTATTAATGAATAAATGTGCTCATAGATTGAAATAAGTAATAAATAAAACTTGTACTTATTAAAAATTGATCTATATCCTCAAATAAGTTCTTGTGTCAGTCATAGTAAATATTTTGTCATAAAATCATAGACTCTGGAAGTTGGAATTAACTGACAATTCACCCTCTCTTATTTTACATTTTACTCTACTTTTGGTTCTGCTCTAACATACTTAGTAATAGGGAGTTTATTACCTCAAAGGGCAGTACTTTTCAGTTTAGTTAGTTCTGTTAGAAAGTTCTTTCTCTCAGTGAGTTTAAAGAAACATATTTTTGTAAATTTAATACATTTGTCTTTGTTCTCCCAGGTGTCATGGCCAATAGTTGCACCCCTCAGGCTATGTCACCTCAACCCCAAGTGCCAGCTTCAAGAAGTTCTCTACTAGAATCCTCTGAAAGTTTTAAGTTTCAGCTTATCACATGTGTTGATATTGCCAGTCTTGCTGCTTAATGACAATAGGCCTCAAAAGTAGAGCTTTTGAAGCTAAAATTTGTTGTATCACTTCCTTTGGGTTGATTTTCACTCCTTTTGGGATAAGAGCTAGCAGAAAAAGTTGTCCATTTTTTTAGGGCCACATCCACAGCATGTGGAAGTTCCCAGGCTAGGGGTGGAATTGGAGCTGCAGCTGCCAGCCTACCCAGAGCCACATCGATGCCAGATCTGAGCCGTGTCCATAACCTACACCACAGTTCACAGCAAAGCCAGATACGTAACCCACTGAGCAAGGCCAGAGATTGAACCCGCATCCGCATAGATACTAGTCGGGTTCGATACAGCTGGACTGCAATGGGAACTCCTAATCATCTTTATTTTACAGATACTTTCTCTAAGCTTGTTTTTTATTTAGCTAAAATCCTTAGCTAAATTAATTAACTAATTAACTTAAAGTAGTTAATCAGTAATTCAGTCTGTACTGTTTTTACCACAAGTTCTCATCTAGGGGAGCTTTCAGAACTCTTAGTAGTAGAGTCACCTCAGACCAGTTAAATCAGAACCCCTGAAGTGGGACCTACTTATCAGTGTTTTTTGTTTTTTTTTTAACTATTTTATTTTCCATTATTTTCTCTTCTTTTTGGATTTAAAGAATTTTTTTTTATTTTTTCCATTATAGTTGATTTACAGTGTTCTGTCATTTCTTTTTCTCACATTATCCTCTATCATGTTCCATCACAAGTGTCTATAGTTCCCTGTGCTATACAGCAGAATCTCATTGCTTATCCACTCCAAACGCAATAGTTTGCGTCTTTTAACCCCAGACTCCCATCCCATCCTAGTCACTCCCCCTCAGTATTCTTTTAAAGCTTCTCAGGTGATTACATTGTTCAGTAAAGTGGAAAACTACTGTATTGCCCCAAGCCACCACTTGGGGTCCTGTGTTAAACAGATACAGTGCTAAGACTAAAAGATTCTTTCATTCTATATTGATCATAATGTAGTTTAATTTTCAAGTGTCTGTCATGCAAGTTACAATGTATAAAATATTTTTCAAAAATTCCCCTTATTTTTGCGTAGCATCTGCATATCAACAAAATAAATTTGGTTCATTGTGGAGATAGATTTCTTTGATCATTTTATGCCTTGATTTTTAAAAAGATTTCTTATCAGTGGCAACCATTCTGACACCCTTCTTCAGGCATAGTTCCCTTACATGCCAAAGGACTCCTATCATGTTGTGTACTCAGAGACACTACAAGGAGAGGGAAATCAAGAAACATACCAGGCCATTCACAACTTTTTTTCATTGATCTTTGCCTCTTGAACTTGTCTGTGAAATGTGCTTTCAAGTTTGATGTACTTGATAAGTACCCAGGAATCCAGTGGTATAGTCTAAAGGAGCACCTACCACAGTAAGCCTGAATATTTTTGAAGCCTGTTTTATTTTTAATTCATGTGAATTTTACATTCATCTTCTTCATCTATCTGATGTATATAAAAAGAGCTATTAAAATTCCTTATCATGAAGTAAAATTGATGCTACAGTAATACAGATTAGTTTTATCCTGTCACCAGGTGTCATGGCCAATAGTTGCACCCCTCAGGCTTTATCACCCTCAACCCCAAGTGCCAGCTTCAAGAAGTTCTCTACTAGAATCCTTTGAAAGTTTTAAGTTTCAGCTTATCACATGTGTTGATTGTGCCAGTCTTGCTGCTTAATGACAATAGGCCTCAAAAGTAGAGCTTTTGAAGCTAAAATTTGTTGTATCACTTCCTTTGGGTTGATTTTCACTCCTTTTGGGATAAGAGCTAGCAGAAAGAGTTGTCCATTTTTTTTTCATTTAAAAGTTAATTTTGTACCACTTGTAGTCAGTATCTCTCTTACTGCAGACGTACTAATTAAAACATCCAGTGGTCAAAACAACTAAGAAATTGACTTTATGATATTGGCTTTAATTGATTTATTTAGAATTTTACCTCCCAGGTTTGTGCTTATTGATTAAATTTTAAAATGATGTTTACTAAGATCATATCCCCAAATTTATCCTTGTTGATTAAATTTTAAAATATGAGTTTACTAAAATTGTATGGCAATAGATTATAAAATGCATCAGCGGTTTTCATTTTTAAAAGTAATGACATTAGAAAAAAATTACTCTGGTTTACTCCTCACTTCTCACACTTGCCAAAGTTGATGAAAATATGTTTCATCCAGTTTTTGGTTTCTGGGACAACTTGTTCGTTTTTAGGTGCTTGACATTACTAACATTTTCTCAAACAAAGCTCTCTTTCATTTAAATGAAGGTATAAATGTAAATATATTGGCTACTTATTAAGTAAACCTTTACAGAGGTTTTGTGATTATTCCAAATATTTTAAAATCTGCTTTCTGGCTTAGATAATTTTGTAAATCATTTTTAGAATCTTCCCATTTTGACATTTATTTCTAGTGTTTGAAATATTTAACCCACTCTTAGCATTTTAGGCTATAAAGTTTATCATATTATGTCCTTATTCATTTGTATTTCTGGGAGGGTGCAGAAAACCAGTTCTGTTCTGGTTCTGTTTTCTTAATTGCCATTAATTAAGTAGAATTATTGCCATGATTATTCGGTTCCTCAGAGAAGATTTTTAACAGTTTGGTATTGCTGCAACTTGTAAGAAGCCCTGGTACCAGGAGGCTTCAATTGTTTGGCTAATGTTTTACTTCTTAAGTTGCCAGATAATGAGTATTCTGGTGTTCATTTCATTAAAGATATGAACATTAAACATTAAACATTTTTAATTAAAGTGCAAGTAATGCCAAAATCAAAATTGAGTCAGTGTATAAAAAGCAAAACAAAATTCCTGATCTCTTCTCAGCCTAGTCAGCAGAATCCATACAGAGCTGATTTTGTTCAAAATGAAAGTGGTCTCTATCTCTAAGTCACTAAACAGAGATCGCATTTCTCAGATAAAGGCAGTTAAAGAAGATTATACTTATTTTTACAGTGATCAAATCACATAGGATTACAAATCATAGCACCAAAAGAAATTCAATAAATCTGAAAAAACTATAGATCAAAAGCATTAAAAACAATTAGAATTTGAATTAATACAAATTGTCGTATAATATTTCTATATTATTTTTTAAACCTCTTTTTTGAGGTATGATTGATACACAAAAAACTTTGCATATTTAGTATATACAACTTGATGAGTTTGGAGACAAGTAAAAATCCATGAAACCGTCACCACAATCTATGCCATAAATGGTGTCCCCAAAACTTTCTTCTGTCTTTCTTTATTATTATTATTTGTAGTAAGGACACATAAGATTTACTCTTAGCAAATTTTCAAGTGTACAGTACAGTATTACTATAGACACTGTGCCATAGAGTAGATCTCTAGTTCTAGACTATTATGTTTTTTTTATTATTATTACTAGCATTTCGCACCCAGGAATCATTATGGTCAGTTTTGACTATTACTAATGTTAATTAAAGATGTTATGTATCTCAGGAAAGTTTTGAACTTTGAAAGCTTTTCTTTCGCTGTTAATATTCTTCCTTAGTTACTAGCTAAAAGTTATGGACTATAAAATTTCCATTAAAATACAAAATATTGAATTTGTATTGTGAGAGGGGATGAATGAATGAAAAACTTACAGTTTTAAATGTTAAAATATTAATTGAAGTATTGACTGGTATAGATAATTTATTATTGCTTCAACTAGACCACTCTGAACTTAGAGGAAATCAGATGTAATTCAGTAATTTCAGTCTTGATAAAGGAAGAAACATTATGTTATGTGAATTATGAGACCAGATTATGTTCAGCCTTTAAACTGGTTATGTTTTTAAAAGTCTTCATTTTATAGTCTGTCATTTTACATTTTTAATACTAAGTTGACATCTGCTTCAAGCTCTGGGATGTCTAGACAGATTTAAGTGACCTAATATTATGTTTTCTAAATAGTATGAAGAAAGAAATGGCAAGAAGGAGATTTACTGACCTCATTTTTTATGTCTGCTAGGTGGGTTTTGTGTTTATTAGTTAGGAAGCATTTGGCTTCAAAGGAACAGAAAATCACACTTTGTATAGACTAGACCAGTTGATTTTTCTTATTCAGTTGAGGTATAAATGACCTAACATTAGTTTCTGGTAAACAACATTATGATTCAATATTTGTGTATATTGTGAAATGATCACCACAGTAAGTCTAATTATATTCATCACCATACATTGTTAAGTAAAATGTTTTATGATAGGAACTTTTAAGATCTACTCTTTTAGCAACTTTCAAATATGTTTACAGTATTGCTGTCAACACCATGCTGTATATTTTATAACTGGAGGTTTGTACCTTTAACCCCTTTCACTCATTTTGCCCACCCCAATACCCCATCTCTGGCAACCATCAGTCTGTTCTCTGTATCTGTGAGCTTGTTTTTTTTTTTTTTTTGTGGTATATTCCACATATAAACAAGGTCATATAGTGTTTGTCTTCCTCTATCTGCCTTATTTCACTTAGCTGATGCACTCAAGGTCCATCGGTGTTGTCTCAGCAAGATTTCATTCATTTTTATGGCTGAGTAGCATTCCACTATTATCTATACCATTTCTTTTGTATCCATTCATCCATTGATAGACACTTAGATTGTTTCCATATCTGGGCTGTTGTAAATTATGTTGCACTGAACATGGTGGTGCATACATCTTTTCAAATTAGTGTTTTCATTCTTCAGATATATACCCAGAATCATTTGTTAGTTCTGTTTTTAATTTTTTGTGTAACCTCCATATTGTTTGTTACACCAGCTGTACCAATTTATAGTCCCACCAACAGTACACAAGACTGCCCTCTTCTCCATGTTCTTGCCAACGCTTATTGTTATCTTGTCTTTTCGATAATAGCCATTCTAACCAGTATTAAGTGATATCTCATTGTAGTTTTTTTGGTTCCCAGGCCAGCAGCAACAGCAGTAGTCTCTAGGAATTTGTTTTACAAGTACATTCTTAGGCTCCATTCCAGTCTGCTTATCAGAAACTGGTTTTGGAGCCCAGCATTCTGTTTTAACAAATGTTCCAAGTGATTATGATGTAGGCTAAAATTTGAAAGCCCCTGGTTTATATCCTTAAGAATCCATCCCATGCTAGTCATGGAGCCAGCCTTTTCAGAAACTCGTGGTTGAAAATATACTGTAGCAAAATCAAAGCTGAATTAGGAAGAAGGTGTGGGTATGTATGCTGAGTGAGACAATGAAAAAAATAGGCTATCCTGTGCATGGTGTGTATGTGTGTGTATGTGTGTGTGTGCGTGTGTGCTGTGTGTTTTAAAATCTCATTTAAATTGCATTTTGGTCCTCATACAGTATTTTAATTGTAGAAAATCTGACTGGAAGTAACGGTAGGTTTTCAAAATGGCATCCTACTACCACCAAGTTATTTAATGTTGTTGATCTGTGTAGGGGGAAGTGCAGCTATGGGGGGAGTGGCGACCACAGTTCAATATGTATATAATAGGGCTGTATTTTAAATCCTGTGTGAGGATGGTTATAGTGTCCCTACGAGGAACTGTGAAAAAGAGATCTTAGGGTAAGTATGATGGAGCTGGCTGGGGAGATGTGGAGGGGTGATTGCTGTGTGTGTGGCAGGGTGGATATTCATTAGAGGTGTGCTTGTCCTGTGTGTGCATATGCTGGAATGTGGAGGAAGGAGAAGTGAGGATGTAGGGGTGGTGCAGTATCGTGTGTACTAGAAGGGTGGTTGTGTTTCTGTGAGGGGTGGCATTGTGTGCACAGCTTTGTGTGTACACACAGCAAGGTAAAGGCGGAGGAGCAGGTTTAGCTTAAAATGGAAGAAATATGCAACTGTGGTACTGAGGCACTGATATTCTAGTTAAAATGGAGGTAATCTAGGTAGTTTTTGCTTATAGTCATAATAGTATTTAAACTTGAGAAGTTACTTCTTTGGTTTTATTCAGGATACCCTGGTTAGTGATGTATATACACAGGCATAGTAAACATAAATACTTCTTCAAGGAATTAGATGTTAAGAAAATGCAGTTTAAAAAAGGACTGTGGGAGTTGCCACTGTAGCGCAGTGGGTTAAGCATTCTACTGCAGCAGCTCAGTTCACTGCAGAGGCTTGAGGTTCGATCCTGAGGCAAAAGATCGATCTGGCCAGGCAAAGTGGGTTAAAGGGTCCAGGGTTGCCACAGCTGCAGCATTGGTCTGGGAATGGTCTGTGTAATACTGAAAGGAATTTTCAAGTCACCGAGTCTTTGTATCGGATTTATTTGTAGTAGATTTGCTTCATTTTTACATAGTCATTCTGTAAAGTTTGTGGGTTGAATGGTCCTCAACAGACATCTTATTGCTTAAAAATACATATAAGATGAAATTTTATAGGTCTGTTAGATATAAACAAAGGACAGGATTTTAAGCCTGTATAGGCAAACAATAAAATGTTAATTGAAATTATTTGTGTTCTTTGGGAGGGACTCTGAAAACTCTACTAATTACTTTTTTATGAACTGAGTTATTTTTAGTATATTTCTTAGTGTACTGTGTTTGGAAATACATGCTCTGTATCTTTAAACTTTTGAGCCCTTTCTTTGCACATTTGGGTGCAGTGCAACCGAACTTAAACATGGGAAACCCTCTCTTCCCTCCTCAGCTTTACAGTCTCCACTCAGGACTATCTTTGCAGTGGATACTACTTAGTGATTAGTTCTCGGTCTTGTCAATCAAATCTTTGTCTCTAGCAAACTGTTTTGTCACTGTAGTAGGGCTCTTATGCTGAAAATTTATCTTTGACAGAGGAAGAATGCTTTTTAAAACAGTTCCTAGGAGATTTGATGTAACTTCATTTGCACTGGAAAGGAAATGTCTCGTCTCTGGTATGGGAAAAAAGGGAGAAGGCATCAACCAATTAATCAAAAATATACTCTGGTAAATCTTATTGATTTCAGTGTCTGTATTTACTAGTCTTTTTATGGTGACATTCTGCAAAATTATACAATTTATGAAAGTTTAAGCATAGGGAATATAGAATTCAAAACTGTATGATTGTAAAAAAAAAGTACCTTTAAGTTATTTCTGCTAATTCTAAGTATCTTCAAAAGGGAAATGAATAAAGGACTGTAATTTTGGCTTGCTGAGAGTGTTTTGGTTTTCCTGTTCTACATCAACAGGAAGTTAATAAATTTTTATTGCTACTTAATTTTTAATTTAAGTTTAACTTTATAGGAAAATAATCAGAATTTTTGTTTTTCCTGAGTGAATTAACTTAATTTTTATTGACTGGATCCCAAACTAAATACATTTATAATTTTATATTAAGACTATTATTTTGGCAATCTGAGAAAAGGCTTTTTTAAGCTATCAAAAAAGTTTCAAGCATTGCTACCTAATACAGAAATTTAAGTGAAAAAATAAGTAAAGAAAAATCTTAGTCAATCTTACTATTTTAAGAATCCTAGATATTTTATTTTTAAGTATTTATGTATGCACTGTTTTTTAGAAAAGGTATTACCAGTTGTTCTTTCTATGCTAATTTAGGACGATATCTTGCCTGATGAATATTAATTTTATTTTTACTGTGATTGTAAGTGATTTATATAAGACTAGATGTATGCTTAGAACCAAGAGTGACTTTGGAGGATGCCTCCAGAGCAGCTTGCCACCCTTACATGTTAAACAAGTAAAAATATCAAAATGGTTTTCATGGGTATTGCTTAAATTGACTTGAGAGTACTTTGTTATGTCTTTTTATTTTTAAGTCGATTTCAAATCTTTTGAGGGGTTTAGGCATCTGAAATGATTGGATTTGTTAAAATTCTGATCAGATTATCAGATTAGCCAATTAATAGCGCAGCTTTTTTTTCTTTAAACCAAGAACAGTGATGTCATACATGTATTTTTTGATTTGCAGTTTGAATAAGAATGTATGATTAGTTTAATACTGTAGTATAGTTTATTACAAATACAGGTAAAATGTAGATATTTTAAATTTTACAGATTATAATGTACATCACACAGTTACTACTCTCACCAGTTCCTTTTCAGCCTTATAGGAAGCTGTTATGTGATTTTGTCAGATATGAGACCATCACTTCTCACTGGTCTTCAGCTCTGCTCATATATAGGGTTTATTATTTCATTTAACCTTCACAATAACCTTGCAAAGTGAGTAGTCTTGCTTCCCATTTTAAAGGCGAGAAAGCTCACGTGGAGCGATTACTGAACTAATTTGTCATGGAGCACCTAGACAGCTTGACCCTAGCACATTCATTACCTCACTAGGATGCTTTTGAGAGCTTTATAAAATGACACAATGTGCTTTGGTGTGTAGACAAACTCAGATCCTGGTTTTCTAACTGTTTTCCTTACTTTTGAGTGGAAATCCCTAGGAGCTGTAGGGTAGGAGAAAGACTTAAGAAAATAAAGATCAAAATGATAGCTATTCTTTTACTTTTTTTGTAGATTGAAATTTCCTCTAAAATTCTGCTGGAACGGGGGCTTCCACCTTAAAATTGAAAATAGAAAATAATCTTTCTATGAGAATAACAAATATTTTAGAACAAATAAAATTTCTCACTTTTAGACTTCATATTTTGTAGCTTTTTACAGTTCTTCATAACTTTATTCAACTGATAAGTAGAATGCTGTCTATAGACTTAAGAAATAAAGATCTTATAACTACTACTGATCTGACTGTATGTTTATGTAAACCAGGACAGTTTTCTAAATGCTCAATGTCATGTCAGACTTTACTTCACAGTAACTGTGTGTTAACCAGAGATAGATTATTTTCATTTTATAAATGAATTATATGAAGGGTTAAAGACATTAACTAATAATAGGGGAATACGTGGAATGAAGTTAAACCTTTCCCAATTAGCTTGAGTGAAAACCATATTGATCAAAGATGCTTAACTTTTCCTTACATGCTCTTTATTGAAGTATAGTTAATTTACAATATTAATTTTAAGTGTACAACATAGTGATTCAAAGTTTTACAGGTTATAATTATAAATTATTGGCTGTCTTCACCATGCTGTACAGTATATCCTCGTAGCCTCTATATCTTGTACATAGTAGTTTTTGCCTCCTAAACCCCACCCCTGTATTGTCCCTCATCTCACCCTCTCCCCAGTAATAACTATTAGTTTGTTCTCTATATAGCTAATTTGTTTCTTTTTGTTATATTCAGTACTTTGTTTTATGTTTTTAGATTCCACATATAGATGAAAACATAACAGTATTTGTTGTTTTCTGTCTGACTTACTTCATAAGCATAATACCTTGAGTTTTATCCATGTTGTTGCAAATTAAAAATGTTCATTTTTTATGGCTAAGTAATACTCCATTTCATATGTGTATACGCCACACCCCTATGCATTCATCTGTTAATGAAAACTTAGATTACTTCCGTGTCTTGGCTAATTGTAAATAATTCTACTTTGAAAATCGAGGTGCACATTATCTTTTTTTTTTTTTCCTCTTCAGGGCCACACCTGTGCCATGTGGAAGTTCCTGGGCTTGGAGTCAGATTGGAGCTGCAGCTGCCAGCCTATACCACAGCCACAGCAATGCAGGATCTGGGCTGCATCTATGACCTACACCACAGCTCATGGCAATGCCAGATCCTTAACCCACTGAGCAAAGCCAGAGATCAAACCCACATCCTCATGGATACTAGTTGGGCTCTTAACCCGCTGAGCCATAATGGGAACTCCCATGTGTCTTTTCTTATTAGTGTTTTTATTTTTTTCAGATATGTACCCAGGAGTGGAATTGCTAGATAATATGGTAGTTCTATGTTTAGTTCTTGGAGGAACCTCTGTACTGTTTTCCACAATGGCTGCACCAATTTACATTCCCACCAACAATGTATAATGTCTCTTTTCTCCTCATCAACACCATTTGTATTTGTGGTCTTTTTGATGATACTGACAGTTGTGAGGTGATATCTCATTGTGGTTTTGATTTGCATTTCCCTGATGATTAGCAGTGTTGAGTATCTTTTTGTGTCTGTTGGCCGTCTCTGGGTCTTGTGTGAAAAATGTCTGTTCTAAATTTCTGCCTGTTAGTTTTAATTGGGTAGTTTGCTTTTTTGATATTGAGTTGATTATGAGCCCTTCATACACTTGGGATATTAACTGGTTATCAGTCATATTATTTGTAAATACTTTCTATCATTCAGTAGATTGTCTTTCCATTTTGTCCAAGATTTTCTTTGCTGTGCAAAAGCTTTTAGTTTAGTTAGGTTCTATTTATTTATTTTTACTTTTGTTTCCTTTGCCTGAGATGACAGATCAGAAATATATTGCTATGATTTATGTTACACAGTGTTTTCCTCTAGTAGTTTTATGGTTTCCAATCTTATATTTATTTATTTAATCCACTCTGAGTTTATTTTTGTATATGGTGTGAGAAAATGTTCTAATTTCACTGTTTTACATGTAGCTGTCCAATTTTCCTAGCACTGGTTATTGAAGAGACTATCTTTTCCCCATTGTACATTCTTGCTTCCTTTGTCATAGATAAATTGAACGTAAATGTATGGGTTAATATGTGGGCTCTGTGTTCTGAATCATTGATCTATATGTCTTTTTTTGTGCCACAACCATACTGGTTTGATTACTGTAACTTCTTAGTATAATCTGAAGTCAGGGAGTGTCATACCTCCAACTCTGTTCTTCTTTCTCAAGATTATTTTGATTATTTGCTGTGTTATGTATTTCCATACGATTTTTAAGAATATTTATCTAGTTCTGTGAAAAATGCCATTGAAATATTGATAGGAATTGCATTTAATCTGCAGATTTACTTGGCTAGTATAGTCATTTTAACAATATTAATTCTTTCAAACCCATGAACACAGTTTATCTTTGCATCTGTTTGTGTCATCTTCAGTTTCTTTCATCAGAATCTTTAAGTTTTTCAAGTATAGATCTTTTACCTCCTTAGGTACTAGGTTTATTCCTAGATACTTTATGCTTCTTGATATGATGGTACAGGGGATTGTTTCCTTAATTTCTCTTTCTGATAGTTCATTGTTAGTGTATAGAAATGCAGTAGATTTCTGTACATAAATTTTGTATCCTGCAAATTTACCAGATTTATTGATTAATTCTAGTAGGTTTTGGTGGCATCTTTAGGATTTTCTATGTATAGTAGCATATCATTTGCAAATAGTAACAGTTTTACTTCTTCCTTTCCCATTTGGGTATTTTCCCCCCTTTTTTACTTGTAGTTGGTAGAACTTCCAATACTGTGGGGGCATCCTTGTTTTATTTTTGATCTTGAAGGAAATGCTTTCAGCTTTTCATCGAGTATGATATTAGCTGTGAGCTTCTTCCATATGACCTTTATTACACTGAGGTATGTTCTCTCTACACCCACTTTCCCATAAATGGATGTTGAATTTTATCAAAAGCTTTTTCTACTTTTGAGATGATCATTTGGCTTTTACTATTCAGTTTGTTAATGTCGTGTATCACATTGATTTATTTCCAGGTACTGAACCATCCTTTCATGAACTGGGTAATTTCCAGTTGCTCATGGTGTATGATACTTTTAATGTTTTGTTGAGGATCTTTGCACCCATGTTTATCAGTGATATTTGCCTGTAATTTTCTTTTTTTTGTGTGATATTGTCTGGTTTTGGTATCTGGGTGATGCCGGTGTCCACCTGCTTGTGGATGAGGCTGGTCTTGATAGAGCAGGCTTGCTAGTAGGTGGGCCCTGGGCCCAAGGGTTTCTGAAGCTGGTGCCTCACCACTGATGGATGGAACACTGTCCTGCAGTCTCTGACTGCAGGGTTCTGGAGTCCCAGGTCTAGTTCTTGTACTGGTTTCTGGGTACTCTGCTAGGCCTGGACATATACAGGGGCAGCTGTGGGCTCAAATGTTCTTAAGGCAGCCTCTCCACTGTTGGGTGGGGCTGTATCCTTCTCCATTAGTTGCTTGGCCTACATGTTGGTGAGTGGGGCTGGATTCAGGTGCTGATAAGTAATGGGAGGATTCCAAATGGCATTTGCTATTATAAGTGTCTCCGTGGTTGAACAAGCTCCCAAAGATGGCTGTTGCCAGTGTCTTTGCTCCCAAGGTGAGTTCCTCTTTCCTCCTACCTCTCCAGGAGACCTCCAGGATCAGCAGGAAGATCTAACTCAGGCTCCTTTCAAATTACTGCAACCATCCCTGGTCCCAGAGCACATAAGATTTTATGTGCACACTTAAAGAGTGAAGTCCCTATTTCCTATGGCCCTTTGGGTCTCCTGAAAGGAAGCTCCCTGGCCTTCAAAGCCAGACAATTTGAGGCTTGTCTGCCCAGCACAGGACCCTGGACTTGGCAGCCTGATGTGGGACTCAGACCCCTTGAGAAGAATTTCTGCAGTTTTAAGTATTCGTCTGTTTATGGTTCACCTGCCAGAGGTATGGGTCTTAACTGCACCATGACTACACCCCTCCCACCCATCTTCTTTATACCTTTAGTTGTAAAAGATCTTTTTTGGTAGGTTCCAATCTTTTTCATTGATAGTTCTGTGAATAGTTGTAATTTTGGTATGCTTATGAGAGGAGGTAGGCTCAGCCATCTTGTTTTCGTTGCTTTATTTTTAAAGGCTATCTTAGAGTTTATTCTGAGAAATAACCTAAACTTTAATCTATAGTCATTTACTAGAAGCTGTTTATATATTTGATATACCAATATACTATATCCTGTCTTTTTAGTGTCTGTCAATAAATTGTAATTCAGAGTTCTCTTGCGGCACAGCTGGTTAAGGATCTGGCATTGTCACTGCAGTGGCCCGTGTCACTGCTGTGGTACAGTGCAGATTCGATTCCTGGCCCAGGAACTTCCATAGGCCATGAGCACAGCTAAAAGAAAATCGTAATTCAAATAAAGGTTCTAAATTCATTTTATAATAAGGGTATAAACTTAATCAGATTAAAGTTACAATTTTTTTTAATTTTTAAATTTTTATTAAAGTGTAATAGATTTACAATGTTGTGCCAATTTCTGCTGTACAGCAAAGTCACAAAATATTGAATAACAACTCGTTTTATCTCTATCAATTACTAAATTTTATCTTTTTTATTGTTTTTAGGCCCTTATATATGACAAGGCAAATTTTTTTTTGTATCTTAGGTTTTTATGTAAGATAACATATGAAATGATTGCTTACATCTGCTTAAGAATTAGCTCACAGGTAGACTTTAAGAAGAGCCAATTTATTTATTTTTTTGTTTTTTTATTTTGCCTTTTTGCCTTTTCTAGGGCCACACTTGCGGCATATGGAGGTTCCCAGGCTAGGGGTCTAATCGGAGCTGTAGGCACCGGCCTACACCACAGCCACAGCAACACCAGATCCGAGCCGCATCTGCAACCTACACCACAGCTCTCAGCAACGCCGGATCCTTAACCTGCTGAGCGAGGTCAGAGATCGAACCCGCAACCTCATGGTTCCTAGTTGGGTTCCTTAACCACTGAGCCAGGACGGGAACTCCAAGAAGAACCAATTTAAATGTCAAACTCTTTCCAGTAACCTCAGCTCAAGGTGATTATAATACTGATAAAAATAATCACTGTACTAATACCGTGTATTTCTTTTTTCTGTTTTAATCTCATTTTATTTTTTTTATTAAAATATAGTTGATTTACAATGTTCAGCCAATTTCTGTTTTATAGTACATCATGTACTTCTAACAACACTACGTACATCTAATAACGCTATGTATTATTCTGTTCACTTTCCGTGAGTTTGTTTTGTTTTGCTTTTTATGGTCACACCTGTGGCATATGGAAGTTCCCAGGCTAGGGGTCAAATCGGAGTGGCAGCTGCTGACCTACACCACAGCCAGAGCAACACGGGATCCAAGCTGTGCCTGTGACCTACACCACACTCATGGCAACTCCGGATCTGTAACCCACTGAGTGAGACCAAGGATTGAACCCACATCCTCATGGATACTAGTTGGGTTCATTACCACTGAGTCACAACAAGAACTCCATGTGCCCTTAAATTCTTTACTGTACTTGCTCTCATAATCTTCAGATATAACTGGGAGAAGAAAACTAACATTTATTTTAGATTCTGCGTTTTATATATATATATATATATATATATATATATATATATAGTTTTACACATATTTACTCCTCTTAAAGTACCCAAGGTATGATTATTATTTCTATTTGAAAGACCAGAAATTGAGGAACTAAGTGTTGTTGCTCAAATTCATAAAACTAATACAGTCAGCCTTCCTTATCTGCCAGTTGTTCACTTGATGGTTCTGCATATGCAGATTCAACCAATTATGGATCAAAAATATTGGGGGAAAAGAATTCCAGAGAGTTTCAAGAAGCAAAACTTGAATTTACCACCTGCTGGCAAGTATTTACATAGCATTTACATTGTATTTATAATTACTTACAAAGCATTTACATCATACTAGGTAGTATAAGCAATCTATTGATTAAAATATATGAGGATATGCATAGATTATATGCATTACTGTGCCATTTTCTGTAAGGGACTTGAGTATCTATGAATTTTCTAATCTGTGAAGGTTTCTGGAACCAATCCCTCAGGCATATGGAGGAGCAATTGTTAATCAGGGAGTTCCTCCATGGCTCAGCATGTTAAGGATCCAGCATTGTCACTGCTGTGGCTTGGTTTACTGCTGCGGTGCAGGTTTGATCCCTGGCCCAGGAACTTCTGAATGTCATGGATGTTGCCCAAAAAACACCTAAAACAGAATTAAGACAGAGGTCTACCTCTAAACCCAGGATTCTTTAGGCTATACTGTGTGTTGCTTACCTATAGTACATATTCATGGGAAATTTGTTAACTAGTGTTTGTATGTGCATTATCATATAAAACATCTGCTTTCTGGCCACAACATAATTGAAAAGAGGATATGTACACATGTATTCAGTATATAATACTTTTTATTTGATTTAGTAGTGAAAGGCATTTTATTACATATATAAATTATGAGATATCATGATAAAATGGATTATCTGTGATCCTACCACCCAACTTAAGAACTACAATATTACCAATGAAAGTGCATCATCCTGTGTGTTCTTTCTTTATCTCATCTCATGTTACCTCCAAACTGGTAACTGCCTCCGTGAATTTTATGTTTACAATTCCCCTGCTTTTCTTTGAAAAAAAAAATATATATATATATGTATATGTATACACACACACACACACACACACACACATATATGTATTTTATTTTGAGAGCAATTTTAGGTTTACAGAAAAATTTAATGGAAAGTACAGGTAATTCCCATATGCCCCCTTTCTCTCCAAACACACTACTCCTATTTACATCATGTGATACATGGTATGATTTGCTAATATTATACATTATTATCGCCCAAAGTCTGTAGTTGACATTACGGTTCATTCTTTGTGTTTTACATTCTACGGAATGACATGTGTCTACTATTACAGGATTATACAGTGTAGTTTCACTGCCCTCAGAATGTCCTGTGTTCCATCTATTTGTCTCTCCTTCCCTCCACCTCACACCTGGGAACAATGGATGCTTTTACTCATCTGTAGTTTTGCCTTTTCAGAGTATCATGTAGTTAGAATCATACCATATGTAGCTTTTTCAGATTGGCTTCCTTCATTTAGTAAGATATGTTTAAGTTTCCTTTCTATCTTTTCATGGCTTGATATCTCACTTCTTTTTTGTGCTGACGTTTAATATTCCATTGTTTCATTGTACTACATTTTATCTATTCACCTATTACAGGGCATTTTGGTTACTTCCACATTTTGATGTATAATAAATTAAAGGTTGTCATAAACATTGATGTGCGGATTTTAAGCGGACTTAAATTTTCAGTTCATTTTAATAAATACCAAGGAGTGTGATTAGTAGATTGTATAATAGGAGTATGTTTAGTTTTATAAGAAACTGCCAAACTGTTTTCCAAAGAGGTTGTACCATTCTGTGCTCTATCAACAATGAATGAGAGTTCCTGTTGCTCCATATCCCCAGAAGCATTTGATGATGTCAGTTCTTTCATTCTTAATAGCTACATGGTGGTATCCCACTGTTTTGTTTTGGTTTTGGTTTTTATGGCCGCACCCAGAGTATAGGAACTTCCAGGGATTGAATCTTAGCTGTAGCTGCAGCCTATACCCCAGCTGTGGCAACCATGGATCTTTTAACCCAAGCTGCGAGCTCAAGATCAAACCCATACCTCTACAGTGACCTGAGCCTCTACAGTCAGATTCTTAGCCCATGCACCACTGCAGGAACAGTTTTTATTTTTTTGTTTTTTTATCTCTTTAGGGCCACACCCATGGCATACGGAAGTTCCCAGGCCAAGGGTCAAACTGGAGCTGCAGCTGCAGGCCCACATCACAACCACAGCAATGCCGGATCTGAGCTGTGTCTGCAACCTATACCACAGCTCATGGCAATGCTGGACCCCCAACCCACTGAGCAAGGCCAGGGATCAAACTGCATCCTCATGGATACTAGTCAGATTCGTTTCTGCTGCACCACAATGGGAACTCCTAGTTTGTATTTTAATTGTTTGTTTTCTTGTTTTTTAAGAGTACTTTGTATATTTTAGATAATATATTTATAAGATACATACTTTGCAAAGATTTTCTCCCAGTCTGTGGGTTGTTATTCCCTTGACAATGACTGTCACAGAGCAGACATTTTTAATTATAGTGAAACCTAACTTTTTTTTTCATATATCTTGCTTTTGGTATTCTGTCTAAAAATACATCTTTAAACCCATGGGCACCTAGATTTTTTCCTATGTTGGTTTCTAGGAGTTTTATGGTTTGGGATTTTACATTTGGGTTTATGATCCATTTTGAGTTAATTTTTGTGAAAAGTATAAGAACTATGTCTAGATTAACTTTTTTGCATGTGGATGTCCAGTTGTCCCAGCACTTTTTGGTAGAAGACCATCCATTCTTCATTGCATTATCTTTGTTTCTTTGTTAAAAATCAATTGACTGTATTTGTGTGAGTGTGTGTCTGGGTGCTTTGTTCCATTCTATTGTTTTATTCTTTTGTCATTAACATTACAATTTTGATTACAGTAGCTTTATAGTAAGTCTTGAAGTTGAGTAGTGTCAATCCTTCAGTTTATTCTTCTGCTTCATTTTTGTGTTGCCATTGGGATCTTTCTACATAAGCTTTAAATAATCAGTTTGCCTATATCTACAAAATAACTCAATGGACTTTTTATTGAAATTGTGTTGCGTCTATAGACCAACTGTGGAAGAACTGATATCTTGACAGTATTGTATTCCTTCCTATTCAAATGTATGAACATAGACTATCTTTTCATTTATTTGCATCTTCTTTGATTTTTTCTTCACTATTTTAGTACCTTTCTTCATGTCTTAATTTTTTTCTGTACTAATATAGATGGTATTTTAAATTTCTAATTACTCATTGATATATAGAGAAGCAGTTAACTTTTGTGTATCAACCTTGTATCCAGCAATAACTTATTAATTCCAGTACTTTTGGTTGATTCTTTAGAATTTTCTTTATAGACGATCATGTCATCAAGAATTTTATTCATTCATTCTCAATCTGTATACCTTTTATATCCTTTTCTTGCTTTACTCGGTTAGCTAGGTCTTCCAGAAAAAGGTTGAATAGGAGTGGGAAAGTGTGTCCTTTTTCACCATTATGTATGATGTTAATTATAGGACTTTTTTTATTAAATGTCAGCTTTATCAGGTTGCAGGAGTTAGGCTCTATTTCTAGGTGGTTGAGAGTTGTTTTTTTTTTTTAAATCATGAACGAGTATTGGATTTTGATCATGCTTTTTTGCATCTGTTGATGTATGATGAATTATATCATTTGATTTTTCAAATGTTGAAATACCTTGCATATGCCTTGAATACCTGGAATTAAATCCCACTTGGTCATTATATGTTATTATTATTTTATTATTGTTTTGTTGTTGTTTTAGGGCCACACCTGCAGCATGTGGAAGTTCCCAGGCTAGGGGTCGTATCGGAGCTATAGCTGCTGGCCTACATCACAGCCACAGCAACACCAGATCTTGTCTGTGACCTATACCACACCTTACGGCAATTCCTGATCCTTAACCTGCTGAGTGAAACCAGGGATCAAACCCACTTCCTCATGGATATTAGTCAGGTTTGTTACCGCTGAGCCACAACAGGAACTCCTGTAATTATTTTTATACATTGTTGGATTCAGTTTGGTAATATTTTCTTGAGGCTTTTTGCCTATTTGTTCATGAGAGATATTGGTCTGTAATTTTTCTTGTAATGTCTTTTTTTTTAATTAGGGTAATGCTGGCCACATGGAATGAATTTAGAAGTATTTTCTCTGCTTGTTTTTGCTTAAAAGAGATTAAAAGAGAATGTAGAGAATTAATATAATTTAAATTATAATTTATTATGTAACTTTTTATAATTTAAATAATATAATTTAAAAAACAATCGTTTTAATTTAAGGCAGAAAGGAGCAAGGTTTTAACATTATCCAGGTCTTATTTTGTAATAAAGACTTTGTCATAGGAGTTCCTGCTGTGACGCAACTGAATCAGCAGTGTCTCTGAAGTGCCAGGACACAGGTTCGATCCTGGCCTGGCACAGTGTGTTAAAACATATGGCAGTACCACAGCTGTGGTATAGGTCACAACTGTGGCTTGGATAAGATCCCTAGTCTGGGAACTTGATATGACACAGGGCGACCAAAAACCAAAAAAGACTTTGTCATGTATTATGGAATATAGAACAGCTGGTTATGTGACTTTAGCATACTGTTGTTATGTCCTTTTTGATAGCTGTAACAGCTCAACTTTATTTTTTTAATTAATGCCATGTATTTTTAGTAATCTCAATTTTTTTGTGCAGTTTTTTATTACAGTTGATTTCCAGTGTTCTGTCAGTTTCTGCTATACAGCAAAGTGATCCAGCTATACATATATATATACATTCTTTTTCTCGCATTATCCTCCATATTTCATCACAAGTGATTAGATATAGTTCCCTGTGCTATACAGCAGGATCTCATTGCTTATCTACTCCAAAGGCAATACTTTGCATCTACTAAACCCAAACTCGCAGTCCAGCGCATTCTCTGCCCCTAACCCCTCCATGAGTTTGTTTCTTTTCAGTAGATAGGTTCATTTGTGCCATATTAGATTCTAGATATAAGTGATATCATATAGTATTTGTCTTTCTTTTTCTGACTTCACTTAGTATGAGAGTCTCTAGTTCCATCCCTGTTGCTGCAAATGGCAATATTTTATTCTTTTTTGTGGCTGAGTAGTATTCCATTGTGTGTATGTACCACATCTTCTTCATCCATTCATCTGCTAATGGTTATTTAGGTTGTACCATGTCTTGTATATCATGTATATTCAGTGAACATACAGGTGTGTGTATCTTTTTCAGTGAAAGTTTTGTCCAGATATATGTCCAGGAGTGGATGGTAGTTCTATATTTAGTTTTCTGAGGTGCCTCCATACTGTTTAACATAGTGGTTGTACCAATTTACATTCCTGTCTGCAGTGTAGGAGGATTCCCTTTTCTCTCTACCATTTGTTATTTGTGGACTTACTAATGATAGCCATTCTGACCAGGGTGAAGTGGTACCTCATTGTAGTTTTGATTTGCGTTTCTGTAATGACTAGTGATGCTGAGTATTTCCTCATATGCCCGTTGGCCATCCGTGTGTCTTCTTTGGAGAAACAAAGTTCTTCTGCCCACTTTTCAGATGGGTTTTTTTTTTTTAAACTACAATTTCAGAATAGATATTCAAAGTATTACAAAATAGTTGAGTTCTCAAAACTGAAATATTGGGAGTTCCCCTTGTGGCTCAGTGGTAACAAACCAACTAGCATTCATGAGGATGTGGATTCAGTCCCTGGCCCTGCTCAGTGGGTTGAGAATCAGTATTGCTGTGGTTGTGTGTAAGCCGGCAGCTGTAGCTCCAGTTCCACCCCTAGTGTGGAAACTTCCATATGCTGAGGGTGTAGCTCTAAAAAGCAAAAACAAACAAACAAACAAAAACTGAAATATTTTAACATCAAAAATGAAAACCAAAAATAAATATGGAGACTCTTCACACATTGTCCTTTAGCCCTTAGGGTAATTTATGAAAAATCATCAGGAGTAAAAGTAGTGTTAGTCCTCATTTAGGTGGGCACCATACCTAGTTCTTGGAATTTAATTTTTCATTTTATTTATATAAAAACCCTATTTGGTAGTACTTTTTTTATTTCCATTGTTTTATGAAGATATAGGTAAAGAAGGGAGGAAACCTAGATCCATCTGATGCCTCAGAGCTTGAGATCATAACCACTTTACATTTCTTTGTAGTAGAGTCAGCTATCCTATTGCATGCATTCTTGCTTTGCAAAAGTTAATCTAATAAAAATGGCCAGAATGGAAAATCTGTTTGGTTTCTTTTCCTTTTTTCTATTCTCATGTCTTTTATAGCTTTCAGCTGTTTTACGTAGCTCTTCACAGAGGTGGCTAACTCATTTAGTTGTCTGGAATAAGAACCTTCTAAAACCCAGGTTAGAAATCTAAACTCTTTATGAGTCAGTTGGTTTAACTGCGTTTTCTGGTCAGAACCTCTACACAACTGATTGATCACCAAAGGAATTTGCCATAGTTCAGGAGAATTCAGTACATGTTGTAACACTACCAGAGTTCACTATATTATAGTTACTGTCTTAGGAATTACGTCATGATCTGAAAAAGTTCTAGCTGTTATGTCAGCCTGAGGAACTTGTCTGTTTTTGTGGGCTTTTTGTAATGTTTATCTGTCATATATGGCTTCAAGTTCAGCACTATAAAAGAGACTGGTCTAGGCAATTATAGAAGATAGAGATTTTCCCTTCGGGAATTTAGAATGTGGAAAAGTCTTAGAGTTTCGGTCACAAATAACTGCTACAGTACCATTCTAAAGAAATACTATATAAAGGCAAAAACTGAAAAGGGTCATTTAAGAGAAACAGAGGTAGATAGACATACATGGGAATACTGTCTATTAGACTTGTCTTTAAAAATTAATTTTCTCTTTCTGGAGCTTATTTTTCTTATTGCCTTAAATTTTAAAATGCATTTCATATTTTTTTCTTGCTCCCTCTCTTCTTTCTTGTGATATAGATTATATAGCTTGGGTATGTTTGTTACCTTTGCCTAGAAGAAATTTTTCAGCATTACATAGCTGTAATGTTTGAGCTAAATTGATTTGAAGAGGATATTTGACACTACCATTTTCTTTGTAAACTGCAACATATTTAGATTTTTAGATGTTATCTTTGATGTTAGAAAAGCATGTTATGTTTTATATAGTGTTTCTTTTTATAACTGCAGTCCTGTTTGCTCAGTCAAATCCTGTCCATATGAAACAATCAATAAAATAAACATTATGTTGTGTACTAATAGTTAGTGGGATATAGTAGTTAATAAATTCATTCATGTGTATTTCACTGTAGTTTGATATATAAATCACTTGTATTTTCAGCATGGAGTAAGGAGAGAAATCCTGATTACAGTTCTCTTTCCCATTTAAATTTCTCCAGTTTTTGTTTTGTTTTTGTTTTGGCTGTTTTTCTCAACTGCCGGTGGAATTATTGTCTTCCTGTCTCCATATTCAGGTAGTGTCAGTGGCTGAGTATCACCGCAGGATCGATGCTCTAAATACAGAGGAACTGCGCACACTCTGCAGACGTCTCCAGGTGCCCCCTTCAGTAGTTTACACCCCTCCAGAGATTGAATCCTCCCTGTTTTTAGTGTCTTTCGTCCAGTCAAATCTCCTTTTTGAAGGATTTGTTTTGACTGCAGTGCTAAAATAACCCATCAGAAAATTCCTTTTTCTGTTAAAGAGTACAATATTGCCTTGAAGAGCTATAGGACTACCTTTTTTGGGCATCTTTTCATTTAATAAATATTCAGAGGAATTTTCTGTCATTTTAGAACTGTTCTCAGTACTGCCTCTTAGATTGATGAGACGTTTTCATTTAATATTGGAAGAATGTCAGGTTTAAGATTGAACCTTTACTAAACAGAATCTGAAAGATGTGACACTATAGGAAAATGTTTAAAAATTTAATGGATAGCAGGGTTCTCTTCTTTAAGGCTATTTCAATTCTATCAGCCCTACATCAAATATCTTAATGAGATCAATTGTTTTTGTCTTCGAGGTTTTCCTGGTTGGTATTAGAAATACTTTGGAATAGTATAGATTAGGCACTAGAAACAGAGAAATTATTTAAAATTCTGAGAAAGAATCTTTGTGACTTTTTAGAGATAAGAACTATATATTTGAACTCATTTTTCAGTTTCGTGTATTACTGTGTGTTTTCCTGTTCTTAATGAGATATGCTTTCATGGCTTTGCTAGAACTGAATTTTTTTCTTTTCTTTTAATGCTTCTCATGCTGCCTTGGATTTTTTTAACCTTTCACATCATCAAAATAAGGGTAAAATGTGATGATGTGAAAGAATATAGTTCTCATCAAAAAACAATACAGTTCTAGAACATATATTGATTGAAAATATATGTTGTTTAGGTTCGGTAAGAAATCTGTTAAAGGAACAAAATAATTTAGCAAGATTTCATTCCTGTGGGGAATCACAGTTGTCAAGAATTGCTGCATTTTAGTTATCTGCTCCAATGGAATTCTGTTTTCCACTTTAAAAGTTTCATCAATAATAGTTATGTTTGATACATTTTATTTTCTAATATTTTTGTATTTTATATATTAAAATTCATGTGAAAAAATAAGTGCCAACAGAATAAATTGTATAGGAATTTAAGTTAATCAACATTTTTATCACCTTAAGAATATCAGTGTTGTTTCATATATTTTATTTTCTAATATTATTTGATTTTACATATGAGAATAAAACTATGAAAAAGTAAGTGCGAGCAGAATGAATGTATAGGAGTTTGTTTTGAATTAGTCGACACTTTTATCACTGTAAGTATCAGATAATCTTCCATCCAAAAGAAGCATATGTTCTTTTTAATGTATCAAATTGTTCTAACTTAAGAAATAGATTTGAGGGAATTCCTGTTGTGGCTCAGCAGGTTAAGAACCCATGAGAATGAGGGTTCAGTCCCTGGCCTTGCTCACTGGATTAAGGATTCATGTTGCTGCAAGCTGAAGTGAGGGTTGCAGATGCAGCATTTGTCCAGCGTTGCTGTGGCTGTGGTGTAGGCTGGCAGCTGCAGCTCTGATTCAACCCCTAGCCTGGGACTTCACATGCCATAGGTGCAGTACTAAAAAAAAAAAAAAAAAAAGGAAAAGAAAAGAAAATGTGAACAAACTAACTTTTAAATTCTTGTTTGGCTTAGTTAGATTTTTTTTTTTAAATCCATGTTTAGAAAGTAAAATTTTAAAAGGACATTTAAAATAAATGGTAACTTTTTCAGTGAAGCAAATAAATTCACATACACATGCGTACCAATGAAACATTAAATTGTGCTAATTTTTAAATTAAAGTTTTGGAACTCAGGAAGTTTTCTTAATTACTTTTGGCAAAGTTTATGTTTACCATTAAAAAAATAATCTCACATATTTTAAATAGCACAGATAAAAAATAAGCTAGCTGGCTCACTTTTGCCATTCAACAGAAAATTAAAATTTGCATGCAACTTTATCTGTTTTTACACAGAAATATGGGGTTTATCATTCAGTACTTGCACTTCTTCATGTAGTGGATGAGAAAAATATCTACTTATCAAAAATATTTTTCAACATTGGTTATGCCATTATTATTAGATCTGGAGCATCTTTTGCCTTCTACATCCTTAATTAAAGCTTTAACACCTTTTTTAAGGTATAAAGTTTTGTTTCTCTCAAAAGACTTAAATTTTTGAAGGTTTGTTGCAGTTTTGTATCAATATGCTGCTGCTGTTTACTTCTTTTAGATTACTACAAGGGAAGATATAAATTCAAAGCAGCTTGCTCCTGTGAAAGCAGACCTGGAATCTGAATCTTTTCGGCCAAACTTAAGTGATCCCAGTGAACTCTTACTGCCAGATCAAATTGAAAAGGTATGACATACCCATATACATGCATTTCTGAGTGTGAGGCTGTGATAGTAAAACAGCCTCTTATCAGTTGTTTTGAAAACTGAAGAAGCAGGGCTGTTGCTCCTAGTCTTCCCCTTCAATGAAGAAAAAGCAACTAAAATATAGCAACTAATTTAGTAAAAGAGATTAGGTGATTTGGGTAAGGAGACATTAAAATAAATAACAGTAGTAATTCTGGTGGGACAGTATAATAGCCAATGTTTAATTTCTTCTTGTGTACCAATTACTTGCTAGGTTTTTTCATGTAGTTGTTACAGAACCTGTAGGAGTTGGATGCTCTTATTGTCCCATTTTATAAGTTAAGAAACTTGAGTATAGAGAGGTTGAGTAAATGTTCAAAGCCACATGGTTAGAAAGTATTGAAGCTTGATTTCTAACTCTGATAGTCTGACTCTGGATTTCAGAGGTTATTAATTCAAGCTAAGAGTTCATCAGATATTTTTGTTACTTTGATGTTGGGGGCAAAAACTATAAGGAATCCATGTTTCTTGCCTCTATGCTAATCTGTATATTGTTTGGTATGATTCTTTTCCTAATGAACAATTAAAATTTCATGCTGAGAAAGGTACAGTTAGTCTTCATGCATCTCAGTATCTTTGACAATGATAAATAATTTCTACTGTCATTTTTGAAGGCTGCATTTTATAAAGTACTATTAAATTCTAGCTGGCATTGGTATTTTACAAATTGACAATAAGCAGCTATCAAGTATGTGTTAACAATTTACTTTTCAAAGCTTACTAAGCATCTTCCACCAAGAACAATTGGCTATCCATGGACTCTTGTTTATGGTACCGGGAAGCATGGCACAAGCTTGAAGACCCTGTATCGAACAATGACAGGTTTAGACACCCCAGTGTTGATGGTGATTAAAGACAGTGATGGGCAGGTATGAAAAGTAATGACATTACTTTTTACCTTACCTTTTAATAGATGATAGTAATAACAATAATTTTATTCACTTTAACTGCTAATTATTGAGTGCTATCGATATGCAGGGCAATGCTGAGTCCTACAGAGGATAGATATGAACATGAATAGTTAAGAGTTTCTGCCTTCAAAGGAATTATAGTCTGGTAGAAAGAAGCATTAAAATGTATGAGTATCTCTAATGTCAAATAAAATATGCCTAGTATGGTAGAACCTATAAAAAGTAAAAGGGTGGGGGTTCCTGTCAAGGCACAGCAGAAAACGAATCCGATAGGAACCATGAGGTTGCAGGTTCAATACCTGGCCTCGCTCAGTGGGTTAAGAATCTGGTATTGCCACAAGCAGTGGCGTAGGTTGCACATGCAGCTTGGCTCTGGCATTGCTATGGCTGTGGCGTAGGCCAGCAGCTGCAGCTCTGATTCAACCCTAGCCTGGGAACTTCCATATGCCACGGGTGCAGCCCTAAAAAAATAAAAAAAGGGACTAAATAAATAAAAATAAAAGGTAAAGTGGGTGTTTAGGATAAAGCTTGTCCATTTCTATCTGGGGGAGATAAGAATGAGATTCAGGGAAATTGTGGAAATGGGCAGTCTTGAAGTGTGGTTAAAGTTTTGAAGGTTAAAGATGTATGACAGTAATACCAAAAGCAAAGTCACAGGTAAGCAGAAGGAACATTGATTATTCCTGAAATAGCAAGTTCATAAATGGGCCAACAAATCTTTGGTTTTGTCAGGTCTAGTAGCTTCCTTTGGGGAAGTGGAGGAGATGGTACAGAGGAGACACAAGAAGAGCTTCTGGAGTGCCCATAGCGTCCTGTTTCTTGGTCTGAATGAAGGTTAAATGGGACTTTGCTGTGTGGCAATTCCAAATTGATCTGTACAATTATGTTTTATATATACATATTTTGCAATAAGAAAGTCAATTTTAAAAATTATGACTATGAAAATAGAATGTCAGGAGAGAGTGACTGTAGAGATCATCAACCAGACTCCACATCTCCATTTAGAGCATTGACATAACTTGTCCAGGCATCTTATTCACTCATTCTTTTTCTAGGGTCTCTTCTGTGTGTTAGGTACTGTGTAAGACCAAGGCATTAAATACCAAACAGTTCAGACCAAGTTCTGTCCTCGTGGAGTATACTGTCTAATGAAGAAAACAATAGCGTACCTTTTTAGTAGTAGAATGTTTACCTATCCTGAAAGGTTTTGCTTTTTAAAGTGCTACAGTGCCACAACAGCATCTTATGTCCTTACGTATGTACATTGTCCTCCTGAAATGTGTCTGGCAATTTTTAGATTGTCTTTTTAATGTCAGTTGTTATAACAATTATATTACATTATAAATGCTTATTGCATCTTTCTATATTTCAAAACTAGGAAAAATCTTTTCTCCCCATTGAGAAACCGATATGCTTTGTACCTGATAATAATATGAACTGTGTAACAACCAATCCTGTTTCCTTTTTAAATATAAGTAGATAAAACTATGCTAGATTTCTGGGGGGGTTTTTTGCCTTGCACTTAAACATATAAAATGCTTACTGAAACAAATTCATAGTCATGTCATTGAATATGCCTTTTTCACCCTTAGGTTTTTGGTGCATTAGCATCTGAGCCATTTAAAGTAAGTGATGGCTTTTATGGTACTGGAGAGACCTTTGTTTTTACATTCTGTCCAGAATTTGAGGTAAGGATAGTTATTCCAGTTATTGTTTATAAAAAGATAGCAGCATGAAAAGAACATTCACTTTGGAATCCTGTATACTTGCATTTGACTTTCAATCTCTACCTTTACTAACTGATAACTTAACACTTTTTTGACATTTTGAGCTTCAGCTTTCCTGTGGATAGAATGGGGGCGGGGTGGTCATAGGAGTTCCCATTGTGGCTCAACGGTAGCGAACCCAACTAGTATCCATGAAAGAATAGGTTCAATCCCTGGCCTCCCTCAGTGGGTTAAGGATCTAGTGTTGCCATGAGCTGCAGTGTAGGTCACAGATGCAACTCGGATCGCATGTTGCTATGGCTGTGGCATAGGCTGGGAGCCATAACTGCGATTTGACCCCTAGCCCTGGAATTTCATATGCCTTGCTTGTGGCCCTAAGAAAAGAGAAGAAAAAAAAAAGGAATAGGGTCATAAATGTAACGGGGTTATTTAAAAATTTAATTAGAGGAGTTCCCATCGTGGCACAGTGGTTAACAAATCCGACTAGGAACCATGAGGTTGCGGGTTCGATCCCTGGCCTTGGTCAGTGGGTTAACGATCCGGCGTTGCCGTGAGCTGTGGGGTAGGTCGCAGACGCGGCTTGGATCCTGCGTTGCTGTGGCTGTGGCTGTGGCCAGCGGCTACAGCTCCGATTAGACCCGTAGCCTGGGAACCTCCACATGCCGCGGATGCAGCCCTGAAATGACAAAAGGCAAAAAAAAAAAAAAAAAAATTTAATTAGAATTTTATATGTATAACACTTGGCGTGGTACCAAGCACACATCATGGGCTCAGTAAGGAATATATATCATTATCATTTTTGTTTCCGAATTGTCATTGTAAAATTCCTAGAAACCTTTAGCGACTAAATAAGTTTAATGCTGTAAATCAGTCTTAAAAACTTAAAAAATAAACTATTTGGGTTTAATCAAAGTGATTACCTAATTTTTCTTTATTGTAGCATGACTAAAATTAGATGCATTCTGATGTCATTAATACCTAAAATTTAGGAGTTCCTGTCATGGCGCAGCAGTTAATGAATCTGACTAAGAACCGTGAGGTTGTAGGTTCAATCCCTGGCCTTGCTCAGTGGGTTAAGGATCCGGCATTGCCATAAGCTGTGGTGTAGGTCGCAGACAAGGCTCAGATCCTGCATTGCTGTGGCTTTGGCTGTTGTGTAGGCCCACAGATTTGACCCCTAGCCTGGGAACCTCCATCTACCGTGGGTACGGCTCTAAAAACCAAAAACAAACAAAAGACCTAAAATTTAAAAGTATACATGAATTTTAGTGAATGTGTGAGTTTTCAAAGCATTGAATGCAGTCTCAGCCTGTTTGGAACATTCAGGTTCAGCATGTCAAACAGTTGCTAAGAGATGAAATTATAATGTTTAAATTAGGAATCAATACGGTTGGTTTATAAACAGAATAAGTTGTCTTTAGGAACAGTTTCTGTAATGAAGAAAATAGGATTTGAAAACACAATATGAACTCTCTTAACTGGGGTTTAAGTGGTTCACCAGATTAGCAAGTGCTTTTCATTCCTTCCATAAAACATCAACTGATGCCTACAACTAACTGAAAGCTTGTAGTTACAGATTTTTAAAGCTTCAGCTGTGCTTGTTTTCAGACCTTTTTTATGATGGTGTTTCTGATAACTGTAATAAATTAAATTTCCTGATAATTGTAATAAATGTAATTAAGCAAATGTTATATATCTCTTAAAAAGTGTTAAAGTCTATTTATTGAAAATTTTTATAAAGGCAAGGTGCTAGAAATTGCTATTGTATTAGGCTTGGTAGAACTTCCATGAAAGGTTAAAAATATTTAAGAATATTAACATCTAGAAGTTTTACCCTTGAATTTCCCAAGTGCTCTTTAGAGAAATTGAAACTAGAAGTCATAAACGTGTTATAGGCTTATATGAGAATGGTGATAGGCAAATTCATACCAAAAGAAAAGACCTTGGCCCCGTATCAAAATACTAAAATGTTATCAAATTAATATATATTTATATTTGATGTTAAAATAGAAGTTAATGACGTACTCATTTTTTAACTGATTTTCTACTTTCTTTAACTTTTTTCATTAACCATCCAACTCTTGATACCTATATGGTCAGAAAAGAGAAGTTCACCTCTGTCAAGAAATAGTAAGATATGACTAGAGTTGAAGGTTATGTTGTAGTAGAGCACATGCTTTCATATTTAGTCATACAAACTCTGAAACCTAAAGCAGCAGACCATTCTGCTCAGCCTTTTTCTGTTCTTGTTGTTTCTTGCTATTAATCAAGGTTTTGTTAACTATTTGGGGTTTAGGGAAACTATGTAGTGATCATTTTCATCTACATATTTAAAACGTTTTTTCATTTTTTTAGGTCTTTAAGTGGACAGGAGATAATATGTTTTTTATCAAGGGAGACATGGATTCACTAGCTTTTGGTGGTGGAGGGTAAGCCTTTTGAACATTTACTATGAGATTTTCAAAGAAACTAAAAATTTGTTTATGTTATTTATAAAATCAGCTATCTTTGCAAATTTTTGAAATTAGAACCCTAATTTGTATATTATGGCTAAGGGAGGATATTATTTGTGAAACGGTGCTTAAATGTAGTATTTGAAACTCTTGGCAGAATATTTGTCTACTCATCTGAAAATGCTATTTAGGTGATTCTCTTTTGATTAAAACCTGTCTTTCAGAGTACAGTGACTCCTTGATATTTGAAAGAGAAATATACTAATCCTTTAGAACATCTCAAATTTTCAGTTTTCTACCCTGGAGACTGTTCGTATTGATATTTTAGACAATAGAAATTTGTTTTCATGTTAAAAATATAATGACCCCTCCTCCAAATTTAAAGGTTTGTTTTTGTATTTGTTTTATTTTTAACAGTATGAGTTAACCAGCAGTTTGATTTTATTCTTTTGGCATAGCAAGCACTGTGAGAAACCTTGTTTTCTTATTCTGGTATCCCAGCTTCATTTAGTCTTCATGGTGTTTGGAGGTAGCTCACTCCACTGCCTCCTAGCCTCGACTTCTCAACTAGCCCTTAGCAAATATGACCTCCTTCATTTGTTTTTTTCTCCCTGTCCTTCAGGATTAGATGTAATATATGCTAAATAATTCCCTAACTTATAGAAGTGTTATTTGTTTCCCACATTTGAGGATATATAATAATAATTCATTCAAGTTACAGAATCTTGTTAGCCTGAATATTCATCATCCTAAGTGATTCTAACAAACTGTTAGAACTTCTCTTTAGACAGATACTTGGAAGACATGATTTCAGTGATTAGAAAATAACCATGATTGGGGAGTTTCCATTGTGGCGCCGTGAAAACGAATCCAACTAGAAACCGTGAGGTTGCAGGTTCAATCCCTGGCCTCTCTCAGTGGGTTAAGGATCTGACATTGCCGTAGGTTGTGGTATAGGTCGCAGACATGACTTGGATCTGGCATTGCTGTGGCTGGTGGTGTAGGCTGGCAGCTGTAGCGCCGATTAGACCCCTAGCCTGGGAACCTCCATATGCCACAGGTGCGGCCCTAAAAAAAAAAAAAAAAAAAAAAAAACACCATGATTATTATAGCCTTCTCTGAAGGATATAAACAGATGACTGTGTCATTTTTAGTTTAGTTGGAATCAGCTTATCACGTTTATATGTTCCAATTATACCTTTTTTTTGAGGAGGGGGCAGTCATTCACCCCTATTCCAAATGATATTCTTACGTGTGATTCACTTAGCTCTCCAAGAAGGCCTCATAGGCTTATAATTTCAAGCTATTAATGGTGCCTTCAGTCTTTGAAAGTAACACTATACAATGTCATAAGATGTTTGCTGGAACTTGGTTTTGATTTTGCTCTATGATTCCGGCAAGCTAAACTAACCATTGGATCATTTGATAACAAATTGAAGACAAGTATAATCATTGAAGAAGGAGAGTACAGCCTCATAATGGGAGCTCTAAGGACTTAATATCCCAGAATTCCAAATGGGTACTCCCTTCTCCCCCTCAGAAAAATCAAAATCATTATGTGGTGGACAAAATGTATGTTTTGGAGTCAGACCTTACTCAGATTCCAGCTTCAATATGTATTACATGAGAAACCCAAGTCTGAAGTTTCCTCACCTGTGGATTAGAGATTGAACCCTTAATACTAATGACACACTTTATTTTAGATGATAGGGAGTTTTCATGTCTCTAAGAAACTCATGTTAAATATATTAAAACCGAACAGCAAATAAAAGTCCATAATACCCGGCAAAGAATAACAGAGTAGCAAAAGCTAATTATAGGAGTTCACTTTGTGGCTCAGTGGTTAACGAATCCGACTAAGAACCATGAGGTTGTGGGTTCGATCCCTGGCCTTGCTCAGTGGGTTAAGGATCCGGCGTTGCCGTGAGCTGTGGTGTAGGTTGCAGACGCGGCTCGGATCCCACGTGGCTGTGGCTGTGGCGAAGGCCAGCAGCTACAGCTCCTGTTAGACCCCTAGCCTGGGAACCTCCATATGCTGCGGATGCGGCTCTAGATAAAGGCAAAAAGACAAAAAAAAAAAAAAAAAAAGCTAATTATATATGAAGTTAATATTAAGGGTTCATTTTATTCATTGATCTGTATATTCAGCTTTTTTATAACGGGATATGAACAAAAGAAAGTTGCCTTGTGCCAGCGTGGAAGAAGTAAGGAATGGTTTGAAAAAATAATTTTAAAGTTGCTGGATATTGAAATGTCTCATTTAAATTAGTATTTTACAACCTCTACAATTATTCTTTTACAACTTAGACCATAAGTATTAAGAGATTGTTGAAATTATTTTCTTCTGTGTCTTAAAGGGGAGAATTTGCCCTCTGGCTTGATGGAGATCTCTACCATGGAAGAAGCCATTCTTGTAAAACATTTGGGAATCATACACTTTCTAAGAAGGAAGATTTCTTTATCCAGGACATTGAAATCTGGGCGTTTGAATGAATATAATGTTCTCTGTATAAGCAGGATAATGGCCCAAACCTGACATGGACAAACAAGCACTGTTTGGAAAGTTCAAAAAGCAATACAACGTAACATGTAACTTGTGCTTTAAAATTAGTTCGTATCACCATTTATTATAGCTATAATTTTGAAATTACTTATAAAATCATGTTTCTGTTCCAGAGTTCTTTAGGTTTAGGCCATGGCGGGGGTCCATGCAGTAGAACAGCTTAGGTTTTGTCAAAATTTGGTAGCATTTTGATCATAGTGACCACCTCATCTTACAATCCATGTTATCTTAGTCTCCTAATAGGATGGTGCTCTTTTGTTGAACCTATTTTGGTTTATTATTTTTTTAAACTATATTGATTGTTTTACTAGAGTAGTCTAACCTGGGATATTGAGGGAATGAAGACTAGATACTGCCCTGTCTGTGAGGTTGGCACAGGTAACTTTTGGACATGCTCAACTTCATCTTATGAAGGAAAAAACACATGCCAAAATAATGCATAATACTTAATAGGCCACTCAGTTTTAGTTTTAATTCACACTACAACATTTTCTTTATTAATTTTGCCTCTATTCTCAATTTCATTTTAATAAAAATGAAATTTTAGGAGAATTCAGATTGTAGTAGACCACAATGCGCATGATCTGCAGGTTTGGGCATCTGCTTTCATCATTGAATTACCTGATAGAGTTACAAAATGACAAAGGAGAATGAGAACTTGATGATTCTACTGGATTTAATATATCAAGCAAGAAAATATACTATTTACATATTTGTAGCTTAGCGGGGCATTATCATAACTACTAAAACAATGAAACGGATGCATATTTTGTCAACATATTGTGTCAGGTATACTGTTTTACAGTTCTGTTGTTTTAGCCTTGTTGCACACCAACTCCCAAAGTACAGGTTCCTGTTCAAAAGGAAAAACAAAAACTTGTGATTTTTTTTGAGTGGTATATGTTATTAATTACTGTTAGCACTTGCTGTTATAAAGGGGCAATGATTATAGTAGAATATTTAACTCAGTAGACTTGTTGAATATGCAAACATACTGTCAAGTGACCTCAAAAAAAAAAAGAAAAGATAGAATATATCAGTAGTTCTTATCCTCTTTTGTAGGAAACCAATAATAAGCCATTGTGGCAATAATTTATCACTTAATTTCAAAGCTTCATGTTATGCAAGAAAAAAATCCTGCTGTTATACATGTGACAGTGACCTTGTGCTGAAATTTCAGCTATTCCAGATAAACATTGTATATTATCTTGTAAATTAATGTTTAAAAGTAGTTTTGTTCTTATAGAAAGTGTTGATTGCAGGTTGCTTATAGCACTTTAAATTATTCTGGAAATGAAGTTATAAGCCAAATATGTTGGCCTAAGTAGTTTTAGTTGTATAGTACTTGAATATATTTAGATCTTTTGAAAGTTTAGATAATCTAAAGAAAGCCTAATGCTAATGAAAAAGAAAGTCTGATATTCTATTTAATATGCTATTGGTGAAAATGAATAGAAATGCAGAGCATTGTTTTCTTGTCAATGTAAAGCTCTCATTAAAAGTTACTAACAGTATATAGATTAAATGTTTACAGTATAGGGAACTGTAAATAAATATGTCAGTTTTCCCCCCTTTGGTCTTCCACAGCAGTATTATTGTCTTTGTGGAGTTGACTAATCATAAAAAAAAAATCCTGTATTGGATTTTAATTACCATAAGATCATAGTGATATATACCAAATAAAATTAAATATGTAAATATAAGTTTGAGTTTGGATTTTCTGAATAATCAAGTTATCTTTATATTTAAGAAGTCTTTGATTAAACGTACTACTATCTATCATTTATGAAAGATGGTTCTAGGAGCTGTGGTGGTGATAGTGGTGGTGCAGATAATAGTGATGGGAGGAAGCATTCAAGTTGAGGGAACACCACAGTTTAAAAAATGGTGCCATAAGAGGGTACTTCACACAGGAGGCAGTAGTACAAGTCATTTGTTATTTTTAACTTCTGTCTCTGTATTTTTTGGAGGGTGTTGTTGTTTTTTGGTGTGGAGTACATAGTAAAGTAAGACTAATTTTATAAAGAGCTTTGTTTTCGTGCAATGTCAAGAAATGTAGGGGTTTTTTTAATCTCATAGGAGCAATTAAGAAAATTTGAGTGGAGGAATGACATGATCGAATTTGCACATTAGGAAAATGTCTGAAAGGTAGATTAGTAGAGAGAACACCTAGAAACGAGGAGACTAATAAACAAGCCTGTTCAAAAGTCCAGAGAAAAAGATGATGAGGCCAGAATAAGGATAGTAGCAGTGGTGATCAGAAAGGAGGCATGGATTTGAAAGAGATAAAGGAATTAGGATTAACAAAATATGGTTATTAATTGACTATCAGAAAGAGTTAAGACAGCTCTGGGTTTTTTTTTACCTAGGAACTGGGTGTATTGTTCATAAAGCTGGGAGACGTACAAAGGGGTATCAGTAAATTAGGCTAGTTGTGGACCTTATTATGGTATAATATGAGAAACTAGAGAACAGATTGGAGGTGAAGGGATTTAGTATTCTGTTCTGATAGATTAAAAGATTTTTAAATTAACAACATATAGGTAAACACCAAAGCCATAACTCATGGATATGATGCCCTTGGAGATCACAGACTGAAAGAAAAGAGAATTCTTGAGATAGATTTGGGGAGTATAGTAATGTTAAGTGACAGGTAGAAGAAAAGACTCTAAGCTTTCCATCTCAAACAGGTAGAAGAGCAAACACAAATTTAACCTGATGAAAATAGAAAGTAGGACAAAATAAAGATACGAGCAAAAATAAAAATTTAAAACAAGCTTGTAAAACAAAATCGGAGAATAAAAAATTTGTGGGTTTTTTTTTTTTTTCTTTTTGCCTTTTCTAGGGCCGCACTTGCGGCATATGGAGGTTCCCAGGCTAGGGGCCAATCGGAGCTGTAGCCGCCGGCCTACTCCAGAGCCACAGCAACACCAGATCCAAGCCGCGTCTGCAACCTACACCGCAGCTCACGGCAACACCGGATCCTTAACTCACTGAGCAAGACCAGGGATCGAACCCGCAACCTCATGGTTCCTACTCAGATTCGTCAACCACTGAACCACAACGGGAACTCCAAGAGAATAAAAAATTTGTAAACTCTAGCAAGATTAAGAAAAAAAAAGACAAATCACTGTGAATAACTTAAAAGAAGACATCACTGGAACCATAGGACCTTAAAGAGATAGGCTGTTTAACAACTTTACATCAATAAACTTGACAATGTAGATGAAATGGAAAAATGCTTTGGAAAATAGAATTTATTAAACTGATCCAAGAAGAAATAGAATTTTGGTATTAAAAAATTGAATCTCTTAATTTAAAAAAGATTCTTCCTACAAAAAACTCAGGCCTGTATGGTTCCACTGGGTGATTCTTTTAAGTATTTAAGGAAAATCAATATTGGTCTTAAATGAATTTTTCCAGGATACTGAGAAAAAGGAGAACTTCTGTTACTGAGGCGAGCATAACCTTGATGCCAAAACTTTACAATCTTTACAAAAATAAAATAGAAATACAGATCAGTCTCGTATGAACATAGATACAAAATATTGCCTAAATAGCACAAATCAAATTTAACACTGTGAAAGAATATGTTACCGCAAAATTGGGCTTATTCTAAGAAAACAGGAGCAGTTAGCATTTTAAAATTGGTGCTGTTTGCCAATTTGTAGAAGTAAAAATCTATGATCATTTCTCCAGAAGCAAAAGAAGCATTTGATCAATTTCAGTGCCTGTTTATGATAAAAAAAAAAAAACTCTTAGCAAACTAGGAAAGAGGAATCTCCCTTATTGATAAAAAAAATTATCCTTAAAAGTTATGGAAAACATCATCTTTAATGGTGAATTATTGAAAGTTTCCTCTCAGATAGGAAACATGACAGTGATATTCAACATTCTCCTAGAAGTTCCAACCAGTTCTGTAAAGGAAGAAAAAGAAAAGTCACAAGGTTATGGAAGGAAGGATTTTTAATATTACTTGTATATAACAACCCTGAATTTCTTTACACTGCGCAAAAACAAAGCTCTTTATGAATTTAGTCTTACTTTACTATGCACTCCCCACCAAAAAACAACACCACCCTCCAAAAAATACAGAGACAAGTTAAAAATAACAAATGACTTGTACTACTGCCTCCTGTGTGAAGTACCCTCTTATGGCACCATTTTTTAAACTATGGTGTTCCCTCATCTTGAATGCTTCCTTCCATCACTATTACCTGCACCACAGCTGTAGCAACACTGGATTCTGATGTTCCTGTTGTGACTCATCAGTAATGAACCGAACTAGGAGCCATGAGGATCAGGGTTCGATCTCTGGCCTCGCTCAGTGGGTTAAGGATCCAGTATTGCCATGAGTTGTGGTGTAGGTCACAGACACTGTTCAGATCCTACATGGCTGTGGCATAGGCCAGCAACTACAGCTTCAATTTGACCCCTAGCCTGGGAACGTCCATATGCTGCAGGAGCAGCCCTTAAAAAAAAAAGGGCCACAAAAAACACTGGATCCTTAACCCACTGCACCGCAGCAGGAACACCTCTAGTAACATCTTTTTTTAAGTATTATTTTTCCTAATCCATGATCTAATTCTAGAATCTGCATTGCATTTAGTTCTTTTTGATCTCCTTTAACCTGGAAGAGCTCATTAGTCTTTCTTTCCATTTTATGACAGTGGTAGTTTCTGAAGAGTTTCAGGCTTATAGAATGTCCTTCAATATGAATTTGTCTGTATTTTTCCTGTATTTGAATTTAGGTTATGCAGTTTGGGCAGGAAAACCACCAAACTGATATTATGTCTTCTTTGTCATATTAGGATGCACATAATGTATGTTTATTCCTTTATTGGTGATATTAGCTTTGATTGGTTAAGATAGTATCCACCATGTTTCTCCACTGCTATCAATTTTTTCCCTTGTAGTTAATAAGAAATGTGTAGGGAAATACTTTGATATCATAGATATTCTGTTCTTTCCCAAATTGTCACAATGTTTTTGGAATCTATTAAGGTTTCTCACCTGAATTACTAAAAAGGTTGCAAAATGATGATTTTTTTAAATTATTTTATTCTTCCCATATTTATTACTTGGCATTTACTATAAGGAAGAGCTTTTGTTTCTCTATCATTTGAAAATTTACATTATCAATATGGAATGATGGATTCTTTTTTTTTTTTGATTCAGAGTGTCAGATAATCCATTTCTTTCCTAGATTTATATCCCATTCAGTAGGTTATCTTTTAATTTTGTCCATTATTTCCTTTGATATGCAAAACCTTTAAATTTAATTAGGTCCCATTTCTTTATTTTAACTTTTGTTTCCTTTAAGAAGATAGGCAAAAAAAAAAAAAAAATCCATTGCTATGACTTATGTCAAAGAGTGTTCTACCTGTGTTTTCTTCTAGTATTTTTATGGTTTCCAGTTTTCCTTAATCCATTTTGAGTTTATTTTGTATATGGTATAAAATGTTCTAATTTCATTCTTTTACATGTATCTGTTCAGTTTTCCCAGCACTCCTTATTGAAAAGAGACTCTTTCCCACTGTACATTCTTGCCTTCTTTTTCACAGATTAATTGACTGTAAGTATATGGCTTTATTTCTGTGCTTTTGCATTCCATTGATCTATATGTCTGTTTTTGTGCCACCGCCATACTGTTTTGATTATTGGTATTCTTTCTGGTGCAATTTTAAATGATATTTTTTTGTTTTGTTTTTACTTTCTCTTTCTGTTCATTATTAGTGTATAGAAAAGCAACCTATTTCTGTATATCAATCTTTTGTGCTGCACCTTTACTGAATTCATTTATTAGTTCTAATAGTTTTGTGGTGGAGGCTTTAGAGTTTTCAATGTATAGTATCATGCTGTCTGCAAATAGTGACCATTTTACTTCTCTTTCAATTTGCATGTCTTTCATTTCTTTTTTTTTCTCTGATTGCTGTAGCTAGGACTTCCAGTAATGCTGAATAAAAGTGAGAATGGGCATCCTTGTCCTATTAAAGAAAATGCTTCCGGCTTTTCACCATTGAGTACGATATTAGCTATGAGTTTGTCTTAAGTGGCCTTTATTATGTCGTGATATTGGCCCCTCTATACCAACTTTGATGAGTTTTTATCATTGGTTTGCAGATACTGAATCATCTTTGAATCCCCTGGAATAAATCTCACTGGATCATGATACATGATTCTTTTTATATATTGTTGAGTTTGGTTTGCTAATATCTTGTTGAAGGTTTTTGCATCTGTATTCATCAGAGATATTGGCCTTTAATTTCTTTGCTTGTACTGTGTTTGTCTGGTTTTGGTATCAGGGTAATGGTGACCTTGTAGAATGAATTTGGGAGTGTTCCCTCCTTTTCAGTTTTTTGTAACAGTTTGAGAAGGATAGGTATTAACTCTTCTTTATATGTTTTTTAGCATTTCCCTGTGAAGCTATCTGGTCCTGGACTTTTGTTTTTCTAAGAGTTTTTTTGATTACTAATTCAATCTCACTATTAGTGATTGGTGTGTGCAGATTAACTGTTACTTCCTAAATCAGTCTTAGAAGATTATATTGTGGATGTATTACTGTCAGTTTCTGCCTTTATATCTTGCTTTATACATTTAGATGTTTGTATATCAGGTGCATATGTGCTAATGAGTGTTATACCCTTTTCTTGTATTTGTATTTATCTCTTTATCATTATATAATACTCTTCTTTGCCTTTGTTATAGACTTTGTTTTAAAGTCTACTTTTGTCTGATATGAGTATTGCTATCGTAGATTTCTTTTCATTTTAATTTGTATGAAATAGCTTTTTTCATGCCCTCACTTTCACTCTGTGCCTCTCTTTAGCTCTGAAGTGAGTATCTTGTAGGCAGCATATAGTTGGGTGTTGTTTTTATACCCAGTCAGCTACCCCATGTCTTCTGATTGGAGCATTTAGCCCTTTGGCATTTAAAATGAGCACTGGAGTTCCCACTGTGGTGGCACAAGTCGCTTCAAGATGTGGGTTCAATCCCCAGTCCGGCATAGTGGGTTAAAGTTTCCGCCATTGCCACAGCTGTATCTTGGATTCAGTCCCTGGCCCAAGAACTTCCATATGCCTCAGGTACAGCCATAAAAATTTTAAAAATAAAATGACTATAGACAGGTATATACTTACTGTCATTTTGTTATTTGTTCTCTGTTTTTGTAGTTCTTTTCTGTTCCTTCTTTATTTTGGTTTCTTCCCTTATGGTTTGATGATTTTCTTTGCTGATGTGCTTGTGCTCCTCTCTGTTTTTTTGTGTATCTGTTGTAGGTTTTTTGTTACCTTCAAGAGTATGTATTTTGACCTGCAACTCATCTGTTTGATTAAAGCTGATTGTCATTTAAGTTGAAACATAGTTTGAAAGATCTGCATTTTCTATTCCCCTCTCCCATGTGTTGGTTGTATGATGTCATATTTTACATCTTCATGTCTGTCTCTTAACTGTTTACTGTAGTTACAGTTAATTTTAAATTTTTGTCTTTTAATCTTCATACTAGCTTATTCAAGTAAGTGATCCATGATCTTTACTATATATTTGCTTTTACTAGTGGTATTTTTCTTTTCCTATAAATTCTTTACATCTTCTTGTAGCCTTCACCTCTTAGAGAAGACCCTTTGGGGTAACACTTCTTGTAGGGCCAGTTTAGTATTGACGAACTCTTTTAGTTTTTGCCTGTCTGAGAAGTTCTTTATTTCTTATTCAATTCTGAATGATAACCTGGCTGGGTAGTGCATCCTAAATTATAGGTTTTACGCTTTCAGCACTTTAAATGTATCATGCCACTTCCTTCTGGCCTAAAAAGTTTCTGTACAGAAATCAACTGATAGTCTCATGGGAGTTCCCTTATATGTGAGTCTTTGTTTTTCTCTTGAAGTACTCTCTTTATCATTAATTTTTGCCATTTTAGTTATGTGTCTTGGTGTATGTCCCTTTGGGTTCATCTTGTTTGGGAATCTTATGCTTCCTCTACCTAGAAATATGTTTTTATTTCTTCACCTTTTTCAAATTTTCAGCTCTAATATTATCAAATACATTTTTGACTCCTTTCTCTCACCCCTTCTGGGGCCCTTATAATGTTAAAATTCTTACTGTGTTCATCTATTCTTTTCCCAAGTTCAGTTAGCATTATAATTACTAATGCATTGAACTCTGTCTGGTAAATTATTTATCTCTGATTAGTTTTTTCAAGGATTGTTTTCTTGTTCTTTGATTTGAACAGAATTACATCCTCTCATTTTGTTTAAATTTATCTATGGAATTAGGCGAAACGGCTGCATATCCTGGCCTTAAAGTGGTGTCCTTGTGTGGCAGTTTTCCCTATGGAGTCTGCATGTGCCCAGTGGCTTTGGTGGGAGAAGTGGGTCTGAAGTGAGCATGGGTCAGGTGCTCCTGTGGGATGTGCTGGCAGCTGTCATGTCGGTGGGAGGTAGAGCTAGAGCCAGAGCCAGATGTGAACCAGGGCTTCTCCTGTGCTCAGTGGCCATTACCACCCTATCAGGGGTGAGGCCAGTTGCCAAGGTATTGGAGCAGAAGTCCCAATGATCCAGTCTGAGCTGGTTCCATTGCCTCTTAAGTGTGCACTCTCCCTCCAGCAACAGCACCTTTGCCCCAGTGGAGAGCAGCACTGGAGCAAGAGGAGCCAGTGCCCAGCGAGGGCCACAGCATGCACTGGCACTACGCTGGCACATCAGTCAGAGCTCCAGGCAGCTCCTCGTCTCTCACCTCCGTCCCTCCAGTAGCAGCTACATTTACCCTGTTCAAATGCAGGGCTGAGTCCAGGCCAGCTCCATACCCTCCCAAGGGCACACTGTCCTCAGCAATGGCAGTCTTACTTACTGGGCAGCTGTGCCAGAGCAAGAGGGGCTAGAACAGGCTCCCAGTATGGGCCAAGGCATGCACTGGGGTGGTCGCAAGAGACCACCCAGAGCCTCAGGCCATTTTTCACCTGCTTCCTCTGCCTTGTAGTAAGCAAGTATGTGGTCTCCCTTCACCAGAAGAACCTGGTAAGGCCCACTGGTTTTCACACCAGTTTAGGAGACTCATCTTCCTGGTGTTGGACTCCAGGTCTAGAAATCCCTCACTCCCCAGGGAGGCTCCCTCAGCCTGGATATCCCCCATCCTCATCCTCTTTGTGTTCCCTCTTCAGGTCGCAATGCTTGACCTCATAGCTTCTCCCTTCCTACCTGGCTCTGTGTGGGACTTTCTTTACAACCTTGGGTGTAGACTAGCCTTTCTTCCAATCTCCATTGTTAGGTTTGTTTATTTTTGTTTTGTTTAGTGAGGGTCGCTCCACATAGCTCCACATAGCTGCATTTTTTAAATTATGGTTGATTTACAGTGTTCTGTCAATTTCTGCTGCACAGTAAAGTGACCCAGTCATACACACCGTAGCTGCATTTTCGATACGTTACTGGGGTGAAGTGAGGTAGCATTCTCCTGCTCTGCTATCTTGGTCCCCCCCCCCCGCTTTTCCTGCCCTTTTTTAGAGCTTCATCCATTGTATGGATGTACCATACTTCATTCAGCCATTTTTCTATATCTATTAGGTTGTTGTGTTATTTTACAATTAAAGATGGTTAATGGTGTTATTTATGTATTTTCTTACTGTTTGAGTTGTATCTTCAAGGGAAATTTCAGGATTGGAATTTCTTGATCAAAAAGGAAATGCAATATAATTCTGTCATACAGGGATACCCCTCCCCTCAATTCTGGGCACGCAGTGTCATCAGATAACCCTTACTGGGGTGATAGTGAACCACAACACTCTAATAATGTCTAGCTTAAGAGGTTAGGTCATACATTGCATGTATAAATTAAATACTTCAGCAGTCATTAAGTGTGCTCTGAGTGTGTACCGAGAAATACCTAGATACTGGGAGTGAAAATGGCTAGCAATCCTAAGGAGGCATCTGCATTAAGAAGTCATTTTAACATGGGCCACATGGTCCCCTGTTTCTCCTATGATCCCCAGAGTGACTTAATAAAGTACAGCAGTACTTTCCCAAGCGTGAGTTACCATTGAAACAGAATTCTACTTTACACAGAATTATTCATGTTTCATGTGAGAAACGGTACCTGATATATCTGTTGGTGGTATTAAAAAAAAAAAAAGGGAACTAGAGTTTGGGAAGGCAAAGTAAAAGCAGAAAGCAAACTAAGTATATAGGTGCAAACTCATTTTCCAGCATATTATGTGAAGAAAGAAAATGAGTTCAGAACTTCCCTCCTGTTGATATAAGTGGGCAGAGTATAAAAAGGTAAACTTGGGAATCAGGGAGCTATAAAACTTCACTATAAAAATTAAAAGACATCAAACATTTGGAGGTCCATACAGAACAGGTTAAAAAAAACAGGTACATTTCAACAGTTTCAAACTCTTTAAACATCAGATTTGGAAAAGGAAAATCTGATTTGGAGTTTGGAAATGGAAAATCTTGAAGATTTAGAAAGCAACTGTACACTACCCATTGTTGGGAATTTAGAATTACCAATGACAAAGTGCTATCGATAGAATATTTGTGCATAATTGTTTCATATGTTAGTTTGGCAATGATGAAAATTGAGGAATTTCAGAAGTTCCAGTTGTGGCTCAGCGGTAACAAACTGGTCAAGTATCCATGAGGATGCAGGTTCAATCCCTGGCCTCACCCAGTGGGTTAAGGATCCAGCGTTGTCATGAGCTGCAGTGTAGGTCACAAATATGACTGGGATCTGGTGTTGCTGTGGCTGTGGCATAGGCCAGCAGCTGCAACTCCAATTTATCCTAGCCTGGGAACTTGCATATGCTGCATGTACAGCCCCCAGGGAAAAAAATATATATATGTGGAATTTCGTTAGCATGTTTATTACCTGAGTCTGCTTAATCATTTTTTCTAGCCTTACATTTTTCAACCATGTATTTTCCTATCATGAAGTTTTTTTTTAAGATAAAATCTATCATATGGCAGGCATTTTCCTCTAAGAAAATTAACTTTCTGAATTTACAGCCACACTTTATTCAGAAAAGTGTTGATGTAAGCTCTCTGAAAAAAAGACTTTTAACTCCATCCTCAAATTCAGGCAAACTGAACTTTGAATAATCTGCATCAATGCCTGCATAAACTGTTATTGTCCTGAGTCGAATATGAGAAAACTCTTCTGAGGCTTTTGTCTAAATATTCCACCAATTCTAGAAGTAATCCAAGTTGTACTCCATAATTTTGTATTTCAAATACAAGAAAGTGGTATTGTGGAATATAATTTAAAAATAGTATTATAAAAACAATAATGTGAAATACAAGAAAGTATCTTTTATTCATGTGCCATTTTAAAATTTTGACATAGGTTTCACTGTTGTGATAAACGTTTACATGTTATATGAAATTCTACTTAGAAATATTAGTCATTAATTTATAATTTAACAAATCTATTATGCAAACAAAAATTGTACAAATTTTCTTCTTTAAGAAGATATTGAGCTTTCAGTTTGAAAGAGAATCATACATGAAAACAAAAGTAACTCCTATGGTAATTTAATCCATACTTTGAATTAAACCTAACACCTAACAATGGTGAGTGTCTATTATTTTGAGTAATTATAATTCAATATTAACTTATGTATCTAACACCAAAGTGTTTCAGTGTCATTTGGTAACTTTCATTGAATTCCATAAAAATTGTAAGCTCACATTTTATTCAGTTTGTTTTTAGAATTATATAAAGCACATTAATAGAGAAAATTGGCAAGTAACAGGTTAGTGTCAAATAAGTTTCTCTGTCATCATTAAACTATGTTTTTCACTTTGGCAGGAGTAATATTGCTCTTTTAGGACTTTCAGATAGTTCAAAAAGTTTGTTTGGAGTTCCCGTCGTGGCACAGCGGAAACGAATCCAACTAGGAATTATGAGGTTGAGGGTTTGATCACTGGCCTCCATCCGTGGGTTAAGGATCTGGCATTACTGTGAACTGTGCTGTAGGTTGCAGACATGGCTTGGATCTGGCAGTTGCTGTGGCTGTGGCATGGGCCAGCAGCTGTAGTTCCCATTAGACCCCTAGCCTGGGAACCTCCATAAGCCTTGGGTGCGGCCCTAAAAAAACAAACAAAAGGTCTGTTAGAGCCTGAGGTTAATATGTCTTTAGTCTATTTCTAATCCACCAGTGATTCTAGTAGATTCTCCCACACCCAACCTTCTAGTTCACTTCAGCATTTTCTGTGTTTCTGCTTCTGACATAAATGTAACAGCATGAGTCTTTAAGTTTTGTAAGAAAAAATAAACTTTCCCAAGAGGTACTACAAAGACAGGTAAACCTAAGTCTCTCAGCTCTGTTTTACTTTCATAGTAAAAGTGAACATAACTGCTTTCTCAGCGGGCTCTAAGACCACCAGTGATGTCTGTTTTTATCTGATATGTGTAAATTACATCACCTGACTTCCTGTTGGAAACCTTTTAAATTCAAAGTCCACAGGGAAATTTCCTCAATTTCAACATCTTATTTGAATACACTTTCTTTATCTATGTGCTTATTTTGTAAGTGATGCTGTGATAAAAATGGTGGTACAAAGTCCTTTCTTAGAAAATTTCTGGTTTAGTTTTGCCAAACTCAATGGAATTCTTTTTTTTTCCTGAAAAATGACAAATCATAATAGGTTTTGCTGATACTTACCTAAAGTCAGCATTCTTCTGAGATATAATAGTTATTCACTTAAAGATCTATAACAGTTTTTGCAAAGAATAGCCAACTATTTTTGCCCAAAAAGGTAAGTGGAATTTCAAATACTTATAGTATTTTATATGAATAACCCTCGATGTGCCTTCTGAAATGTTTTGTGTGTGCTTTCTCAAAATCTTCAGATTTCTTCAGAAACAGAGTGCGAAAAAATCATTTATGTAAAAATTATTTAATGTGTACTAACTTAGAACAGAGCAGTTTGCATTTTACTTTTCACTGCTTTCGCATTTAGTATTAAGACAGGAGTGCGCCAAGTTTGGTTTATGTCGTTGAAAGTTCACTTGAGTAGAGTGATCACAACGTGATCATCTCGGCCTTGCCATAGCATCTCTCCTTCAAAGTCAACCAGTCCGTGTTTCCTGGCACGCATGAGAATGCCCACTACTTTATCTGAAATACGAACGTATCTGTCAAAGAGATCTCCAAAAGTAACCTGGATCTTGCCATCCCGCCTGTGGTGCGCCATCGTGCGGATGATGAAGCACATGTCCATGATTTCTCTGTAGATGTGCTCCTCGGCTCTCTTAGCCCTTTCGGCAGTTTTGGTTCCTTCCTTTGGACGGCCGTAGCCTTCATCTCCTTTGTGCAAGCGGGTAGACATGGCCAATTCATAATCAAACTCGTCACTGAAAGGATTGAGCTTCTGGGATTGTATGTGTTCATCAGCCCACTGCTGCCATCTCCCTTTCAGATGGCCCACTTGGCTGTATTTCCGGTGGGCTTTGCAGTTGAGTTTCTCTGTAAATCTGTTTGCCCTAAAAGAGAGGGAGGGTGAAGAATCAAGATACTGATATTTTAACACCCAAATGTTGCTTTCTATTGGTACCTCAAAACAAAAGAAAGGAAAAAAGAAAATTATACACAATGTCCCCGTTGTTCTTAGTTTGTGGTATGTCCTTCTAGATTATTTTCTTTGTGAATAATAGTAATATTTTAACCTCCTTAAAATAATTTTGAACTACTTCAAGAAAAGTTCCTTACACAAATGTAATGTAAATATGGGCATCTCAAAGTTGTATATTAGTAATATCTTAGAACTACGATGTGATAATTTCTGCTGCACAGGAGAATCAAGTTATTTTGTTCAAAAATGAATTATTTCTCCAAAATAAGGCTGATATCAGCATATATACTTTGTGATATTCACATATATATTTATATGTGGATTTTAATGAAGCATATTTATACTAGTATCTATGCTATACCACAAATTTTGTAATTTCAAGTTGTGTAGACAGGAGACACTAGCTAGCAATAGTAACATTCATTGAACACCATGTTGGCATTCTTCTAAACACTTTTCACTAACATTTCCATAACCATTTGATGAGATAAGGACTATTAATCTCACATCATAGATGAGGACATTGAGGCCAGGGGGTTACGTAACTTTCCTAAGGTCACAAAGCTCTTTAAGTGTTGGAGCTGGATGTTAAGCCGTCTCCAGAGCCTGTGTATAAATACTGTGAAATGCTGCCCTAACCCAGCACAATTTGCTGTTCAAAACTCAGGAGTGGGTCATATGTGGGTATTCCTCACTCTCAAAACTCATTTTCTGAAATCCAGTTATGCAAATCCAAATGCAGGAAACTAAAATTTAGCCCTGCTTTCTAAGAGGAATGACATCCACTAGATGGCAAACTTTCCTTAATTCCCATGCTTTTTGTTTCCAAAAGTCCTACACTTACTGCATTAGGTTTCACTGTTAGAGTAGAATTCAAACTAGGAAAACACTGCTGCATGTAACACTTTTATTCTTTGCAACTATATGGACAAATGTATGTGACAAATTGGGGAAAAGCATAGGAAAGCTGTATACACAATTATCACAGCTTTAAAAAAATCACATGAGTGTAGGAAAGTGCTGGGAACTACACTGCTCTGAAGTGGAACGCGTTTCCCTCATCTGTGCTGGTCCTCGCCATCATCTGCCTCTTCACAGCCTGTCCCTGTTCAGCTGCCCAGACTATGGGCTGCTTGATCTCAAAAATCAAAGGAGAGTAAACACTTTGCCCCCTTGGAGGGATGGCAATCCATGGCAGGCATAGTCTTAGGAAACCTACTGTGTGCCGTACACTCTTTTAGGTACTAATTGAATGTTCAATAATGATAAAAGGATGGCGAATAACCACTAAAAAACATTCGTGGAAATGATCAGAGTAAAACAAATGTGAGTATATGGTATAATTCTAACTGTAAAATGTGTATGAGGCTGAAGAAATAATAGCATGTGCACAACTGAAAGTAAGTATGGTGGTATCTAAATGACAGTTGATTTAAAAATTTTTTTTTCAAAATTCTCTTTCGTACTGATATTACAGTTGACCCTTGAACAATGCAGGTTTGTACTTTGTGGGCCCACTTATACGTGGATTTTTTTCAATACTAAATACTACTGTAACACCAGATCCACATCTGGTTCTTCAAGAGAACACTATGAGGGTTGGTGGTGGGGTACAGGGGCTCTCATCTTTTCAGCACTTGAAGATATGAGTATAGCTTTACGCTTAACTTGTATGCATGGCTCTGCCTCCATGGATTCAACCATGGATTGTGCAATATGTAGTAAGTATTTATTAAAAAAAAAAAAAACACTTATAAGTGGACCCACGCTGTTCAAACACATGTTGCCTAAGAGTTAAATGTATTGATTTTATGATTTAGAGGAAGTAAAAACTAGAAAAATATTCAGATTAGCATCCAGAGGTAATTTGTTTAAACCTTATGTTTTATGGGTCTCTGACTCTTTGATGTATTTTTTTCTTCTAATTTTAATTAGAAACTTAAATTCCCTGAGTGTTAAAACTCTGTGTTCTTTGGGATAAGGGTTAGGGTCGGTGAGCTAATAATTCTAAGAGGAAGAGGAACATCTGAAAAAGTACCTTCTATATCTCTGGTTTTTTATGGCCATATCTGTGACATACAGAAGTTCCTTGGCCAGGATTGAATCAGAACTGCAATTTACACCTACACAGCAGTTGTGGCAATTCCTGATCCTTTAACCCACTGCACCTGGCTGGGGATCAAACCCACGCCTCAGCAGCAACCCAAGCCACTGGAATTGGATTCTTCACCCACTGTGCCACAGTGTAAGCTCGAGCACCTTCCAAACATTAGTGTTCATTTTATATGGTCAAATTGTAATTCCCCAAAATAGAGAAAGCAAGCAAAAGAATTGGCCCTATAAGCAAGAATAAGGAAATAGAATTATTTTTAAAAAGTAATAAGAGGAAATATACCGTAATGAATATTTAATTTTCTCTATCTTATAAGCATTCTATGTGGTTTTTGTATTTCCAATTTTTAAAAAAGTCTGAAAGGATCAGGATTTGAAACAGCATTAGAAAGTCTTATACCCTGAGTATCTCTTTGATCAATGAACATAAGAATATACCAATTTATCCTGTTTTTTTCTTTTAATTTCAATTAAAAATGTGAATGTTAGGAGTTCCCTTCATGGCTCAGTGGTTAATGAATCCGACTAAGAACTGTGAGGTTGCGGGTTCGATCCCTGGCCTTGCTCAGTGGGTTAAGGATCCGGCGTTGCCGTGAGCTGTGGTGTAGGTTGCAGACGCGGCTTGGATCCCGCGTTGCTGTGGCTGTGGCGAAGGCTGGCAGCTACAGCTCCTGTTAGACCCCTAGCCTGGAAACCTCCATATGCCACGGGTGCGGCTCTAGATAAAGGCAAAAAGACAAAAAAAAATGTGAATAGTAGTTTAGAGTGAGCCTTAGAGAGACAATCTGCTATAAATGTGTAGAAAGCAAAGCAATACTCAAAGACTGGCATCACTTCCATATCTTAGGAGAGAACACTTGTCAGTAAAGTGAAGAATTTTGCCACCCTCCCCAACTTCTCAGGGACATTCTGGAAAGAATCTGCTCCTCTGTGCACTGGCTGGCTTGCTCTTCTCCACAAGAAATATATCCAATTTGATCCATGGGAGCATGACATTCACAGGGTCACATGTATCGGAAGCAGAATAACTGCATTCAAAATTGGGCTCTCTGTGCTTTCATTAACCAGGTTTGAGAGCTAGGCCTCTGCTTATCCTGGCAGATTGTTCACTGTCCTCATAGTCCATGGGAAGGATTCCAACTCTAGAACTGGGGGCAGATATTAGAAAGCCATACTTCCCACTTTGTTTCTAGCAAATATCTTCAGTACAGTTGTACCAAAACATTACCCTTTAGGAGTTAAGGGGATTCCACTAATTAAGTTGATATTTTGATCTCCTTTTGATTCCTTGAGTCTAGTCCTTCCTGAAAGAATCAGTCTAGCACAGGGGTTAATAACTCAAGCTCTGGCATCAGCCTTCCAGCGTCATCACTTCCTAGCTCTGTGACTTGGAGGCATCCCTGTGTTCAGTTCCCTTTTCTGCCAAATGCACCCTCATGCTCAACCATTACCGTTTTTGCCAAATGGAACCTGTTGGAAAGGGTGGATGAGTGATCATCATTTTAATGTTGCACCACTACTGTATGAGGGAGGGATAAAATTTCCTTGATCTGAAGGAGCTGGACCAAATAAGTCATATAGCTGTGCAATCAAAAGACTATTTAAATAAAGCATAAAATAGAAATCATCTTCATAGTAAAGCTCCAGTTAGCAAAACTCTTTTGGTAAAGAATATTTCTACTTTTTACTGAACCTGACTTGTTTCTGTTATCCACAGAACATCTTAACCAGCAAGAAACTTTATTTCTGCTTAAATATCCATGACACAATTTTCTCCTTGTTAGAGGATGTGGGGAAACAATGGTGCTTAGAATTAAAAATAAGTGAACCAAACCCCCTTTCACACAGGCCTACTCAATAATGCCACATTCGTTTCTCAAGCAGTATTTGAGAGTCCCATCAGGTAGAAAGTTCCACTGGACTTCTGCTGAAGCTTCCTGAGCACAGCTAGGATTACTGCTGACATTCAGAGCTGCTGTCACTGCATACAACATTCTGGTACCCTACGTACTCTAAGGCCAAGGGAAAGGAACCAGAAAAGGAAGGAAGAGATTTAATTCCCTTTCCCCTCCCCAAACCCTGAGAGCCAGTCTCCTAGCATCTCAAAGCTTTGGGATCATCAGAGCTGGCCCCTTGCATTATGATGAGTACAACTTAAGTGCTTCTCTGGGTCCATTGCTCTACATAATTCATCCCAAAATAACTCTATGGGTTATTATATCTAGTTTTTAGTTGAGAACAATGAAACTTGGATTTGCCAAAGTAACCATGACTCAAATCTGTCTCTCATTCAAAGCTTTTGCTCCTTTCTATCCCAGTAAGAAGGTGTCCGTGTACATGCCTGATTTGAGGAATTACGAGAAGGGTCTGTGATGCGAGTTCCCGCTTCCAGGTATGACTGTAGAGTAGGGGTCAAGAGGGCAGACTCTAGACCCAGAGTGCCTGGGTTCAAACTCCATGCGCCATGAAATCTTGTACAGTTTCCCTAATATTTCTTTGCCTCATGTTCCCGTCTATCCAATGAGGACAATAATTATGCCTACCCCATGAGAATGTTGTGAGGATTCAGTGAGTAAACATATGAAAAAATACTTAGACAATTGCCAAAGAAGATTGCATGTGTTGGAGATTGGTCCCAGCTGTCACCTCCTGATCTCTGGCCAATTCAAAATGTGCTTACAGGAAGATCTTCATTGACTCACCCTCAGTCTTTATTCTGTTGGGTTCTGTTATTCCATTTTCTAGTGCACAAACACATCCAAATCAGGAAGGCCAACCTTTAGACTGTGGTATCATATGGTCTGGTAGAACAGTGATTTCTGATGATAAATTCCTATGTGATTGTAAGGAGAACATAAATCCAGATCTCTGAACACATCCTCAAGGCACCACATGAGGAGTAGCCCACATCTAGTTTTAAAGCATCACTTTTAGAGACGTGGGCACATATGTCTCAGCCTCATCACTAACTGGCTGAGCGAATTTCCCCTCTGAGCTTCTCATCCCTAAAATGGGATATTACCTATCTCATTGTGAGAGTTCAAAAGACAAAGCAGGAAAAATACCCAGAGCAAGCACTAAAAGGATGAGGGATTGTTATGTTGTCTACATTTGCTATTTCATTTTTTTCAAAAACTTTTGATATAATAGTGCTCATTCTTTCAAAACAACTGTCACAAACTCTAAGGCAGCTTTTTTGTCAAATTAGGTAACCAGTTTTGTCTTTACTTTCTGATTACTTTGTAAAACTTGAAAAGCACACCTACAGTCTGTTCCTAGAGAGCCGGTATATAAGCATTTATCACATCAGAGATTTTTCCCATGTTCTGATAGCCTGTGGTCATGGAGTAAGAAATTATTTTTGCTATGTGGAGGCAGAGTTACTGTCTTGAGATAAAGCATATATTTCTTGTCAGAATAAATGCATCGGTGTGTGTGTGTGTGTATGTGTGTGTATTTAACATTAATCATTTTAGGATTGTGATATGTTAACTACCTAGCTAATAGCATTTCTGTCTTTGCTTACGAACAGGACAAAGTTTTCTGAAAGTCTGAAAAGTTGCTAAATAATAAAAGCTAAACAAATAGGAATAGCTTTCATATAGTGAGCTTATGTGCAGGCCCTGTGCTAAGTGCTTGAGAGTCTTAATCTCATCTGCTTCCCCATACAACAGAATTTATTCCAAAAGGTTACTGTTGCCATCATTTTACAGAGGAGGAAATAGGTTTAGAAAAATAACCAGATTTTGTGTGTGTGTGTGTGTGTGTGTATGGTGAGAACATTTAAAAACTATTCTCTTAGCAACTTCCAAATATGTAATACAATATCGTTAACTATTGTCAGGGCAGAGCTAGGATTTGAATTTGGTTCTGACTTCAGAGCCTACTGTTGCATAGCAGCTTCCCACCTGTGTACAGGGTCATAGAAATCGGTGTTCCATGGTCACTGCTTTGGTAGCTGTGTGCCCTGATAACATTTGGGACAAGAGAGGTGTTTCTCTAGTCACTTAACAGATACCTTTCTCTGCAGAAAAACAAGCCAATGGGTTAACTCATTCTAGAATTGACTTTAAAAATTTACCCAAAGTAGACACCCCTCTCTGGTGGCTTCATTTTTCTTGCAGCTAAACCCTGAGTATTCAAAAAAGAAAGGAGAAGCCAAATAGGGCAGGCCTTTGGCCCAAAGGTCCGTGGCTGAGCTAGACACTGCCCTCTTAGCCCAGAGGCGCACCTCCCCTCAAGACCTTGCTGTGCCCGATCTTTGTGATTCTCACCCCGACTTTGCTAGTCCTGCCCTGCTCTCTGGGTTCCCAGAGCTGCTTGGGGCTCCACAGCCGGCTGAAGAGTGGAAAGATGCATTCACTTACTGGGAGGGCAAGGCGCGTTTGATTCTGGCGACGGCCGCCAGCTCTCCATCCTGCCCCGGCCTCTCCTCCGTCTCCCCCCCGTAGCCGCTGTCTTCTGTGTCTATGCTGTCGCTCCTGCACTTGGGCTCCTCCTGCTGCTCCTGTTCCATCTCCTTCCAGCTCTTAGTCAGCTCAGATACCAGGTTGGCACACTTCCTCCTCCGCGTTGGGGAGCCGTGGCTGCGGAGGAGTCTGTCGATGTCCGTCTCTGGCTGCTCGGGTTCAGGCTCATCACCATCCTTCTCATATCTGTGGCTGAGGTGGCTCACATCGCCTCCTCTCTCGTAAGCTTTGCTGACAACGGTCTTGGTCACCTCTTTCTTTTTGATATGAGAGACTTCGGTGGCTTCCTCTGAGCTTTGTCCCCCTGGCTTTGGGGAGGGAAACTTTGGGACACCCTGGACTTTCTGGTGGGTTAGGGGGTATATCACTGGTCCAGAAGGTTGGGCTGACTCCCTGTCCCCTCCCGGCATCCAGCCTGGGGGCTCCAGGGCCTGCCTGGTGCTGTTCTCATTTGCCCACTGCTGCCAGCCCCGGGCCAAGTTGATAACCAGGGTAGCCGTGCGTACCTTCCGGAGGGCACTCTTGGCGGACCCCTCCCGTCTTTCCTTTTCTCCCGGAGCCATGCTGCCCTTCTCTTTTCTGTTGGTAGCCTGGGCAGGGGCTGAAATGAGTGTGGGCCAGTGGAGGGGCTGGGATTTAAATAGAAGCAGGGTGTGGGGTGGGAAGAGAGTTTGGTGACGGTGGAAACTATGTGAAGCATTTCTTGCCAAGATGAGGTGCCTTCGCCCTGACAGTGTGCTTTTTTTAAACCCTGACAGCTTCAGTTTCATCACAGCAGAGGGACATCTCTGTGGGTAAGGGACAGTGATAGGCTCACGCCCTTTCTTCTCCAAGTGCCAGAATGAAAGTTACGAGATCTGACCATGTGCTCAGCCTTAGCTTTTCCTTGACCTTCCAAAATGGGCCCTCCCATTTATAGGAGCACAAAATACTGCACAAGTTGTGCTGGGAACTTTATAGGCTTGTTTCCATTGAAAGCTCAACAGCCTTTAACATGGCTCTTAATCAGTCCCATTTTAGAGCTGAATACAATGACCTCCAACTTCCAAAAGCTGACAGTGTCTGAGACTCAAGCCCGGATGTTTGATTCAAAGCATGTGCCTCTTCTCTTTCTACTTATCAAGGGTCTAAGTTGCCCTTTTCTCTTGTCTTCAGCTCCGTTTGATACAGACTTTAGAAGTCACCTCATCCAACCTCCAATTTCCATATGATAAGTTGAGGCCTAGAGAGGGGGAGGGAGACAAAGGCCAGGTGTTCTAGTCCTAAGTCTGAATTATTTTATAGACAAGTCATTTTATATATAAGATGGTCAAATTTTTTGTTCAACTGTTTTAAAAAATATTTTAAATTGAAACCTATACACACGTTGAATTTCAATAGATTATTATTACACCTTCAAATATTTTGTTAAGACTAAAGACAAAATAAGTGGGAGCTCCCATGGTGGCTCAGTGGAAACGAACCCAACTAGTATCCATGAGGATATGGGTTCGATTCCTGGCCTCTCTCAGTGGATTAAGGATCCCACTTCCACATGCCATGACTGTGGCCCTAAAAAACCAAACAAAACAACAAAAATAAGTGAATGCTATCAGAAGCAATTATGACATGTTATGTAGGTTGTTATGTTTTAGTAGCATAACATTCCTTAGCAGAACTTTAAGTTCATGCAGAAAAAGCCATTCAGTTCTCAGAACAAAGACTAAAGTGTAGTGGGGTTTTTTTTTTGTTTTTTGTTTTTAAAGGACTGGATAGATAGTCTGGACAGAAAAAGAACCATCTATGAAGAGTCCTAAATCGGAAAAAATGCACAGGGCTCAACGCTGGGTAATTTCTTGAAGACAAATAGAATTTCTTTTCATCCAACAGTTCTATAAACTTTAAAACTGTGTTCTTTCTTCCAATCTTGACATGCAGGTAGCCATACTGATAGAGATATGCTGTCTAAGAGCATTAAAAAAAAAAAAAGGTATGAACTTTAATTACTTCTGATGGAGAGACAATTTTATTTTGAAAAAAATTGTTGATGTCAATTTTTCATCATGTGGGTAATTTACCTCCTAGAATGAGACAACGAGGGAGATGATTTAATACTCTATCTAGAAATCTGTCTGATGTGTTTTCAGAGTTCAGCAGCATCTGATAATGTTAACTGTGGTCCCACGATGCTGAGACAAAATCCCTCCTGATTAATTAAGAAATTGGATCACAAGAAAAGTATTACAAAGATTTCAGTCTGATTTCTGAATCTTCTGGCATTATTTCTTGGAATGCAGATAGATACACCACAGACTCTTTGGTTCCTGTTAGATTCCCTTCAGCCTTCTGGAATGCCTTAGGAAGGAATGGGATTCTTCAGAGACGCCCATGAACTCAGCCCAGGATCAGGCTAATTTATAACTCCCAAAGGGACTTTTTTGCTTCCCTGCCCACACCTGCTCCACATTCAATCCTTTCTTATAGGGAGAGAATGGAAACAGCAAAATGTTATTAGGCTTTCACATATTAACAGGCATTGCAGTCAGCTGCCTGGGGCTTAGGGCTGTCAGCAGATCTGCTTGGCAAGAAACAGAGGCAGCTCCTGAAAGAATCTGGTCATTCCTATTGAGATTTTTGCTTCCATGGAAACCGCAGTCCTTCATTCATACTTTGTCAGAAAAGAGTGTAAAAATCCTTTCCCTCCTCAGGTCTGTTTTGGGCGTTCCCTCCCCAAAGAAATGTCTGTCTGCTCCCTACTGTGCATCTCATAAGAAATGTTATAGCTTCTTTCTCAACCTAAATCTAGATTCTTACACGCTTGGCACTCTTCTTTTAATAGAAGCTGTAAAAGAAATGAAAATAAAATCTCAAAGATAAAGGTAGTGAAATATGTAGCTTACAATGTGAGTTTTCTGTGAGACCATCTGAATAGAAACTGTAGGTGAAGATGTAGACCTGCCTGACTAATGAAGTATCTATTGCCCACTTAGAAAATTTGTTGTGTGAAAATATTTTGAAAAATATTAGTTATTATTTGATCATATAGGCAACACCAGGGAAGGGAACGCTAATTCACTTCTCTTCCCAATACACTTAGCAGCCAGGCAGAGCCAACCCACATCACCTGCTATACAATCTTACTGAAGAGACTTTAGAAACCAATATTTGCTCAAAACTCACATGAAATGATAATTTCATTGATCCTTTCTACATAAATGAATAAATCTTCTACTTGTTTAGTTATAGAAAAGTGGGAATGAGAAACGACTTTAATGGATGGCAGAAAGGGCTTCTGATTTCAGTTGAATTCACTTTTCTCAGTATTGGAATGAATACAATGGGTGAGGCCTGATGGTGAATAACGGGGTGGGGGGTATAAAGCTCAACAAAGCAGAACCCACTTTCAAGCGCTTCCCAGTCTAACCAGGAGAGACATGCCTACAGCTGCCTTTACTAGTTTGGGGCGAGCTGCAATAGAAATAGAGATAAAGCTTTATGGGCTCACTGAGCCCAGGGTGACTGATTTTGTTGGAAGGACTTCCTAGAAATGGTGGTCCTTCATCTGATCTTTAAAAAAGCAGGAAAACTTTTATAGGTGGAGATAGGATACTCTAATCTGAAGAATCACCATGAACAAAGTTAAAGAGGCATGAAGATCCACGGGTATACCCAGCGACCTTCAAATGGCCTAGTGTAGAGGTCACAATGTCAGCCGCCTACAGGATCACGCAGGTCACTTAAACGCATGCGATGAGTCACTCTGGGGGTACAGCATGGGGCGATGAGGACTGTGGGCAACTGGTGAAGCGAAATCTCGAGAGAAATAAGAGACCTGGACGCTTACATGAATTCTCCCAGTTTTTAAATGATGACAGTTCATACAGACACACATACACACACACAATAGTACTGGGTGAACCTACACAGTGTGGCATGTCTTTGTCTTAACCTTTGGAGAAGAGCATTTAATGTGTGTGGGGTAAGGACGGAAGGTCACAGAGCAGCAGGACAGCCCTTTGAAGAAGTAAGTTGGAGCTATATTGTGAAGAACGTTTTGCTAAAGAACAGGTATTTTACCAAATGGGGCTCAGGGCATCACCAAAAAAAAAAAAAATGGAAACCTCAGTGTGATGTTTAATTTATGTTACCAAATGATAAAATCAAAAACCAGCAAAGTGGGGTTTGGATTTGAAAAAGGTACAACTGGGATAGGGAGACTGTTTCTGGCAATTACTAAAATACTCTTGGAAAGAAACAACAGAGGATCTGAAAGTAAGAGGTAAAGTTTGGAGAGCCATTGAGGGTAACAGCAGAAGCACACAGGGACCCAGCAGTTGCCACGGGTGATGGGTTCGGGGATGAGCTAGAGGGTTCAGTTTGAGTGACAGATGTGAGGAAGTGACAGCAGTTGTGAAAAGACAGGAGAAGGAGGAGTTCCCATCCTGGCGCAGTGGAAATGAATCTGACTAGGAACCATAGGGTTGCGGGTTGGATCCCTGGCCTCGCTCAGTGGGTTAAGGATCCGGCATTGCTGTGGGCTGTGGTGTAGGGCTCAGATGCAGCTCGGATCTGGCATTGCTGTGGCTGTGGCGTAGGCTGGCAGCAACAGCTCCAATTAGACGCCTAGCCTGGGAACCTCCATATGTGTGGGAGCGGCCCTGGAAAAAAAAAAAAAAAAAAGACGAGAAAGAGAGTTTTGATAGTGAGAAGGAAGAGTTTGCTTCCTGAGCTGAGGACACTCCCGCAAGTACATGTGAATAGGGGCAGTGACTGTGAATATGGACCCTAGGGTAGGGCAGAACTGGGTGAAAATCCAGCCTCTGCATGTGAGCAGGGCAGCCTTGGGGCATGTTGTCTAAGATTCAGTTTGGTCAATTTAAGAGGAGTCTTATCAGAGCATCTATCTTACAGTGTGATTCAATGAGTTAACACGTGTAAAGCACCATGCCTGGCACATGCAAGCTCTCGATAAATGGTTATTAATATCTTGATGTTGAGTCACGGAGGGAGTTAGAAAATTAAAGCTCCTTAGATAACCCTGTGTGACCAAGGACAGGGCTGATACTGAACCCATGGCAGGATGAGTCTTCAGGTGGGAAGGTCAGGTGGGGTCACTTGTAGGGATTGGAGGCTGCAAGGGAAAGCTTATTTATAGTGTTTTATTTTAAGGTACTTTATAGTGAGGCCTTTAAGGCTGTGTCTAAAAGGTTTCCCTCAGCTTGGTGGGGATCAGATGAGGTCTCAGTTACTCGGTAATGACAATCAAAGAGTTGAGCACAGGAACTTTCCTGGAACTTTCTGGAATATACAGCTTAGTGGCTTACAACCACTGAGGATCACATTAGGACCTTAAATCACATTAGGACCACCTGTGGAGCTTTGACATCTACAGCTGGCACAGAGCTGTCTCTTAGGATGGATGTTGGGTAGCCAGGGTGAGCTCCTGGCTCCACTTTAACCTAACAATACCGTCGGCTGACAACCATGGTTCGAGCTTCTAGAGTCCTGTGGGGCCAGCAGATGCTCCACATGCAGGTCTCAAGAGTGTCGTAACTGTAGGCCAGATCAGGCCGACTGGTTTTGCAGACTGACTCCCCTTTCAGAATCTGGGTACCAGAAAAGCGAACTTCCCTAAGATTCAACTGCCTTGAGTAAAAATGGTAAAAACATTGCTCTCCCCAGTATTTTAACGCGTTCATATGAGATTATGTTTGTGAAGCAATTAGCACAAGTTGTATAAGAGCCCCATACGGAAGTTCTTCCTTGTTTTCTTTATACTATTACTGAGGATAATTATGCCAACTTTTAAATAAATGAACTAAATTCATAGAAAACATACCAAACCTCAGTATGTATAATACAACATAAACCATAACAGTTTTCATTCATTGCCTGAAACTGAAGAAAATTTCAGAGAACAAATATCACAAAAACGACTATCAAACTATTGTCACATTAACTTAATTCAGGAAACAAACTGATAAATGCTTATAATATTTAATTAAGTCTGAACACTGGTGCAAAAGAAACTGGCCTTGTAATTATGACGAGTACTCACTTTTCTTTGGATAATAGCTGTTTGGTCTTCACTATGTTATTAACACTAACTTGGTTCCATTGATGCTTAATTAAACCCAAACTGCATAATTTATAAATGTATCACATTAAACACCCCAAACTGACAATACCCATTAAAGCATTATGTTCCTAACTTCTCTGATCATTGAATTGTATATGTGTTTTATAACACACCTAATATGGCATCAACCTATAGTTCAGTGACAGTAAAAGAGAAGCAACAGCTGGTTTGGTCTCATCATCTCCCACTTAATTAGTGTGATATCTCCTTAATACATTTCGCTACTTCTTATTTTGCTCTATGCAAATGCATCTGCACACTCTCCATGTTTACCTTAAAACTCAAAATTCAGGTATTGTTCAGCTGATCAAAACCCTTTAAGGGTTTACTGATGTCATCCAGATAAAGGTCAAAGTTCTTAACCTCATCGTCAAAGCTCACTATCATTTGCCTTCACTTTTCACTCCTTATCTTTATAGTTTTGTAACTCTATGGAATTTCACCTAAAAAAAAATCTTTTTCTTCCTATTCCAGAGGATGTATGGTTGAAACAAATGTGCATACAGAGGAGAAACCTTGTATTGTAGTCCTATTTCTTCTGCTTACTATCAGTGTGCGCTGAGACATTCATTTAATTTTTGCCTCTGTTTCTTCCTGCATAAATCTTCTTTGTCCTAGACCTGGCGTGAGAATAGGTGAGGTAATATTTACAGAAGTGCTTTGTAAACTGTAAAGAGTGTTAGCAGCTGAGCCACCGTGCTCAGATTTCTTTTTTTTCTTCACCACTAGGCCCACGGTAATATACCCCTCTCTGTGTTCCACTGGTGCCACCCATCTTTATCCTACTGTGTGATGTCGTGTACACCCGTGTAGTCACGGAGCACCACCTAAGTGCTGTGGAGGGCGTGGGTATTCAAAGAGATGAGTCTGACCAGTGTCTCCCCTGATGAAGCTCACAGTGGAACATGGAGAGAGAAAGTACTGGGTTATGACATACAAGTTACAGTAGGGTATATCTGAGGTCACAGTCAGTTTTATCTTTAAGGTTAGGTAAGGCCTGAAAAAATAGAAGCTGACTGAGCAGAGCATTATGGGTTGCTGTCAAATGGAAGGAGTTTGGGGAGAGTAAGCCCTGGAGAGAAGCTTAGCAATTCAAGGTACAGAGGAGGAAACAGGATGTCCTACTGGAGCAAAACCTGAGTATCCCTAGCTGTGCTACAGAGGTAAATAAGTAAGACCAGATTGTGGAGAAACTTTATAGCCCCGATAAGAAAATGTAGATTTTATCCAAATGTTGTAAAGCTGTAACCTAAAGAATGGCATGATCATAGTTGCATTATAATAAATCTGCTTTGTTAGTAGTATGGAGGGTAGATTCAAGGGTGGGAGAGAGTAGAGGCTGACACAATTTTCTTTTATCCAGAGGCTTTCCCTAGCAAAGGGCAGGATGTTTGGGAGTCTTTGTAGGCTCTCTGTTCTCTTTCCCACCCCCTTTAGACTCTTCTGATGCAGAAATTACAATTAGTTTTGCTAACTAGTTCCAAGTAAGGCAGACCAAGATTTTTTCCACTGCTAGTGGTGGGGGAGAGTGGAGAGGCACCCCACTTGCTAAGTCTGGTTATTATGGTGACAGCTTGCAGTCGCCTGGTGCTCCTCCCACACCAAGAAGGATAACGGCACCACGCTGACTGTGCCGACTTGGCGGCTGCTCCAGCTCTCTGCCAGCTCTCCACCCCACACGGCACCCCCAGGAACTATTCACAGGTCTGGACTAGGGATTCCTGGTTCCAGGCCAGGCGCAAGGATACTAGGCAAAGGAGTGAAGAAGTTTAGGTAAGAGATGTCGAACACCTATCCTGAGATAGCAGTCCTAGGAGTTCCTGTTGTGGATCAACAATAACGAACCCAACCAGTGTCCATGGCTTGAGCTTCTGTAACCCCAGGGACTGGGAGGATGTCAGCTTTTCAGTGTAGTTTGATAAGGAGGCATTTATCTCCTTTATCTCCTTCTGTCTTAATTCTCCCAGTGGCAAGGTGAGCTGCAGACTTGCCCCAACTCGGAACAGGAGCTTTGCTTTGAAAGCCTTGCACCGAGCTGGCAGACAACTGGAAGTTCACTATTTTTAAGTTTTAGGACCCTGGCAAGAGGTCTGAGTTATGTTAATTTCAGAACCCTCTGACAGGCTTCAGATTTCTTTCTTTTTTTTTTTTTTTAATAGAGATTGGAACTTACTCAAAGAGGCAAAGCAGCTGTGCACGGAGGTATCTTGGTTTAACATCTGCCTGTCATTTAACACCACTTGTACCGCACAGGGAGGAAGGAGAGGCTGCCTGAGAGCTAAATTTAAGTTGTAAGGGTCTAAGCAGCATTTTAAAAAGATAACAGCTTCCTGTCTGGGAGAGATTAACCAAAAAAGAAATTTTCATTCAGCTGTTTTTTACTCTTTTGATGAGAATGACTCCCCCTGCCCCACCCCAAAGTCCAGGGATAGTTATTTGATCTCAAATAGTTCAGTAAGATGTTTTTAATCCTGGTAAGTCATTCCTTCAAAATAAATATTTATTCTCTTAAAATACCAAGGAGTGTTCAAAACGTGTACTACCTTTCCTTTTCTTCAAAAGGAAAATATTTTTCTGGTAAAACGCCTGGTCAAATGAAAACATCCATGGAGGCCCAAGTTATAAAACAAGAAGGAACGTCTCTTGTTTTGGGGGGGTGACGGTGATGGTTGAAAATCTTAGCGTAACTCTTGTGGAACGCTCCTCAGCAAGCAAAACAGGGAACAGGGGCAGTCCCCTCCCCAGGGGAGTCACCTTCAGCCAGGACAGACTGTCTCCTGGCTGAGGAAGAGGCGGGAGGACCCTGGGGCCAGCTGAAGGGTGCCTGAAGCTTTGATTCAAAGGCAGCTTGCCTGTGATAAAGCTTTGTTCTGTAAACCACTTACATGGCAAAAGAAGTAATCAGAACACCTCAGCGTTGCAAGGATAAATGTGGAATAAAAATAAAAATATACTCTTTGTTGCCAACAGCCTCACATTTACTCCTGGGAGAGTTAACATGTGTAATGAAGTAGCAAAGACCAAGGGGTCAGGAACTCAAACTGCTGGTTCCCACCCCAGCTTTATGGGGTTTTCTTGATGGTCCCCAGACCGACCAGAGGCCTCAGCCTCACCAAGTAGCTTGTTGGAAATGCAGACGCTCAGGCCCCATCCCAGATACTGAATCAGAATCTGCATTTAACAAGATCGCCAGATGATCTGTATGGACACCAAAGATGGAGGTGCACCGGCAGAGAGACCCCCAGTAACTCCCACCTCCTGTTGTTCACGCCTTTGTGTAAGCCCCCTCCTCAAGTGTGGATGTACTTGTGATTGACTCCTAGCCAGCAGAATGTGGCAAAAGTGAAGAGGTTTTTTAGATATAATTAATGTCTCAAATTAGTGGGTTTTGAGTTGAAAGGGAGAATACGCCAAGTGGGCCTGACTCTCCCAGGTGAACCTCCCTTAAAGGAGGGGCTGAACCTTCCCGGAAGTGAGAGGCTCGCCCTGTGGGCTTGATGATAGAAGCAGCCACGTGGAAGGACCTGCAGGGGGCCTCTAGGACCTGAGGGTGGTCTGCAGCCAAAAGCCAGATAAAAGGGAGATGCTCCATCATTTAGCTGCCGGGAGATGGTTGCTACCAACCTCCTAGATGACCTGGATACAGATTCTTCTGCCACTGAGCCTCAGGATGAGAACGCAGCCCAGCTGTCAGCTTGACTGCAGTCTTACAAGGCGCCGAGGAGACCGTTAAGACTATCTGGACCCTTGACCGACATAAACTGTAAGTGAATATTTGTGGTTTGTTTTGAGCTGTCAAGTTGGTGGTGTTTTGTTACACAGCAATAAAAAACCAGTACACCTATGGCACTTTATTTTTCTACTCTTAGTTTGGCTAAATATGATACGGGGCTAAAAACAGTATAACCTATGGAGTTATTGTACAGATTAATGAGTAATATGTGTAAAGTGATTAGAACTGTGCTTGGTAAAATGTAAGTGCTGAAAACTGAATTATGATAGCGTATAACTGATACGGAGAATTGTGTGATTATGATACCCTATTTTTTAGAAGCTGCTTTTTTATGGGGCTAAAGCAGAATGGACCAAGTGAACGACGGTCAAAGAATTATGCTGTGTCTTGTGTATAGGAGCTTCTAACACAACCCAAATGTGTCTTTTGAATTTGCTTCAGTGATAATATAGGTAAATGCTGCTCTGCTGTGGCACAGGTTCAATCCCTAGCCTGAGAAGTTCCACATGCCAGGGGTGCCCCCCTCCCCCCCCAAAAAAATGCGCTGCTGGAATCTACATTGCTTCTTGGGTTAGGTTTATTCACCTAAGAGAATCTGTCCTAGCATCTCCTGGTTACAACTCAAAGTGGAAAAACGTGAACCTTATCTTCATTTTACGGACGGGTAAATGGAGCTGTGGAGGAAACAATTCGTCCTTGTTGTAAAGGAAATACATGACGCTAGAACTGAAATTTAGCATCTTGATTCAAGCCCAGATACTCAGAACTTCATGAGCTGTTTGCTATGTGACTCAAGAAGGTTCAGGTAGAGATGGGCTGTGTTAAATTGATATTTCCCTGCGCAAACTTCAGCAGTTGCTTCTCTGTTCTGTGTCCGCCCTTCCTAACCTGCCAATCGGTAAACCATCCATTTTTTCCCCTCGAACTGAAACTCGATTTGGGGACTTGCAGAACGTTACTTCTGATTACACACCATCTCTTTCTGGTATAAAGAGTGCAGAAGCAATACCAGGTCTCTGAGCCTTTGAGTGGCAGCATGCCTGCTGTCATGACAATAAAATTAGAGTGGGAGGTGAATTATACCCTTCCGTCTGACACTTAAATTTTTCAATCCCTGTGTGCAACTTCATGTGCAACGTAATTGCAAGCACTTGCTTTTCTGAGTGTCCGCATCATTCTTTGTGAATGCCTGTGTTCCCTTCTTATTGGAATGACCTTGTATATTGTATTGAAAATCCCGTTCAGATATTTTTAATTATAATGCCCTTTCAGGAGACTTGTATCTGGCAGCTGCCTTTTATATTGCTCTTTGTTTTGAAGCTCAGTATGCATTCAGAGGTGTTTTTTGTTCTACTTTACCACAGACAATCACATTCTGGTCCTTGGCAAATACCACAGGTGGGGTCGTTCTTTAATTGAACTTTCATAAATCATCCTCTGCTGCGTTCAGCCAAATTCCTGCAAACTTTTCTTCCCTTAGAAACATTTTCAAGCCACTGAAGATGAGATAAAGAAACGAGTTTATCTCCCTCAGTACATGTTTTACCTTTCAACTAGGGTTTAGGTTTTGTGGCTAATACAAATGTGCTATTCTCCAGCTAGCTCCTCAGGAAGCAGCCGAGTTGTGAAAATTGTATGTGTCCTTAGATACTCAGGATAATCTTGTAGAGGGCACATATATATATCAATCAATTTAACGGGCCAGTTTTGATGTTAACAAGTTATGTCTCAATTAGTCTACAGGTATCTGCATGCATATAAATATTTATTTATGTCTTGGTAGTAGAAGTCCCTGGATTTGTAATATACTTTAACCCTAAGATGACAACATTGTTAATTAATTTTTTAATTTTGGTAAACTTGAGTAGAGTATATCTTTAACCCAATCAAAAATATTTGACTTGAGGATAGTGAAAAAGAGTGAACATAAACTTTCCATTAGAACATTTTTAGGTGCTGAAAATAGCTAAATAACGTCAAGGCAATACACCAATGATGGAGTTCTCTTCGTGGCTCAGTGGTTAACAAATCCGACTAGAAACCGTGAGGTTGCGGGTTCGATCCCTGGCCTTGCTCAGTGGGTTAAGGATCCGGCGTTGCCGTGAGCTGTGGTGAAGGTTGCAGACGCGGCTCGGATCCCGCGTTGCTGTGGCTGTGGCGAAGGCCGGCGGCTACAACTCCTGTTAGACCCCTAGCCTGGGAACCTCCATATGCCACGGGTGCGGCTCTAGACAAAAAGACAAAAGAAAAAAAAATACACCAATGATGATAATGTTAGTTATAACCTCTCTTAAATCTGAACCTAGCTAAAATAATATATGCGCATGTTTTTCTTTTTATGGCCACACCCATGACATATGGAATTTCTCAGGCTGGGGTCGAATCAGAGCTGCAGCTTCCAGCCTATGCCATGGCCACAGCAATGCTGAGCAAGGCCAGGGATAGAACCCACATCCTCATGGATTTGCTACCACTAGGCCACAATGGGAATTCCTGGAGTGTAATTATTTCCCCATTATGATTTTAACTTGTTTGAATTTCTAACCCTCACTTTTCCAAGTAAAACCTTCTTTTGGTTAGTAGTGACCAGCCCACATCTATGAGGTGCGTATATTTGCTGATTGACAACCAGTTTTATTTTGCTTTTTTTTCAGGGCCATGTAACTCTGATTTAGCCTGAAATGCACCCCCTACCCCATTGCCTTTCCCTCCCTATACAGTGACTTTCCAGGTCCCATTATTGAACACAATTGATGCAATTTTGTTTTCTGATATAGTATGAGACCCAAAAACTATAGCCTGAATTTTCACCCAGTCAGTGGGCAATATGATCTCATTTTCCCCTCTTGTTACGTTCTCCCTCTGGGCTTGGCTTTCAGAAACAACTAGTCGCCTGTTAGTCCAAATATAAGGCTTAGTTGCTTGACCTTTCCATTCTGCAAAGTCTCCCAGGGCGAATGGGGCTGTCAGCCACCCCCTTTCACGTCTCAGAGCAGCAGGAAGAACATGCTCTCATTCACCACTTTCCAGCCACCGACCGTTTTGCTCAACAGGCAGCTATGTTATGGTTGGGAAACGTAAACTTCTAACAGATCTAATAATTAGTTAACCAAAAGCAACCCCTGGGGCTAACCTACAATCATAGTGAGCCTCAGTCATTTTCCGTATATGCCTAAGTGTGTCAACAACTTGTGATCAGGAACATTGATAGAGTGGGATGTATACTCATTCGGGCTCTGGAAGGCCTTTGGGACTCTCAGTTTATACTTGGGACATTCATGAAATATGGAAACAGCAGTGCAGTGGATGTTATAGTATATTTCAAAATACAAGCCCAGATCTGTGTTAGAGGTGACTTCTTTTGGTTCAATTAACATTTTTAAGTGCATTTAAATGAAAGAAGCCTTTTATTAAAGCAATGAGGCACAGACCTAAGTGAAAAACAGTTGTAAATAAAATCAAACAAAAATTTTAATTTTTAAAAAAGGATAAACCATTAACCTACTAGGCCCTTATACCGTCTAAAGTATAAAAATATTTGGGCTTTTTTTTTTTTTTATAATTGGGTTCCAGATTCTCAGTTTTTCTTCCCCAGAGTCAAATTACTTCTTGATTAAACCAGCTCTCAGAATTATCACAGATAATCCACGTATCAATCAATCCAGTGTCATCCATAGCTTTCCTATTTTACCTAGGACCCTGATCCAACAAAGATGGCTATTTCCCGGCCACCAATTATCTGTCTTTATATATAACTTGCCTCCACCTATCCTTCTCTCCCTTGTTGAGTTCTCACTTCACATTTCACTATTTGACCTCTCTTTTGCATCTTTCTCTTCTTAACCATTGAAGTAAATGTGTTTCTAGAGAGCAGAAGCCACATAGCAAGGGCCATCACAATGTCAATCAACTCTAAAACATGAGTGTTGGTGGTATCCACCAATTTACTGTTTACTTAGGTTTGAAAGTGAAAGCAGAGGTCTTAGCTCTTGGAATATAGCTGTCCCTTGGTATTCACGGGGGCTTGTTTCCAGGACCCAAGGCTAACAGACTTCAGGGATGCTCAAGTCCTTTGTGTAAAATGGCATCGTATTTTCATATAACATATGCAATCCTTTCCTATATTTAAACTATATATTATGTATAATAGCTAGGACAATGTAAATATTATGTAAATTGTTGTAAATACAATGTAAACAGCTGCTGTTGCATGGCAAATTCAAGTTTTGCTTTTTGAAGCATTCTGAAATTTTTTTTTTCCAAATATTTTTGATCTGTGGTTAGTTGTACCTGAGGATGCGGAACCCGCAGGCCTGGGGGCCACTGGACTCATTCTTGACTCTAGGAACAGAGCCACTAAGTCTGGAGATGCCCAAGCCACGTGGATTGGCCTTGTGTAGACACTTTAATCAGGAGCTGTCCGCTGCTTGCGGTCAATAGCCAGTTCTGAGATGTGTCTTGGTCTGCAGCTCACTGGAGTGATTAGACAACTCCAGCCCCAGCAGCCGTGTATTCTCACCTACACGAGAGACCATAAAAGAGAACCTTCCAGAAGACCTAGTCACCCTCCAAAACCTTTTTACTGATGGCAAAATTATCTTCATTTTTAACAGAATAAGGTTGGGTTGCAGTTTTGTTGAGACGCCTTACAGCCCCTTTCTGGTAGGCATTGTCTATAATTTCCAGTTAAAATACAGAACACAACATTTGGCAATTCTTACACTAAAACTTTGTTTATTGTTTATCTGAAAATCTAATTTAACTGGATCTCAATTTTTTTTGCTAGATTTGGCAACCCAGCATACCCTGAATCTCTGTGCAGTACGGAAAGGGGTTGGTTTCAAACACTCTGCTTATCTTCCCCACCCATGCTTCAGTCCTGGGCTCCTTATGAGATCAATACAGGAAGTAAAAGCCCCAAAATGCTGTAAAGCTTTTCCCAAGATCCTCTAAGCAAACATTCATCCCCAACACACCACCCAACTTTGGTAAAATATGTAACTCAATCTCACAAAACAAATCCAAAAGCAAACTGGACCTTAGACTTTGGAAAAATCAAGTGCAAATAAAACCGTGCTTTGGGGAAAACAAAGCATTACCCGTTTTGATTTGTTTCAGAAGGATACAGGGAAAGAAAAGGAAACCAAAGAACTTGGATGATTTTCAGTGACAAAGAACCTAAGGGTCATGAAAAAATAATCCCCAATAGGATTTAATTTTTGGATATTGATTCATAGTTTACAAAGGTTCTCATATTAAGTAATCTGAATTTCATAAGAACCTAGATGAAGTGGAAAAGTGATGGATCCTTTTTGAATCCTACCGACCTTGACACTGACGGGCATTCAATACATTGCTGTTCAGCTGAATAATTGTTTCCATTTGCCCATAAAGAAACTAAGATTCTGAGAAATTACTTTACCCACTGCCAGAATTAAATTTGTGAGAAAGCCAGGACTTGAACTTGGTATCTTTATTCCTTCCTCCCTTCCTTCCTTCCCCTTTTTCTTTCTATGGCTGCATCTGCGGCATAATGGAAGTTCCCAGCCTAGGGGGTTGATCAGAACTGCAGCTGCTGGTCACAGCCACAGCAACACCGGATCCAAACTGCATCTGCAACCTGTGCCACAATTTGTGACAATGACAGATCCTTAACCGGCTGAGTGAGGCCAGGGGTTAAACCTGCATCCTCAAGGACACTATGTTAACTTCTTAACCTGCTGAGCCACAGTGGGAACTCCCCTCATTTTTGATTAAGTAGTTTTTCCATTATACTAGGCAACCTCCTCAAAAATTCTGTACCAATGAAAACCAGTTTAAGAAAAAAAAAAAAAACAGCAGCATAGGTGAGGAAAATGCTGATTCAGCTAATATAGTGTGTGTATTATATTATGTGTCAAGCACTAAGCTTAGTGGTTTTGTACACATTTTCTCAAACTTCACAAGAGCTATCAGTGACAGTTTGTTCAGAAGCCATATATTTAAGTCTATGAAGTCAAGAATATTAAAATAAGTTTAAAAGTTTCAGAGAAGTCAAATTAAATGCCAAGCTGTAAATTCATATAGCCATTCAGCACATACATATTGGATACTAATTATATATCAGACACTCTGGTAGGTTCTAAGAATGCAGATGTGGCCTTGTTGTGTTAGATTTTTGAGTGTAGTGGTTGACGAGCATAAAATAGTTTCTGCACTGAGATTGTTATCCTTGATTCATTGAAGAGCTCCTCTATGTAGCCTTGTTTTAGGCAAAATTCTAACAAGCTCAGTTACTCATTTCCTCTTCTGTGATAGGTTAGAAATGACAATGAGAAGATACACTTCGAGCACCAAAAAGCCTCAGTTTACTATCTGGAAGAGGACACAGCATATACACTGCAACTGCATTTGAGTTTGAAGTTATCTAATTTATTGGCTAAACATCCATACAAACCCTAGTAAAGACAGCGTTCACTGATTTTTGATGCATTAATTTAGTGGATGCTTTTAGCTATGAACCAGATACATATGCTAACTAAGCTACTAAATAATGCCCTTTAGAAAAACATATCAAAGTAAAACATAATTAAAACAGTCATCTGGAAACTATTCCTATATTGAATACCTTGTTCTATGATGATGTTAAACAAGAAAGTATTATGTTAGGACATGAAAAAACAATTACGCATGTAAAGCAATGAAAGTCACTCATTTCTACCCTCATTTTAAGGCATAGATCTTTGCAAATTATAATGTTGGTGTCAACAACATCCTTGGCAATTTCTGCATGATATAACATAGGCTGAAAAACCTAAGGACAGGAGTTCCCACTGTGGCTCAGTAGTTAACGAATCTGACTAGGAACCATGAGGTTGCGGGTTCTATCCCTGGCCTTGCTCAGTGGATTAAGGATCCAGCGTTGCCATGAGCTGTGGTGTAGGTTGCAGACGTGGCTCAGATCCCCTGTTGCTGTGGCTGTGGCGAAGACCGGCAGCTACAGCTCCTGTTAGACCCCCAGCCTGGGAACCTCCATATGCCACGGGTGCGCCCCTAGATAAGGCAAAAAAAAAAAAAAAAAAATCTAAAGACAAATTCCAAAATAAACCCAAACAACATCAAATAAGCAACCAGAACAATCTTTAGGGGGCTAGAGGCTCTCTTTCTGCAGAGCTGGGTTTTACCCTAAGGCTCATTCTTCAGGGGTCTCGAAGCAGCTCCAAATTTTATCTGCTTCCATGCACATGAGAGAGAGCACTTGAA
>PVHT020000230.1:5962228-5994134 GCA_004024745.2 Catagonus wagneri
ATCTAAAGACAAATTCCAAAATAAACCCAAACAACATCAAATAAGCAACCAGAACAATCTTTAGGGGGCTAGAGGCTCTCTTTCTGCAGAGCTGGGTTTTACCCTAAGGCTCATTCTTCAGGGGTCTCGAAGCAGCTCCAAATTTTATCTGCTTCCATGCACATGAGAGAGAGCACTTGAAAAAATCTGGCTGTAACTCAAGCAAAGTTTACCATAATGGCATCAGAGTCGGTGTGGATGTGAAGGTACTGCTTACTCTTTCTGCGTGTTCCCCTGCTCTCTTCCTTATTCAAAATGTTTCTTGTCAGTAAAATGAGAAAGCCCATTGTTAGAACTTAGGAAATTATAATTCACAAATGCCACCCTAAGAAATCACTATTGTCATCCAAGAATAAAGTATAAGATAGGATCCTCTGTTAGGTGCAGTTGACAAATTCTTTTGCTAAAGCTCCACCCTGCCGTATGGCGTTACTCCTGGTTTTGTCCGCCTCCTTTTCAAGTCATGTGTGGCCATCTTGCCCACATACCTGCAGGTATAGCATTAATTCCTCCATGGGCAGGAAATAGTTTCTCTGGCAAGTTAACAAGTCAGCTTTGTCTTAGACGGAGCTCTCTTCTGAATTCTAGTCAGAGGTTATTTTTTTTTAATTAAAGTATGGTTGATTTACAGTGTTGTGCCAGTTTGTGCTGTACAGCATAGTGGCTCGTCTCTCTCTATATATGCGCTATATATATATATATATATATATACACACACACACACATATGCTATATATATTCATTTTTTCTCTATCATATATATATACATATATATATATGATCCTTTTTTATCTTCCATCATGGTCTATCCCAAGAAACTGGATATTTCTGTACTATACAGTAGGACCTAATTGCTTATCCATTCTAAATGTAATAGTTTACTAACCCCAGCTTTTGTTGATCACAGGCATCCTTTTTGGGGATTCTTTTTCCTTTGTCTTTAACTTTGAACCCCACCAGAACAAGATGTACCTGAGGGTGCATGTGTGTGTGTGTGAAAACCAAGTAGCTACTTTTAAATGTGCAGGTGTCTCTGTCAGAGCCCAGCCTGGAGCTCTTGATGAGCGCCTGGAAGGAATGGGATCTCACAGCACTAGAGATTAACTGCAGTGAGGGATAAAGGAAGGAGCTAGATGACTTGCCTGATGAATCAGCAAAAGGGTATGTGTTTATTTGGTCAAGTCTGGAGAGAAAATACTCTGATAGGTTTTATTAATCTCTGTTGTATTTAATAAAATGGGCTTGTGTTGTGGTGAAGGAGGTGAGTTCACTAACTAGAGAGTCTGGCTTTAAAGCTAAGCTTAGCAACTTCGTAGTTGTAGGACCTCAGGCAGCATTCTGAGCCTCTCTGGGCCTCTGTTTCCTGGTTTGTAAAATGCGATGGCAGTAAGAGTGCTGGGAGGTTTATATTCAGTAATGCTGGTCAAGTGCTTAGCATCCAGAGGGTACTCAAAGCTTCACTGTAAACTCTGAGCTTACCTGAAAGTGGCTGGGGCAAGTGACCACATGCTTGGGTGGCCACCATTTGTCTGTCTGCTAATTCAGCTGCTCAGTGCCCCTTGAAGTGTGACGTGAAAACCTTGCTCCGTTTTTATTCAACTCAGTACTAAGAATGTGGATTGTGACAGACATCTAAATTCCAAGTTAGAATGACATGACCAGCTCACTCCTGTATTCTCACTTCTCTTCATGTTGTGAGCCCAAACTGAGAGTTTGGATTCACTTCCTAAATCTTGCCACATCTCTACACCAATTTTGCCACATCTACATCATACACCAACTGAGTATTTCCAATCCCCTTTGCTAATAAAACTTGTGTCCATTTGGGGGACTAAACCTGCTATCAGTGGAGTAGAAAGAATGACTCTGACATGTTATCTGTCATTTACACAGAAACCAAATTGGGGGAGCTGGAGGTACTTGGAACTGTGCCTCTGCCCTTTGGCAGGACTGGACTCAGAAGTTCTCAAGAAATGAATAATATTTTATTATTCAGTCTTGATTATCTGGTAAATCTAATAGTATCATTGCCAAGAGAGAATCTATGCTACTTGAGATCTCTATTGTTTTTCTCTTCTTTCTATGTGATCTAATTTTAATTTTCTGAGCCCAAGTTTTCACTTACCTGTAATCCGTAGCAGATCTTTCAAAAACATTCTCATAAATTTATTCATCTAATGAATTTCTGTTCATCTGTTGAAATGCCACTTATTAAAGTCCTTGTAAAAGATTACGGTTATCTTAAAACTTTCTAGTAGTTTGACTGTTTTACTAAGAATATGCTTTAAAACTCCACAGTAGGGAACATTTCAAACACAGACAAAAATAGAGAATATGGCATAACTTCCATGCACCCTGTCTCTTCATCACAGGTTCAACAGTCATAACAGTCTCCTTCCACTGTCAGATTATATGTTGTCTGGGGTTTATTTCAACATAATTTTATTAATAAATATTTCAGTCCTGGCCTGTCTCTCTAAAAGATAAGATCTCTCTCTCTCTTCCTCTTCTTATTTTGGGCATGCCCGTGGCGTATGGAATTTCCTGGGCCAAGGATTGAAGCTAAGCCACAGCACAGACCCAAACCACTGCGGTGACAATGCCAGATCCTTAACCCACTGCACTGCAAGAGAAATCCTCTCCCTTATTTTTATATATCCATAATACCATGATCATACCCCCCAGATAATCATTTCTGAGCATCATGATCAATCAGTTAGGGTTCAGATTCTACCAAACTAATCATCCTTTAAACTGCATAAAACTGCAGCTTCCTTTCCTAGGTTGGTTTCCAGAGCTTAGTATCTGTGGTCACCATTAGATGGCCGCTCTGTGCCTACCAAGAATCTTTGGCCACCAAGTTGATTCCCTTTGACTCAGAACCCAGGGCCTTCCCTGGGGACTTTATAGGCCCAGGAGAGCTGCCTGCTCTGAGAAACAGGGGAGGGGTGGGCCCTGAAAACCACATACCTTTATGAGATGCTGAACCAGTGGTAGCGATTAAGAGTGTGAAACAGAAGTTTCTGTTGTGGTTCAGCAGTAATGAGCCCGACCTGTATCCATGAGGATGCGGGTCTGATCTCTGACCTCAGTCAGAGGGTTAAGGATCCGGTGTTGGTGTGAGCTGTGGTGTGGGTCATAGCTGTGTCTTGGATCTGGAGTTGTTGTGGCTGCAGCATTGGCCGGTGGCTGCAGCTCTGATTCGACCCCTAGCCTAGGAACTTCCATATGCCGTGGGTGCGGCCCTAAAAAACAAAAAGAGAAAAGAAAAAAAGGGAAGCAGAGCAAGCCTTCTCTTCGCCCATCAGTGAGCTGGGTGGTGTGGAAGTGTGGGCAGGGACCCTCCTTACAGAGGAGACAGTGTGCTGCTCATGGTTGCCTGCACCCCCTCTCTGAACCCTCTCATATCATGCAACCCGGAGCGGCTTGGGGAAAAAAGGGTGCAGTTAGTAGCTGTCATTCCAGAGCGTCCTTACCGATCAACCGCAGTGGGGAAAAGAAGCGCCTTCCCGTATGGGGGGAGGAGCTGTCTCATTAACACCCCTCTCCCTCTCCGCACGTGCCCAGTGCTGACAGACGGGCGTGTCCCACCGAGGTCCCTGCTCACGTGTGTCTCCTGGGAATACCCCAGGAAGGCAGCACAGATTCAGGGCTGGCAGTAGACCTGGTGCCGGTGGTGTCACTGGTCCTCCCGATGGGCCCCTTCTGGAGACGGCTGGGAGCTTCCTAGCAACCTTTGGTGGGAACTGCAGAGGGACAGGGCAGAGGGACAGTCACCGACTCTACCAACGGTGTCACCTCTAAGCTGCGTGGAGGACGTACCCAGGGCAGGTCAGCACCGGGGGATGTGTGGTCGGGGACAGAGCTTTGCAGGAGGAATAGACGCACATTGGTATTGGTGTGGGGTGTGCTATTTTATCGCCTCGGGGCCGGTGCTTCACTTATCCTCACTGTGACTGAGTTGATGTGGCCACACCACAGTCAGGAAGAAGGACTTGACTCACTTCTCCAGCCTCATTACTTGGGACGCCTGCCTGCCCTCTATATCCCAGTCGTGGGCAGCTTCTCCCCTCTCCCCAAAGATTTAACAGCTCTTCTGCCTTCTGGCCTTTGGCCTTTGATCTCTGCTTGGAACTCATTCTTTTCTAGGTCCAGTTCCTTCTCCTTCCTCAGGCCTCAGCTTAAAGGCCCCTGGCTCTGGCAAGCCCCGCATCACCCTAATAGGTGAGTGGCTGCTGCCACGTGCTCCTAAAGTGCGCTGTGTTCCCCCTATTACACTTCATCAGTGCTAGTGCTTGTGCATTTGCATATCTTCCATATCTGTGAACACCTTGAGAGGCAGGGATCACCGCGATCTGGCTCGCCCCTTTAATCTCAGTGCCTGCTACCGTACCTGCTGCAAGTAGGTCCTTAACATATGTTTACTGAATGAAGGAATGCATTCAGTTTATAAATAGACTTAAGGGACGGGTCTGAGCCAAAAGTTGAGCAGGCTTAGAAACATCAAAAGGGGCCCTGAACCGGGTAGGAGATCTCAACTGCGTTATATGGTAGCGAGGGGAGGGAGGGCAGAGAAGAGGGGACGCTGGGCCGTCCATGTTCTCCGCTGACCTGTGCTTCTGACAGCTTGTGCTTGGCCATGACCAGTGGCTCCAACACAGAGAATCATTCAGGCCTCCTGTCCCTGATGGTCTAGGGGGCTGTGCCGGGTCCCTGTGGGGCTGGGAGAGTCCTCTCATATCCTAGAACCCGGTACCTGGGAGCCTTAGGTGCTGGCCACCTTGAGGTCCTGGAGTGTAGACCCTGGCAGTGAAGAAGCAGTTCTAAGGGCTGCTGGTCTAGCCTCTCATCCTCGTCCTTTTAGGCTGATGATGCAGTCCCTACAGGAAAAGCTCGTTCTCAGTGGAGCTTAGTCTATGGCTAAGCCATTCTCCTACCAATAGCAGGAGTTGTTTCCCCCGCCTCTCCAACTGCACCTGCAGCATGTGAAAGTTCCCGGGCCAGGCACTGAATCCGAGCTGCAGCTGCGATCTATGCTGCATCTAAGGCAATGCTGGATCCTAAACCCACTGTGCTGGGCCTGGGATCGAACCTGACCCACCACAGAGACGATGCTGGATCTTAACCTGCTGCACCACAGTGGGGACTCCAAGAGGTTTCTTTTTGTATTTTGTTCTGAAACCCGATTTCCTGAAAATTCCAGCTGTGGGTGTTCATTCTGGAGAAACACATAGGGACTTAAACCCCCTCTAACATGACAGACCTTGAAATATTTAAAGAGACCTGTAAATCGTGGCCATAATGCCTTTATCTCTAATGTAATGGATGCATCATCTTGAATCTAATCGAAAAGAAAAATGGGATTTAATTATTCTGATGGAGAAATAGGGATATTTTCTCTAACTGTATAGTGGTTATTAATTATAGGAGTATATTTATAAAAATCATCTAATATAGAACTCTGCCAAAAACAACCCATTTATCTATCGCTTTTAACTTACTATGTCCATAGACTATTACCACATCTGGCAACTGGACATCATAAATGCACTTTGAAGAAATATCCCAATTTAAAAGGTCTCTATCCCACAAAAGAGACCCAGCTGACCTTACTGATGGTCTGGAAAAAAATGTCACCCACAGTCTTAGTTATTTTACTCTGGAATAGAACCCTGCACCCTCTGCGCCATTAGCTTATTAACTTGGGTTAATGTAGTAGGAGTGTAATGATGGATTATGCTTTGCTCTAGCTGAAGCCTTCATTTTCAAATTGTTGACAGCGGAGTTCCTACCCTGGCTTATTCACAGGTTATAAACAACCAACTCACTTGCTTTGTTTAGTTCCTAAATCACTTCCCTATTTTTAGCTCATTGCCATATTTGAGAAGAACAGATAACCTTTGATTTCTTGTGCATGTGGCAGCCAGAGGTTTGTGGAATGAGAGTTTGGGCCTGAGTGTATGAGTGCCAACCACATCAATGGAAGTTTTTTGTGTGTGTGTGAGAACAGATCCAGCTAATAACTTTAGCCCAGGTTAGTGTAGCTCTGTTTGAAGTCCCCGCTGCTCAGTGAGTGACTCCATAGTGACATCCCCTCCTGCCCACTGGCCCGGGCTCTTGTAACTCGAAGCCACCTGCAGTTGGTGGTGTTGGTGCCCAATCTCCTAAGACGTCGGGCCATGTCCTTACAAGTGCAGCCACCATGTCTAGCCCTGTGTAATGCCCTTCCAAGTCAGTTTGCCAGGAAAAATGATTGACTCATGGAAAGGGAGTTTGTATTAAAAGTGGAGAAGGGTACAGATGACTGATCCAAGAAGGTCCTAACACCTAGGTCACTTTGAAATTCAGATTTGCATCGCAAACACTGTGTTCTGTGTGTGCAGAATGTCAAGGCCTATGGGACTGACACCTATCCGACCAGTGTGTGCTTCTCAACGCTTTCCTATCCTGAAATAGCAAAGCGATCCTCATAAGACAACTTCTTCTATTTTGCCCCAACATACTTTGGGATAGACCAGTGTTTCTCAAGCACAGATGATTTTGTCCCCAAGGGGACACTTTGGTAATGTCTGGAGATATTTTTGGATGTCACAGATGGATGCTTGTACAGGCATCTAGTGGGTAGATCTGGGAAGGCTGCTAAAAGCCCTACAATGCACAGGACAGCCCCCACAGCAAAGGGTTACCTGGCCCAAAATGTCAGTAATGCCAGATTGAGACACTTTGAGTTGGCGAATTTGTTTCTAATGGATTTAAAATTTCTCCTGATAGGCTTCAACTTTATCAACTGTTTTCCATCATTTTTGTTGAGTCCAGGAATGACTAAAGTTAGTACAGAACTGCTGCTTATCAAAATTCCCTACACCACATCCAAGATAAGCTCATATTGCCAGGGTAACAAGCATAAAACACGTTACTAAGTGTATTCCTAAATGAGACTGTGTCTCCATGTCTTTTGTATCCTTAATGAAGAGAGACTAAAAAGGAATAAGGAATCAGTTTTCTGTGGCTGCCATAACAAATCACCGCAAATTTAATGGCTTAAAACAACACAAATTGTTTATCCTTTACACTATAGGTCGGAAGTGAGACACAGATCTCACTGGGCTAAAATCAAAGCTGTGTTCCTTCTCAAAGTTCTAGGGAAATGTCCATTTCCTGCTTCTGCAGGCTTCTCTAGGCTACCTGCATTCCCTTGCTTGTGGCCCCCTCTCTCCTCTGAAAAGCCAATAAAGGTGCCTCTCTCTGACCATTCCTTAGTACTCCTGTCTACCTCAGATCACGGCCAGAGCACAGTCTCTTCTTTTAAAGATCATTGTGATGACCCTGGGCCCACACATAGAATCCAGGGTCATTTCCTCATCTCAAGTTCCTTAATTTCGTCACATCTGCAGAGTCTTTTTTACCATGTATGGTAACATGCATGTTACCGAGGGTTCCAGGTGTTGAGATGTGTACCTGGTCGGAAGATATTACACTGTCACAGGAGAATCCTAATTTTGGCATCACCTTGTTTCTGTTGGGCTATTGATGTCCTGACAGCTGAGGACAAGCTGAAGCACACAGGCTTGGGGAAATCTGCTATCAGTCGTCCTAGAATGTCCTGTGAGCAGCTCGACTGCAACCTTGTAGTAGGGGTGGATTTGCCTCTGAAGGAAATGGACATTTCCGTTGTCAGCCGTTCTGGAAAGAATCCATTCCCAAAGGAGCCTTAGAACAGGGCGAGGGGAACGCTTTGTTCTCTCTCTGGGTCAGGGTTCCCTTGGCCTAGACCTGGAGATGCAGAGGGTCCTGGGGCCCGAGCAGCGGTTGGGTGCAGGATAAACCCTTGGGTCTGAGCCGGTGTCCTGGGGTGGAGGACATGACATAAACTTGGTTTATAAGGGACCTAGAAGGGGCTGGGGGCTGTGCAGCATCTTCAAATTACCTTTAGAATAATTTATGTCATTATTTTTGAAAAGCAGCTTTTTTTTTTTCCTGCTATGCTGTGAAAACTGGAGGGGATGGCCTCGCGACACTCGGGGGTGGCTCTTCTGCGGTGTGAAGCGGCAGCTCACAGAATGCAGGACGGGACAAGTGGTGGAGGGAGTGTTGGGAGGACTCACGGGACACTCAGATATTAAGAAACTGTTAGAAGAGGAAAACCTATGCTACAGACTGAGTGTTTATATACCCCGCCCCCTGCCCCAAATTCATGTGGAATTCCTACCCCCCACGGTGAGAGTATTTGGCTGTGGGGTCTGTAGGAGTGATTAGGTCCTAGGAGCAGAGCAGGACTAGCGCCCTTTAAAAGAAGCCCCAGAGGGCTCCTTCGCCCTCTTTCACCATGTGAGGACACAGTGAAAACACATCTGTGAACCAGCAAGAAGTTCTCACCAACACCACATCAGGCGAGTGCCTTGTTATTGGACTTCCAACCTCTAGAACGGTGAGAGAGAAATTTCTGTTGTGTGTGAGTGCACCAGTACATGGTATTCTGTTGGCGTTTTGAGCCTGAATGGACTATGACAACCTGGAAAAATGGCACATCAAAAGGATGAGGGGTTCCCCTGTGGCGGCTTAGATATGAGAAGGGAAGTGGTGAGCTCCTGGGTGCCGAGGTCTGGGGAGTTTGGGCTATGTACCGCAGTCTGCTTTCTGGTCAACATACAAGTGTGAGATTTGAAAGCATTTTGATAATAAACATGACATTTTATAAGATTTTATAGGGTAATTGATGCTATGGAGATTAATTTTTCCTCTGAAGGGACTGACTGGGGTAGGCCATGTGGAAGGAACCTTAGATGCTCACACGGACATGGGCATTTGCATCTCCTGTTTTCCGCTCTGCACATTCGCTCATCACTCGCACTAACACACCTACGGTCTTTGTTCCTCCCTTTGGGAAACAACAGTCCCCGACCTCGAGGAATTCAGAGTGTCGTTTACTTCCCCTTTGCACCCACAGGTTGCCAGCACCATGCCTGGAAAAATTTTTTTTTGCTAAATAACTACATCAGAGTCACTGTTCTCACTGACCAGCCGTCTGGGGTGGTGAACTCACTTTACCTGAGCCTCACTTTCCTCACTCAGTATGAGGGGTGTGGAAATTTTAATTCTAAGGTAACTTCTGGTTCTCATATTTCATGTTCTTTTCAGCGTATAAAGTGTTGTTTTTACCCAGTGATGGCTTTACTTTTTTATTTATTTATTTATTGCCTTTTTAGGGCCGCACCCGTGGCATATGGAGGTTCCCAGGCTAGGGGTCATACTGGAGCTGCAGCTGCCGGCCTTCGCCACAGCAACTCGGGATCCGAGCTACATCTGTGACCTACACCACAGCAACACCAGATCCTTAAACCACTGAGGCCAGAGATCAAACCTGCGTCCTTGTGGAGGCTAGTCAGATTCATTTCCACTGAGCCACAATGGGAACTCCTTCCTTCACAGGATAAAGTAGCAAAGTCACCTAAGTGCCTGCCAGTAAAGCATTAGATGTTTCAACTAACAGGTAACCAAGCTGAGGGTAGGATGACCGTTGATATACATACATTTGTTACTTCAGTTCCAATTGTTTCCTGTTCTGTCTCTATAACATAAAGTGTGTTGGCGATGAATTTCACCCCATGCCTTGTCAGGCAGAATCAAAGGAAGCAGTTTCTGGGCTTTGCATCAGACAAAGGTTTGGGTAAAACGAGGTGTGGACTGGGCCCTGGTCTTCCCTCACTCCCTTCTGCCTTGCTCTCTCTTGAAGCGTCTTGGTCAGATTCATGTATCTGGTTCTAAAGATTCGGTTTCCCTGGGCTGAGCTCCCTTAGCTTTCCAATTCTCCTCCTTACTCTCCAGAAGGAAATGCTGGGTTGTCTGCTCAAACGTTTACGATTAAATTTCCCCCAAGGACAAGGGCAGCTGCCTTTCCTCCAGTACACGTGGAGCTTTCTTTTGAGTTTAGGCCTGCGAGTGATGACAGAAATATACTGGTTTACAAGTGCCAACACCCAAGGCCACCACAGGGATGTAGAATTCACCTGCCAGAGCATTTGACACTTGCGTCAGGAAAAGGCAACAGCTAAGAAAAGCCCTGTGAGAAAGAGTTTCTCACGTACGTGGCAAAGGCTGTCCAGAACTGTAAATCGGTTGGATGAGGGTTTCCTCTAGCAAGTTCTCCCGTGGGTGGAGGGAATGAGGAGTCCATTCAGCTCATTTGGTAGTTGCGTGGAAAATGATAGCATACCAGTGAGTGATGCAGGAATCATTTTTCACCATGAGGTAAAGCCCCTTTAGTTCCTTGTTCCTTTTCCCTTTTTTTTACCCCCAAGAAAGTAAAGTGAGGATGTATTTAGGGGCAGAATATTCATTGAGGATGGAGGGGGTTGAAGGTTGTAGCCCCTGATTTTCATTCCAGCACCACTATCCTGAGGGGAGGAGGGTTTTTTGATCTTTATTTAGTCTTGATTGGTGGTTTCTTATCCTTACACATTTGGCAAAGCCTGGGTGACCAACTGCTTCCAGGTATAGATTTTTGGGTGCAGTCTCCTCTTCGTAGAGTTCACAGGCTTTGAGATCAGCTCTTCCATTTGGCCAGTCATGACAATGGCATTCAAATATTCTGCCTTCTTTCTCTTTCTTTCTTTCTTCTTCTTTTTTTTTTTTTTTTTGCTTTTTAGGGCTGCACCTGCGGCACATGGAGGTTCCCAGGCTAGGGGTCCAGTCAGAGCTACAGCTGCCGACCTACACCACAGCAAGTGGAATCTGAGCTGCATCTGCGACCTACACCACAGCTCATGGCAAAGCCGGATCCTTAACCCAATGAGCGAGGCCAGGGATCGAACCCATATCCTCATGGTTCCTCGTTGGATTTACTTCCACTCTGCCCCAATGGGAACTCCTTGATCTGCCTTCTTGAAGCCTGACCTTAGAGAACATTCCCTTCATTTGAGATGTGTTCAGATTCCTTCAGAGGCTAACGGGGAAGTAAGTTACAAACAATACTGATAAACAAAGCCTTCAGGTTTTAAACTTAGTGTAATAAGCTAAAATGAGGTAAGAAGGCAGCGCTACTTGCTAAGGATGTAGTTACTCAGAGGCAGTGGGAAATAGGCAGAGAGAATGCGTGTACCCCTATATCATTGGAAGTTCTTTGCTCAGGAAGTTAGGTGAAACCCAGAGCCCTGCCTCAGAGTGACCCTGAATGGGCCTGGCATGCTAGGTGTGACCCCTGGGAACCCAAAGACTTACGCCGTTCCATTTAAGTAGAGGTTTAACATTCAAAAACCATAATCCAGACCTGCAAAGGAATCTAAAGACAATTCAAATATTTCGTTTGTGCTATTTTGAGAATAAGGGCTTCCCACTGTGGCTCAGTGGGTTAAGAACTCAACATAGTGTCCATGAAGGTGCAGGTTCAATCCCTGGCCTCTCTCAGTGGGTTAAGGATCCAGCGTTGCCACAAACTGTGGCCTAAGTTGCAGATGTGGCTCAGATCTGATGTTGCCATGGTTGCGGTGTAGACCTGCAGCTGCAGCTCCAATTCGACCCCTGGGCTGGGAATGTCCATATGCTGCAGGTGTGGCCCTAAAAAGAAAGAAAAAAAGAGAGAAGATTAATAGAATCAAAACAGTGCACTTAATAAAGTACCTGTTCTTCTCTCCAATTCTCTAGCTTCTCCAGTTTCTACCAATGGTTCTCACTTACCAGTCCAGAATGTTCTAAGTCCCTGGCAATAATCCTCTCACCTCTAGGCCCCAAGGAGAGAGCTGCTTTCACTTTAGAAGGTAGGATCCACCTTGAACTCACTGTGAGACTTCTGACAAGTCTTGTGAGTGGTAAATAGTAAATCATTCCCTCAGGTCCTTTGCAATTGTCCCTCTTATTGTTGCCACAAGAATGTATAAAAATGAAGTTTGTTTTCTTACCTCATGCAAACTAATGGCTTAAGCCACTGGTTTTCAGATTTCAGGAGACAGAGGGTCCAGATTCCATGAACTGGACCTCTCAGAACACCATGAAGAAAGGGGATAGTTAACTTTATTACATGGATGAAGAACAAACTTTAAGTTTGTAACATAAAACCATGCTGGAGCACACCTGTCTTGAATTAAAAAGTTACCAGAACAACATGGCCGGCTTCTTCTGTTCCCTTCTTTAACGTTTATTACTTTTTCCTCCCTCATTTTTTTACGCCCTCGCTGAAGCGCGGCTTGTGTTTGACAGCGCTTGATAACAGAAGTGCAGAGCAGATGCCAAAAGTGGGATATAAATATATGAGACAGACTTGTAATCGAGAACCCAACATCCTTTAAATTCATTTTTTCTTGGAAATTGAGAAAGACAATCAGCATTTTTAAGGCTACAATATCTTTTGTCCAACTTAAAACCTGTCCGAAGTGCATGGGAAAATGTTTTGCTAATCTTCATGCCAAGTTCTCTGGGGAGATACAGAGAAAACTTTTACCTAAAAGATGGGCAAAGGAAAGTCTCTTCTTATTCTGCTATTTTTTCCCCTTTTCTAGACTACTGCTTTTCTACAAATTTGGCCGGCTTTATTTTTTTTTCTAATTCTTTTTATTAAGTGGTTACTTTTCAATCTGCAACTTACATATGTACTCTGTTTCTTATCTTCCGTAATAGCCTTCTTGAAACACTCTGCTATGTACTGAATGTTTGTGTCCCCACAAAATTCATTTGTTGAAATCCTACCCCCAAGGTGATACCGTTAGTATGTGGGGCTTTTGGGAGGTGAGTAGGTCATGAAGTATCCTTAGCTTTCCACCCTCTTCTGCTGGATGAGGACACAGTGAAAAGGCGGACATCTAAGAACCAGGAAGTGGGTCCTTAACAGACACCGAATCTGTAAGTGCCTTGATGTTGGATTTGTAGCCTCCAGAACAGTGAGAAAGAAATTTCTGTAGCTTGTTTATAAGCCACTCAGTTGATGGTATTTTTGTTATAGCCCTCTGAATGGACTAAGACGCTCCCTCTTAACTTCTGAGACATCTACTTTACAGATATTTATCCTACATCTTTGATTATATCTTGGTGGTTCCTTGCCCTTTATCTGTGCTTTAGATAGGTCAGCTGCTCCAAAGCTGCCACACTCCATGTATTCTTCTGGGTCAATCTCACCCATTTTTATAATTTTCTCTAACACCCCTTTGATGGAGAATCAGGAATATAATTTTCTCTAACTCCCCTTTGATGGAGAATCAGGAATCTAATGATTCCTGATTCTCCATCAAAGTTTGGACCATTCTTTTAACTTTCAGCTCTATTAACTCATGAATTGTAGACACTTGAAAGCAAGAGGAATCTTAAATTCAACCACTGTCCCAATAAAATGTTTGATTCCCCTTTAAAATATACCAATAACTGGTTACTTAGTTCCACTGGCCCTGGGGGTTGTGGTTTGTCACTGGTGTTTTATAGAATGTGCAAAATGGCTTACCTAAGTTTCTTCTTTTATAATGAGAAAGAAGGAAAGAAATACTGAACCAAGGTAAGTCTGGGGAAAATCCTAGGATATGTGGACAGATGTGGTAAGAACTGACCACCACGCAATGAAGAAGTTGTGGAAGCAGGTTAGAAAAGGGGCCTGAACTATTCACCTTCTGTAGAACCCATACAAAACAGAGGGTCAATAGCTACAGCTGTTTCAGTTTTGCCAATTTCATCCTCCAGATGAGACACGTGCCTTCCATTTAGTTAAAGAGGAGCCATATGTGTGCTTTTGATGGTGGTACTTATTGCTAAGGAAGCGAAGTGCTGAGTTCCTGTGACCCGCCCACTTCTGAGGCTTCCCAAGCCACATGCAGATGAAAAACGAACACACTGCTGGCATTTTAGGAAACCAAGGAGCACTGACAAAACCAGCCAGGAAGGAAAAGAGAACTGGAGTGTGGAGACTGTGCTGGTGGGAAGCTGGAGCATCCACAAGGTCAGATTTAAACTCGCAGTCCAAGGGGGCTTTACTCTTCATTGCTGGGGTCTTTGGTTGGACGCGTTTGTGGAGGCTATTTCTGAGACCCCAGATCTGGGAAGGAAGCACAAATTTCATGGCTAATAAAAACAGCTTGTAGTTCATTTATTGAGTAAACACTTGTTGCGTTCCTAGAAGTTTGAAACTAGGTTGCCATACCCGCTCCCATCATATCACGTTTGAGTTTTAAAGAAAAAAAAAAACCTCTTTTCATAAGTACAGTCAGGGATATTCTGTGTAGCATTCCTGATAATGTCTCTAAACTGGACAGAAGTCAGAGGTCGGTAATAGTGGACTTGATAATTTACAAAACTTTTTATGCAATGAAATACCGTCTGCAGAAGTTGGAGAAGGTTAAGCTAGCAGGCATTGCTGTGAACCTCTTCCCGATACGTTGCAAACTGAAAAAAATAAAATAGAAAAAGCTGCCAAATAATATATGTGCAGACTTTTGTTCAACAGACTGAGGATTCTCTGAAAACAAAATTCTCTTAAAAGCTTAGTAGGTTTAGGACCTATTTGCCACCAGTTAATTTTAATAGAAATAAAGCTAGTAATCCCTCAAGTCAGGGCACCTGCGTTTAGCTTCTGGTCAGTGCACCAGAGTGAGTTCAGCACATCTGACCACTGATTAGCTTAGTACTTTTGCAGTTTGGCCTCTGTCTCAAGGTAGGTCAAATGTTTCTATCTTATCTCTCCTGTGCCCCTTACCTGTAGTCCAAGGACTGGCTCTCTTCCTTGCAGTTGATTTTTCTCCTCTCCAAATAGGAAGTTCACAGGTTAAGGTGTTTAAAAGAAGCCTGAGGGAGAAAGCTGTTGATTCCTCTGGCTCTCTTACCTTCCGCTCCAGTTTAGCTTTAATTCCAACTTTAACCCGGGTCCAATAACTTAGTATCTCTAACCCTGCAAGTAAAATACAAACAGAATTGAAAGGGTCTCCAATGATTTGTACGTGGAAAGGGTCTTTTTTAGCATGATTTTATTTTCTTCCCTCAGTTTCCAGAAGGGCGAGCGTGCCTAGAAGTTCTTTGTGAAAGAGATTTGTTTTCTTGCGGGAGCTTAGTGAAATTGGCAAGGAGTAACCAATGCGTCCCTACATTCTAGAGGTTTTCTGCAAAATCTCCCAATATTCCAGCTTTCTTAGGCCTGTTCTCCATATCCCCAGGTGTAACAGATCAACCACCTCGTAACAAGCACTTCTGACTTCTTAGGATGGAGGTTTCCGTTTTTGCCATCTACCATATCACAGCTCAGCCAGTTCCACATAATGGACTCTCATTATAAAACCTATCTTCAAATACCGGATTCTGTGTTACATACAACTTACAGTTTCAAGTGGTAGAAACCTACCTCAGTATACTTCGAAAATAGTTTTCCTTCCATTTGTGAAACAGGCGCGTCTTTCTAGAAGCAAAGCCAGATTCCATCAAAAGCTGAGTGGGTTTGGGATTAACCTATTTGAGCGAAGTCACACCCAGGTGCACTTGCTTCCCCCGCCCCCTATGTTCTGTTTCCTTGTTGTGGTTCCACTCTCAGACTTATATTTGCCTTGGGCGAGTATTCCTGAGGCTGGTATCCTCAGAAGAAAAAGAAAGCCCTTGGTCTTGAAGTTTGCCCGTTGCCGCTAACTGGACTGGTTGACCTGTGCTCATTTTAGATTGTGTGGATTGTAGGCAATGGGCTGGGTGTTGTGCTCAACCCCACAGAAAGTCTCGTTCAGCTCCATTTGAAACACTTTCAAGAAAGAAGGGGTGATTTCCTGAGGAAAAGGGCTTTTATTACTAGAATAAGAAATTATGGATGCTGTTAAAGCTGTGGATTTATGGATTGTGTTAAAGATAACAGTGACTAAAATATTAGATCTAAAGCTATTTATAGGAGGAAAGAATAAAAACTTATGGATGTTATAAAAAGATACGGAGTTACAGATTATGTTAAAGACAGCAGTGACTGAAGTAATATAGTGACAGAAAGCTATTTACAGGAGGAAATAATGGATTTGAAAGGGAGGAGAGAGAACTGGAAAATCCTGATAGGCTGCTTTGTTCAGAGGGTGTTTTTGAAAGAGCAGGGAGGAGGTACTAGAGACATTGGCTATTCTGCGATAAAGGATTTGGGAAAGGGGGTATTTTTAAGCTTGCTTTACTATGTTCTATGCGATATAATTTTCTCTTTCTCACTTTTCAAGAAATAGAAGTAAAGATTTAAACTCTTTGTCAAGGCCTTTGGAGATATTTGTGCTGGTTTGTGGGTATAAAACTATGCTAATGCTGGTTTAGCGGGTACCTGGCTTTATTTGGGTTCCATAAAACAGTTGCTAAATCTTTAGGGAAAATGACTAGACTTGGAGAAAGGTTGAGGACAGAAACTCTCCTTTCAGGAGTTCCCTTGGTGGCTCAGTGGTTAATGAATCCGACTAAGAACCATGAGGTTGCGGGTTCGATCCCTGGCCTCGCTCAGTGGGTTAAGGATCTGGCGTTGCCGTGAGCTGCGGTGTAGGCTGCAGACACGGCTCGGATCCCGCGTTGCTGTGGCAGTGGTGTAGGCTGGCGGCTACAGCTCTGATTAGACCCCTAGCCTGGGAACCTCCATATGCCGCGGGTGCAGCCCTAGATAAGGCAAAAAGACAAAAAAAAAGAAAAAAGAAAGAAAGAAACTCTTTCAGGCAACAGCTCCTCTAAGAGCTCTCCCTTTTCTCATAGTCTTCCATTTTTTTCTTAACAAGTAAATTTCCTTTTAAGAAAGATTTACGGCCATTTGCAGTACTAACTGTAGCAATAATTAAAGGTAAACGGTAAGGATGGTCAGCCTTCAAATATCAGAGGGCATTGAAAACATTGATTCTGAGACCTATAACGTTTTATTGTCTATGAAAAGAACACAAAGCAGAAATTCGTTAGCTGTACATTAGAATCGAGAGGGAACGTTAAGGCCAGTGCCATGGCCCCACTCCTAGTAATTTCAACGTGACTGTTCTGGGGCAGGCTTGGCAGCAGCATTTTAAAAAAGTCCTTTATGTGATCTGAATGTGCTGCTGGACTTGAGAACCACTGCTGCTGAGGTTGTGCCATCAGGCTTGCTGATTAAGGCCATGGTCATTTGTCGAGAATGCATACATTTTATTCAATACCCTTCTGTTATTTACTTGCTTATTTCATTTAGTTAGCGTGAAGTGAGAACATCTAACTATAACGCTTCTTTTAGGAAGTAACAATAGCATGGAGGCGAGTAAATTCTCTGGGCTGGTAAGAGGAATGAGGAGCTGACCTGCAGAGTGACTGAACCCAATAATGCACAGTTAATGAGTCCAAATTCATAATGCCCACTGCACAAAAGGTCAATAAATTGAGAGATGAGTTGCTGGGGCAAGGAACAGTGCCTTTATTCGGAAATCCAGCATTTCTGGGAAGATGGTGGGCTAGTCTGAACCACCTTGCCTGGATTTGGATGTTTCTCTTATGGAACAAAGAGGGGAGGGAAAGTGAGGAGGTAAGGTAAAAAAGTTGTTGCAAATATTTCCTGGTTCCAGCCAGACTCCAGAGGGAAATGTGTTAATCTCCTCTTTCCCGCAGCCATTGCACAGGTGGGCCTGGTCAGGATGTTTCCTTTGAGCTAAATAACGGTACTTTAGCTCAAGCTCACGTGGGAGGCAGGGTTTCAGAGATGGATTATTCTGTATACTCTAAGCAACATCCCTTTAGTGATTAACTTGCAGCAAAAGCAATAGAATACAAAGCTTCATGTGAAAGAAGTAGATTGAATATGGAGTCAGATTTGTTCTTCCTTATTAGAGTACTTATAATAGAGGGCAGAGCTGGCCCAGAGTCAACGGCCAGTATGTAAATATAAAAACCTGCAGCAATGGCCTCTGAGATCTATGGAGCCAATCAAATATTCAGGCAGTGATCTGACAGTGAAGCTGTTTTGATTTTTTTGTGCCTGAAGAAACGAGTACCCAGGTCACTTAATTTGTATTTTGCATATGTGACTATATGTATGTGTATATATATTATATATAGATACATATAGATATATATATAGATATATAATTTTTTTTTCTTTTTTTTTTGGTTGCGCCTACGGCATGCAGAACTTCATGGTCAGGGGTCGAACCCATGTCACAGCTGCAGCTAATGCCACAACTGTGGCAATGCCAGATCCTTAACTGGCAACTGGCTGTGCCACAGGGGTACTTCCAGCATATGTGACAATATTAATTCCCATGCAGGGGAGCTGCCAGGGACCTAAGGTAGTGGTTTGTCATAACAGTCTCTTAGTATCTCTGATAGTTCTGCGTTGGCAGGGCTCAGCTAGCGGGTGTCCACCAGGTCTCTCATGGGATTGTTTCATCTTCCTACAGAACTGAAAATTGCCAAAGGCCATTACTTAATCTCAATTCAGTAAGTCAGTCATATATATACATTAACACACATAAATACACAGCCTTCATGTGCATATATGTCTATACACATATATGCATATGTATATATATATACACACATGAGGCTGTCATATTTTTCATGTAAATGTAAAATATTTTTCTATTAAAGTAAATCAGATGGCGTGTGTTGTTCTGCCACATCTAGAGGTTATTTAGGTCATAGCATAACTGTGGTATAACCCTATAAAAACTTTTTTTCCTGACAAATTACATAGTAGGCTATTTTGCCTGTCGGTAGTATTTATTTTTGCCTATTTATTTCTCACCTCTTTAAGTCGATTTAGTTGCTATCTGGGAGTTATAAAAATATTTTAAAGTAGACTGATTTTTACTACCCAATAATTGGGTTATGATTTTGAATTCTGCCCTAGAGGACATATAAATATATCTGAAATAAATATATATATACACACACATATATATACATATATATATCTGAAAGTAATTGTTATGCCAGTTGATTCTGTTAAATTGGATCTCTAGTGCCTAAATTATTCTTACTAGTCCTTATGTAGAAATGTGCTGGTAATTCAGTGAAATCTAAGTCAAACCAGAAAAAGTGGCTTTCTTGGGATTTCTTTTTGGTAACCAGGGGTTAAAAGGATGGGTGAAGACATCCTAGTGAATTTTTCTAGGTACTTCCCTCCTGCTCTAAAGCTGACCCAGCACTGTCATTGTGTGCAGGGTTTGGGGCAGCTTTGCCCCTAGCTCCATCAGAGTTCACTCTTCATTTCTCGTGCCCGCTCACTTACTCCTCTCAGCAGAGGAGTGACTTACCTGAGGTGAGTTTCGTGAACTGCTGAGCATGTGTGGCTCAGTCCCTTTCTCTTTGTTGTCTCAGGAAAGCCTATGATCTGGTCACATGGCGAGGATGGCCTGGGCTGCCCACAGCTTGATCGATGGGTGTAGTGAAAGCTGTGAGTGCTCCATCTCTTTCCTCCCAGCCTTCGCCTCTGCAGACAGAGGGTTGCCTGTTACACCTGCTCTTTCTTAGTGTCTTCCTGGTCACAGGAGCATGCTTGGCCCATGCACAAGACATGGTGGAAGTGCCCTAGAGTTGATGTCCCCAGTCAAGAATGGAGTGGGAGCTGGTGAATAAAGCACTGGCTTCAGTGACACTAGGTTGAGATAACTCTCCCAGGCGTGCTCTCTGCTTTCTCCTAGAATTCTCCAGCTGGACTAAGTTCAGGCTGCCCACGGTGGTAACTACCTTGAGAATATTCTCTTTGTTGGCTTTCTTCCCTTTCCTGTCTCATTCCCTCATTCTTCAGATTGGATTAATTCCCACATAATCTACTAGCAGTCAAATCCTTGCCTTGGGTCCTGCTTCTGGGTAAATCTGCTCAGGGTACCTTTTTAGGGCACACATTCTCCAACAGCTCATGTAAAGCCGATGTGTTAAGTCTTATTTGCCTGACCTCTGTTTATCTTGGTTAGTTCAGCACTCAGGAGGGTAAAGTATTTATATCATTAAGGCTCCTTCTCAAACCCCTGTAACTTTACTTTTCCACTTCATTTTCTTTGTATTAAAATTTAAAAATATAAACTTAGGCATTTTAAATAAACATGAAATGAGTTTGACTTACAACCCACCCTTTTCCTGCCAAAGACAAGGGGAAAGAAAATATTTTGATACATGATATACACGTGTGTGTGTGTGTGTGTGTGTGTGTATAATTTCTATTTTGCTATGGTATGGTGTCATGACAAGTTGTTTAATAAAAAATAAATAAGTATAGGTGATTTACAACATTGTGCTAATTTATGCTGTACAGCAAAATGAGTCATTCATACATGTCATGCATACATATATCTGTATATGTGTATATGTGTGTGTATACACACACACACACACACACACATTCGTGTTTATATTCTTTTCCATCATGGTCCATTGTAGGAATCAATGACAAGTTTAATATACTTAGCTAGAATTTGACAAAAATTGCTTTAATTGACAGTATTGAGTTTTTTTTTTCTGTTGGATAACCACATTTGTCTCTTTATTTTATATTTATATGATGCTTTTCTCTGGAATCCAAAACATTTGTAATAGCGTATGGCTCTTTGTTTATTTTTATTTGCTTTTGGATCTGAGTCAGAAAGATTTACAAATGGGAAACTGATGCTGAGAAGTTAACCCAATCTGAAAACTTGGGTTAATTGTTTAGCCTCAGTCTCCTCATCTGTACAATGGGTGTGGAATTATTTTAACCACACAACAGGATTGCTGTTAATATCAAATGCGAGTGAAAATGTCTTATAAGCATAAAGTGGTATTAAATGCTGGTTTTTATTTCTTCGGGGATAGTTTTATTTTTGAGGCAAGAAGAGATAGCCGATACTAAAGAATATGGCTAATTTGGAAGTACACGTGAGGCTCCCACAAGATGGCATTGATTGCTAAGGTAGAAAGACTATAAAATTTTCTGGGAGGTGACAATCTGTTCTAGGCATGGTGATTTTAGGTCCCATGGAGGTGAGGGGGAGTTGATAATTTTTACTTGGTTCTTTGTGGCAGAGGCAGTTCTCTAAATAGGCAGAGCCATTGCTACAATTGTCAATAAGAATCTGAAGCAAGGTTATTATCATGGAGAGAGTGGAAAATCCAGTTAAAATTCTTTGCAATTCATCAAAAGCTGCAGTCTTCCAACAGCTGCCCATTTCACACGATGCTTATTCTGTTCCCAGGAGGGAATGCATCTGATGGCCAAGTTGATTAACATAGTTTTTCCATTTCCTGTATCTCTGATCAGCAGGAAGCATTGTTTCTTCCTCCTCCAATGTGGCATTGATTAACCAAAATAGACATTCTCTGATATCATGAGAAAACCTGGGATTTCTTTTATCATGGTGTTCATTAAAAAAAAAAGTTTTGATTTAATTTTGTGAGTTTCTGTATTTGCTAATCCCTTTATTATTACTTTCCAAAATTATTAAAACATGTATAGAACGTTATCTCCTAGTGTAAGTTTAGGCAAGTTATTTGATTTTATTTTTTATTTGATTTTATTTTCTAGCTTTCACTGACACCTGCTGGTCTCTCATGCTATGTGGGTCAGAAAGCCCTGCTTGGTTGTACCTGGGCTGGACTGACTGCAGCCTGCTGTCTTCTGTGTCATGTACTTGGATCTCAGAGAATCTTGAATTTCTCTTCAATTTGTGCATTCCGTCTAGAGCCCCCAGTATGACCACCCACCTTCCATATAGTTTCTAATGGCTTTCTATTTTTGCTGAGGTTAAATTAACTTTCTCCTTTACACAGTTATATGACATTAAGTTTATATGGCCCTTAACCTTCCCAAGAACCAAGAGGTCCGATCTCTGAAGATGGGAGGAAATGGATGTCCTAGCTTCTGAAGAGAGGGGGTGGTGGTGGGGAGATGGGGGAGAGAGGGGAGAGGAGGGGAGGGGAAAGCGGGTGTTACCAGCTCTCCCTTAACCCAGGCAAGTTAAAAGGCAAAGTTAACTGTCCTCCAAGGGCCTCAAAATCCTTGACACTTAGCATATAATTTTTTTCCTCTTTCTATGAAAAAAAATAGGGTTAACAAACTGTGCTCATTGTTCATTTTTTGTTAAATAAGATGCTGTGAAATATATTCTACATATCATATTAGGGGAGAAAGTAGGCGGATCTCGCAAATATTTCTTAGATAAAATTCTAGTGGCCACAAATTCTGCATGTTGTTGAATGATTCTACAGCAGGTCAGAGAGACTTGTCCCTTTATGACTCAAAAGAAGTAAGAGTTGTGATGAGATAGCACAGTCTGAGGCCCAGGTGGTATTAGAGGCCATAACACCTCCTCAACTGTTGAAACAGACCCTTGGTCAAGGACATGAGGTTCGGCTGTGGATTGTCCAGGAGCCTTAGGATTCTTGGATCACTCAGATGAGGGGGAACATGCACCGTGCTCAGAGCAGGGGCAGAGCTGGGATTAGCTGGGAAATGCTTGGCAGTAGCTTTGGTCAGACAAAAAGGGACAGTAAAGCCTTCTTGGCTGGTCTCTTTAATTGCCCCCCCCCCCGTTTTATCTCATTGTGATTAAAACATTGCAAAGTCACATCCTGCCTAGAATGAAGACATTTTTGTAAAACTCCTCAGGTGTTTGGCAAAAGATTTAATTTTGTAAAGCTCCTCAAATATTTGGCAAAGAATTTTGAAAGGTACTAAAACGGTACTGGGGAGATACACTTGGAAAGTGCCTTGTTCCTGTGACAGCACATGGCTGTCTTGCTGGCTGTTTTGAAGGCAGGAACCACATCTTATTCTTGTATCCTCAGCAAGTGACACGTCAGAAAGTACACAACTAATGAGATCGATGGGCAAAGGTTCGTGTTCTCTGGGGAGACAGTGGGAGATGAGTCTAGAAGGTTAGAATGAATATGGGCAACTCATGAAAGTGTGTGTGTCTGTGTGTGTGTGTGTGTGTCTTTTTAGGGCCACAGTGGCATATGGAAGTTCTCAGGCTATGGGTCAAATTCGAGCTGTAACTGCTGGCCCACACCACAGCAATGCCAGATCCGAGCTGGGTCTGCAGCCTTCACCATAGCTTATGGCAACGCTGGATCCTTTAACCTACTGAGCAAAGCCAGGGATCGAACCTGTATCCTCGTGGATACTAGTCAGTTTCTTAACCCACTGAGCCATGTCAGGAATTCCCGATGAAAGTCTTTGAATGAACCCTGGCTAATGTGTGGTTGATCTTAAAAGTAAAAAGTATTTTTTATTCGAATACTTGAGTCTGAAGTTATGATAACTTAAAATCCAGGAAAGGTGCATGACTGGAGAACTATGATCATGAGGCTTCTATGAGATTTATGAACTAACTCAGCTAACCCAGGACAGTGCTTAATTCATCTTGAGGATTGAAGAGTTAACAGTGGATCTTACCATGTCTCTCAGTGTCAGGTGTTCACATGAGCCTTTGTTCAGGGCTGGATCATAGAGAATTCCTGCCTGCATTCTTGGAGTGCCCAAGGTGCCAACTGTCTGTGTATTTGATTAAAGATAGATCTATATGCCTTACATGCCAGACTTGCAGGCTGTGGAGCTGACTTTCTGCCGTGAAATGTTAGCCCAGGCTTTTGAGCTTACGCACAAATGATCATCCCATAGCTGGGAGGAGGCTTCTGGGCTGCCTGGGAGCAAGGGAAATATTTTTGTTAAAATAGCTTAGGCCTTCAATCCACTAATTGGAGAGACATTAGTGTCCTTCTATAAAAAGCATCCTAAGAGGTCTGTCAAAACCTTAATAGAGATGGCCACCACTCTGGCGACTTTTGGCTTACAGTTGAAAAAGGAGGTTGGAGAAAGTATATACTAGAGAGGACTTCTGAGCCCTAGTTTTTGAGGAGAGAGAGGGAGACAATGTAATCAAGTTTATTAATGAAATTGTCGATAAAAGAATTTTGATAGATGTTTAGATGTCGTATTGGACCTCCTTTCAAAAGAAAGTTACTTGAGAACTTCAGATCAATTTGCTATGTTGCTAAAAATATTCAAGGAGTCTTTGTTGATCTGGAATAATGTTCAAACTCTTTGATGTCTAAAGCTCTTCAAAATTTGGTCCCAAAAGTTCATTTTTGGTGTCTTTGTGCGTCTCCTCCATCTGCTTATTCCCCATCCTGAAGACACAACAGAATTTCACACCCCTATAGCTCCTTCTACTATGTTCTCAAAAGTAACCCTGAATTTTATTGTAGTAAAATATATACAATATAAAACTGTTTTAAACAATTTATAAAATTCAGAGCATTGTGTTCATAATAGTATGCCACTGTCATCCTATCTAGTTCTAGAACTGTACAAAGGAGCCTGTACCCAGTAAGTACTCATTCCCCACGTTCCCACGCCTCCCCCCTACATCTCTTGGCCACTGCTGAACTGATTTCTATCTTAGTGGTTTTACCTATCCTGGATATTTTATATAAATGGAATCATATAATAAGTGGTTAGGTGTCTAGCCTCTTTCATGACATATAATTTTTTCAAGGTTTATCTATGTTTTAGTAGGTATTGGCATTTCATTCCTTTTTATAGCTAAATAATATCCTGTCAGATGGATTTACATCATTTTGTTTATCTATTCATCCATTGTGGACATTTGAGTTATTTCCACCTTTTGGTTATGGTGTCAAGATATGCTATGGACATTTGTATACAAATTTTCTTTCAGAGGTGCGGATTTGATCCCGCTGTGGCACAGTGGGTTAAAGGATCCAGCATTTTCGCTGCTGTGGCCTGGATTCCATCCCTGGCACGCGAACTCCCATATGCCTCAGGTGCAGCCATGAATACAACAAAAATGGGTTTCTGTGTAAAATTAAGGATCCTCCCTACCAGATATATAAAGAACTACTTGTACAAATTGAATGAGTTGGGTAGAACTTTGTGGAGTTGTGTTGCCCCACCTCACTTCACCCCCTACAACCTACTGCCACCTGAGAGTGAGTGCACTGTATCCTCTTCCCTGTTTGAGATCTTAGCAGTGGCTTCTTCTCAAGGTGGGTGAGTTTGGGAGCTGATGTGGAAACAATGTATCAGAGCCTCAGAGAGACAGAGACCGCCCTGTCCCTCAGCCCCTATCTGAATTTCTCAGTGCTCCAGAAGAGTTGGAAGAATGCTGGACTTCCCTGGGCCTGAGTGAGTGAAGAATTGGAAGTGGAAGTGTTTTTTGTGATCTTTTACAATATTAAGTAAAGTCTAGTTTCTCCTGGTGGCCGAGACTAGGAGCAGGATGAAGTGTGGGGGTAGCTTACCCCTGCATTGCCAGGGAAACTTGGTCACAATCTCAAAAGCCAGGAAGAGGAGCTGAGTAGAGTCAGTTACATAGTAGGCTAAGGTCATGAGTCATGGCAGGAGCTATCACTTACTCGGGCCCCAGGAGAAGTGGGACGGGGACTCAACAGCTGACACTGGAACCTCCCTGGTATTAGGTTGGTAGAGGCAGATGCTGGCAGATGCCAGGACCTGGCTAAAGGCAAAAACCCAAAAGCGTGTGAGGGAATCTGAAACTATAACAAGAGTGTTCCACAGGCCTGCACTGTCTGAGTCCTCGGGCTGGATGGAGACTTGATCCAGAGTTGACCCATTTTCTACCATCAGCCGAAATGGGGCCGTAGAGCTAGTCCATTTCAGTTATAGAGAAGAAGGCTATGTATTTTCATACTCAAGTATGTACTTCAAATGCATGCAGATTCCAATAGGACTATAATAACTGAAATATTTATTAAATTTAAAGTTAATGTGTAAGGATCTAAAGATGAAACCTGATCTCCATCTCTATGTTGTTGGATTTTGTAAAATATAAAAATGCTCTAGGAAAATAGTAACTAGATCTAGCATAAATTAATGACTTTTCATAAAATCTAGGAGGATGTTTAATTGCCCAATTAATATTTGAATAGTAGAATATTTAAACAATCGAATAATCTCTGCTCTTTTAGATAAGTATTATTTTTGGTGAATTTCTGAATGTAAATTGATTTGTGTTTTGGTGAATTTATATTGTCTAAGTTAGTGGTTAGCACACTATAGCCTGTGGGAAAAATTGGGCCTGTTATATTTTTAAAAACAGTGTTTTATTGCAATACAACTGCTCCAACTATTATCTACAGTTGCTGTTGCAACAGAACCTTGCAAAGCCGAAAGTATTTATTATCTAACTCTTTATAGAAAGAGTTTGCCAAGCCTTAGACTAGGGCTTAATTGAGGCAAAATGTTTTTTGTGGTCTTTTATAATATTAAATAGTCTATTTTATTTCCCTTTGAGCATATTAAGATCATATTTCATTAAGGCAGGGTGCTTTCCAAAATAATGCTTGAAATGTTGCAAAGAATGAATCTTTAAAGGTCTTGTCCTCTAAAAAAACGTAACATCAAGTAGAATGTTAATCCCAGGACTCCAGCTGTCATTTATAGATGTAGCAATTTTCTTTGGCTTGTTGTAAATACTTAAGTACTTGCTAGAGTAGCTAGAAAAGAATATCTGCTGTTCTGTGAGAAGAGTTCAATGAAGACCTCTTCTATGTCACTTTAACTTCGATTCCACGTGCTAACAACGTTGCATTGCTGTATGACTGTCCGTTCTGCCCTGAAGTGTTAGTTTCCACAAAGAGTGTCCAAGTTAGAGCAAGTGGACATTATGGTGCACTGATGGGAAGAGGCGATAACATCTTCCTATGGGATTACTTGATACCTTATAAAAAAATCAAATCCATATTGCAAATCCTAAACGTAAGCCCTGATAGCCTATTGATTTCCCTTTATCTATCTAAATATATGTAATATATTTAGATATATTATAAATATGCCTAATATTTATAAGTATATAATTATATAAAAATAAATTTAACATGCATAAATATATATCAATATATATATTTATAACTATATATTATATAATATATATATCTTCTAATGCAGCTGGATTAATTTCTTTTTGTCTGTTTTATATGCCATCCCCATTTCCTAATTCAAACTTTATGCAATTCCTTGTAAGACTGAAAATACTCTTGTAAGGAACTGTGTAGGCTGAGTACCAGAGGCTCATCCTAGGATATGGGCTCTGGAAGTCATAATGTCTCAGAGTGGACAGGATTGAAAACATTATCAATGTTTCTAAAATCAATGTTCATTTTAGAAAAAAAGACATTTGAAATAATAGAAAAGGAAGACTTGAAGCATCCATAATGCTTCTCCACTTCCCACAGAGTTATTGATTTTACAAATTTTGTATAAATATATTTTCAGAAATGTTTATATGGACACATTTTTTTTTCAATTTTCAGTGTATTTTTACTTGATTTCCTTTTTTTCCCTGCTTCCCCCATCACCTGTCTTATTAGCCTCTTCATCAAGTAAAATGATATAATTAAATTTATTTTCTTTGTACTTACATAATCGTATGTTGACATAGTTACATGTACATACAAATGTTCATAGTAATTGTTTGCAGAACTGGGATTACTTTACATTCATTTTATGCATCTTGCTCTTTTCACTAATGATTCATTGTGGAAAGTCTCCCAACTCATCTAGCACACCTTTGCGTGTTACAGGTGCTCCCTTATGTTTTTTCTATAAGGATGTGATTTCCACTTGAACTGTGTAATTCAATATGTGCTCTTCCAGCCCTGGTGGCCACACCCAGGCCCTCCCGTCTAGGGATGGAAAGAGATGGCATGAGAAACTTGCGATGTCTTGCCTCAGGTTTTGTTCAAAGCTGCCCTGCCTGGGTGGCACCTATCCTTTCTTTTCAAAATCAGGAAGCCCCATATCTTTCAGGGGGCAGGAATGGCTTTAGCTGGGGAAGGGAGACAAGGAGCCACTGAGGGGCCTTTGACAACAGTGGCTGTCCTGCTGTGGGGACAGATTTCAATGGGGCAGGTCTCTTTTCTGCCCTGGGTCACCAATGAGGGGCTTGTTTGATGGATACAGATTAAAAAAAAAACAAACCAAAAAAAACGTAAATAGTACATGATGACACTTGCAATCTTATGAAAATCTTTCCATATTGGTAAATAACAACTAGCAGCCTTTGGCTTAGGTTGGCATATGCCGCCTTTGACGTATGTATGTTGTGGCATATCATCTGCCACAAAATGCATGTAATGCACCACTTTATACTTTGATCCTTTGGTTGTTTTCAGGTTTTCGTTATTATTCCTGATGCTGTGAAAAATATACATACCTAAATACTTGATCAAGTACTTCTTTAGGCTAAATTTTGAGTGGCAAAATAAGATCAAAAGATCTGAACCTTTTGGGACCTATCACCAAATTGCCCTCTAAAATGGTTGTACTATTTCACTTTCTCTTTTGAAGTGTAGGAGGATGCCTTTTATCAACACCATTGCTATTATCAGATTATCTATTTTAGTGACTTCAAAGTTTTTTCTTCCATATGACCTAAGAAAAAACATTTTATATAGTAACTTAGGACACAGATACATTCATAGACACATAATAAATACATATACATAAAAAACACATCTTTAATGAAAACAAGCTACACAAAATGATGTTAACCCTCACTGTATAAAATGCATCTGACTTTTTAAATTCTATTTCATTAAAAAATGTCGGCTGAGACCCACGAAGTAGATTTCATAAATGATATTAAGCTGGAAGAAATGGTGACATTTTAGGGTAAAAGAAGTATGACCTAAAAAGTGTCCTATCAGCCAGAGTGAAAGTCTGTAACAATATGGAATTTAACAGCTATTGCGAGGCTCCTCAACTAGGATTAACCCCACCATCAACATTGCCTTTTGCCCAGTCTTTCCATCCACACAATGCTCATCCTGCCCTCACTTGATGAAAACCTTTTGAACTTTAAGATAGTCTTAATGGTTTCAGTACTTGATTCATCATAAAAGTTGCTTCATTCCCTTCAATATGCTCCCTGAGTTTTTAAAATCTGTATTGATGATGACCCATCCAGCAATCTAGCACCCTTCCTCAACCTTCTTACTTTTAGGCAATTGCCTTCAAATTTAATTCGGGTATCCCTCTTTGTCCTTACAATTATCTGGAGCCATTTTTTGTCAAACTGTCATTCTGCCTTTGAGCATCCCTCCTTCCATCCTCTCCCTTCCCTATATGTATTAATAACCTTCATAGAATCTCCTCTGTTCAACACTCTTCTTTCCTAAGAATGACGTTAAGGTGATTCTCAAATCCTAAGTCAAAGGGACTTGTGTTTGGCCCATTATATGTGCTTGGGCATTTCTGAACTTTAGGAAAGGACAAGGGTGTTCCTTCTCCCACCACTATGGTTCCCATGGAGATCCTCTGGGAAATGGACTTCACTGGCTAACTCTGGCAGAGTCATCAAAGCATGACTTCATTCTTGATCCTCAGAATATACCATTTATCACCTCCAGACTTCAGGAATACCTTCCATTTGTTTGCCACTTTGTAACAGCCAGTGGGTTACAAACTGTAGTGTGGAGGACCAGGGGTTTGATAAAGACCTTGATGCACTTCCTCAGGGGAAGGAGGGAGACACACGAGTTGGGTGGGTGTGGGGGTCCTTCAGAACTCCAAGCCCCTTCAGTGAAGATGCCACACATTTAAAACTGTTTATATGCTGGACTTCCATTTAAAATCTACTTTAACTCTCCACCAATAACTTCCATAGAATTTCTAAATCTGAATGACAGTGCTAATAAGAAAACACCCCCATGTTACTAGATGCTCTAATAATTAAATCCAGCAAGCAGTATTAAGAAGACATCAAATCTCATTAGGACATTTGTGTTGCTCTAGTAACTCTCACATGGGTGAGTGATTGAGTGAGTGGTCAGGGCAGTCTCTGATCTAAGGTTCACCCTGGCGGGTTTGATGGCCTAATAATGGTTTAGAACTTTATATGGGCAATGTAGAGAGCAATCCAGATGTTTCCTTTTCGGTACCTGTCATTTTCTACTACAACTTAAAATAAATGTGCTACTTTATCCAAGGCTGTTTATCTGCCAAGTAGATAGAAACCCATTGCATCTTCTCCAAGCAGCCCTTTCCAATAGTGTACAGCATCTTCCACCTGAGTTGGGGCAGTAAAGGTTGTTTTCAGCTTTGTTGTCTCTGACGGCCCTACAGAGCTTGTGCCAAACCCCAAAGCATAAAGTCCTATCCATGATGGCCTCCAAGAATCTGGGTAACGATAGAGTTAAGGCTGCAGCTCTGAATGCAGAACATCTGGATTCAAGTACCAGTGCTGCAACTTCCTAGATGTGGGTTCCTGGGCAAGTTCGATTTCTCTGCACTTCAGTTGGCACATTTGTGACAGAATTTTGATAAGCAGAATACTTGGCATATAGGAATACTATGAGGATTGTACACCGATAAAGCACTTAGACAAATGCTTGAGAGTTCCCTGCTGTGGTACATTGGGTTAAGAATCTGACTGCAGTGACTTGGGTCACTGTGGAGGTGCAGGTTTGACTCCTGGCCTGGTGCAGTGCGTTAAAGGATCTGGTGTTGCTGTAGCTATAGCTTGGGTTGTACCTGCAGCTTGGCTTCAAACCCTACATATGCCATGGGTTCAACTGTAAAAGAAAAATGCCTGGTGCACAGTAAAATCTGAAGAAGAGTTCACTTCACTATTCCTGTGTAACTTTAATTCACTCTGATCTAAGTAAGACTGAGATTTTACTGTGAGAAAAGGCTACAGGTCTGTATGACTGCATTAAAGTAGGAAAAGTGTGAAAAAGTTTTAAAAATTCACACATTATGTAGAAACATTTTTGATTCATTTCTTAATATACATGGGTCTATGCGAGAGTAAAATGACTCACCTTAGATGTATTTTACAATTTTATTATTGTCAGCAAGTTAAATTCCAAAGGAAATACTTTTAGAAAAAAAGAATGTTGGGATTTTGGAGTCAATATTTAGATTTTTTTTGTGGTAATCCCGGTAGGATTTTTTAAAAATTGCCAGATACACCCAGTCTTCTCTGTTGTTTACTTCTTTTTGTGCTACTTTCTTGCATACTTTTAAATTGCACCTTTCTGTGTATGATATCTTCATATAGGTGTACTGCCCCCAAATTCTTGTCTTTTCTCCAGGAAACAAAATACTCAAGTGTTTGTTTTTTTTTCTAAGTTATAGGGTAAATAAAGGTAATCTTTTAAACTGGATGGTAACCCCCTCTGCCCTCAAATCTAATAAAATTCTTGGCACATAATATGCATTTAAAAAATTTGAACTCAGTAGAATGGCAATTGTCAACTGGGGGATGAGGAAAATGGAGTGATGGTGATCAGACAGTACAGACTTTCAGTTATAGAATAAATAGCTTCTGGGGAATCTAAGTACAGCGTGTTTACTGGCGTATAGTTAACAACATTGTATTGTATATTTGAAATTTATAAGGGAGTAGATCTAAGTGTTCTCACCACGAAACAAAGGGTAACTGAGGTGATGAACACGCTCACTGGCTTGGTGACGATAATCATTTCACAGTATATACGCATAGCAGATCATCATGCTGTACACCTTAAATATATATATTTATATAATATATATTATTTATATAAGGTTAATGTTTCAAATGTATCTCAATAAAGTTGGGGGTCAGGATAAAATATTTGTTACTGGAGTCTATAACATCTGAATCAGAAAAAAAGCTATAAAATGTCTTTCACTAGAACTCATAGACTTGGTCTTAATCCCTGCCTGCCATCTTGAGGACACTATGGGAATTGCAACAGATTCTATCTATAAACCAAGCCCACTCAGTCCTAAGAGCAAGGCCTTTTATTAAATCCAGGAAAACTCTGCATTTTTTAAAATTACTTTTCCTTTTTTGTCTGCTTTTGCAGCAGATAGAAGTTCCCAAGCCAGGGGCTGAGTCTGAGCCAGAGCTGTGACCTCTGCCGTACGCTCAGCAACAGGGTGGTTCTTAACCCACTGTACCACAGCAAGAATTCCAACCCTGCAGTTTTTAAAAGGGACATGAATTGG
>PVHT020000230.1:5995134-6083095 GCA_004024745.2 Catagonus wagneri
TCCAGGAAAACTCTGCATTTTTTAAAATTACTTTTCCTTTTTTGTCTGCTTTTGCAGCAGATAGAAGTTCCCAAGCCAGGGGCTGAGTCTGAGCCAGAGCTGTGACCTCTGCCGTACGCTCAGCAACAGGGTGGTTCTTAACCCACTGTACCACAGCAAGAATTCCAACCCTGCAGTTTTTAAAAGGGACATGAATTGGAGCAATTATTCAGATGGTGAAGATGGAAGTTTTCACCAGAAATGTGCCAATTATGGAAGCAATTTCAAACAAAATTGCCAGAAAAACTGTTTGTCCTGTGCTTGATCTGGTTAGAGTGGAGAGACTTAAAAATCTATATTTTCTTAAATTCTTCAGTATCCGTGGGTCAAATTCTTTTTTATTAGTTTTCTTAAAATCAATGATGGTTAGATTGGAAACAAAAAAAGGCTATTGGTAATAAAGTAATAGTGAGGGAAGAGATCAGGCAAAGAAACAAAAGGCTGCTTTGCATATGGTTAAGGGGTGCATTACCCTTGTTATTTTTACCTTGTTAAAATCTCTTAACGTGAGCACAAATGGAATGAGCTGTGTTTGTGGCCAAATAAGTCTGGACATAATATATATATATATTTTTATCTCTTCCTTCTTTGCCTTTTTGCCTCATCACAAATCTGTAGCACTTTCTTATTTTTATTCCCTTACAGATCCTTTTTGTATATACAGGACACAGCCTCTTTCTCTACATCCACCCTTAATTGTATCCGGTGGTGCTTTGAACCTCTCAAGTGTCTGGTGCACAATAGGTGCTGTGCTCTTTGTGTGAGCGGGGAGGCAGCGCCCACACCCCGTCCTGCAGGGTCTGTTGTGGGATGATTGCCGCCTTAGGATTTTTAGCCACTTGCAGCCTGTTTTCTCTTCATTGTGTCTTTTTGAAACGTCATGGGTATTGTTCTCTGGAATAATCATTTCGTTTTGAAGTCTGTTCTATTGTTCAGCCCACAGCCCTTCATCTCTCCATCTACCGTCTCATTCGCCTCTTCAGTGCGCTGCTTGATCCTTCCAGATGTCTCAGATTTGAAAAACACAGCTGTCTTTTCTCTTCATTGCTGTGCATAGTCAGTCAGATAATGAGAATACTTACATTATTATGGACACATTTCCCACACAAGAATTTTAATGGGCATGGATATATACCCTGGGATTGGTGAAATCATTAGAACATGTTGTGGGGGTGGGGGAGAACACCCCAAGGGGGATGGGCTCTGTGCAGCCAGTTTCCCCACTACAGAGTGGACAGCCTGCAGGTACAGAGATTTTCTGCGCTCTAGGCGAGTGTCTTCATACTTCTGTTGCTCTGGTTGTTTCAGTTCCTACCTGATAGTGCATAGATCTGTGCAAACACTGAGCCTGAAAATCGCTACATAATCTCTTTGGAAACTAACCTTTCTAAAAAGTAGCCTAAAAGCTACATAAAAATAACTATGTGCCAGGAATTGTTTGAAGAGCTTTATATAGAGTAACCTATTTTGTCCTTACAACAACCCCAAGAGGGCAAAGTTCACTATCTCTATTTCAAAGATGAGAAAATTGAAGCTTATGAAATATTTCTCCCATCATGGCCTCAGCAGGTGTTCTCCAAAGTAGATACCTAGACAACAAAATTCCTAAGTTGTGGAGCCAGGATTTGGACATAGGCATTTGGGCTCTAGAATCTCTACTCAGATTATCTGGGTGCCTATTCCTGATAAATACCTGCTGGGGCTTGGCTGAAAGGGGTATTTTGGGGGGCTTCATTGGCTTTCGAATGATCTAATATTCTCCAGCAACCTACAGATAATTCAGCATATTAACTCTGAAAGAATGAATGTCAGATGTTAGGAATTTGAGTAGGGTCTGTGTACATCAACTAGACCCCAAAGTCTGAGTTCTCAAGGAAAACATTCTTGTGCTGTTTTTGTAGGAAGCCTGAATAATGCTCTTTCCACTGAAAGGTGAGAAATCAGGTGAAGGGCAACGTTGGACTTAGAAAAAGATTCTACAGTCTAAAAGAATGACACCATTTTTTCAAGTCTTAGAGAAAAATCAGACTTCTAAAAATTGTTTTAAAACACACAAATATGTAACTTTTATAAACCACCTGCTTTGGGTTTTCAAGATAATGTAGGAAAAGTTGTTCTATAAAAAATATGACTAACACACATACGCACAAACACACACACACACACACATATATAGATAGATGACTACCATAGTCATATAATATGTATTTGACAAGAAATATTAAGAAGGTATGACTTACATGCAGGTAAAGATAAGAAAGACCTATACAAAACCTAAAAATGATGAAGCTTGATTTATAGCTCCAGTGGAAACAGTGAAGGGCATAATCAATATTCAAGAAATTCTATTAGAAAAAAATGTTACTGGTCAAAAAGTGTAATAAGAATCATATATATGAGCATAAATTTTTACTGACTTAAAAAGACCAGTTGTGAAGAGAACAGGCTCACCAAATATCCGGCAAACTTGATAAAAAGAAGACAAACCCTAGATGGGGATCCTGATGAATTGTTTTTAAATTTCAGAGCTAGAGAGGAATCTGTTTAAGTGTCCAGGTTGGGGGGGGGGGGAATAGAAACAAACCACGGCAGTTACAAATAAGTTGAAATGCAATTGCTTTTACAAATCTTTACATTAGTGTTAGACTGGAAGGGCACAACACTTATAAGCATTCCAGGGAAGAAATTGTGATTGAATTTTTCTCTCCTTTTTGTTTTTTAAAATTTAAAAAAATTTAACTGAAATTTATTTGACATATAACATTGTTTAAATTAGAAGTAAAGTAACATGTTGATTACATAAAATTTTACACTTTGTAATATGATTGCCATTGCAGCAGTAATGAACACCTCTATCGTGTTACATAGTTATTTCTTTTTAGTGGTTGGAGTAATTGCCTTCTAGTCTCATGGCAAATTTGATTATAATACAGGGTTGTCTATATTTACTATATTGTGTGTTAGATCTCTAGGACTTATTTACCACTTGTTTCAAGTTTGTACCTTTAAATAATGTCTGTTCTGTCCCTCTCATGCCCATTCCCTGGTAACTACCATTTTTCTCTTAGTTTCTATGAGTTTGGCTTGTTTAGATTCCATGTATAACTAATATCATAGAGTACTTGTCTTTCTCTGTCTGACTTATCTCACGTAGCATAACGTGTTCAAGGTCTCTCTATGTTGTTGCAAATGGCCTGATGTCCTTCTTTATCATAGCCGAATAATACTCCATTATATAAATATATCACGACTTCTTTATCCATTGATCTCTTAATGGGCACTTAGCTTGTGAATAATGCTATTGGGAATAATGCTGCAATAAACATGGGAATGCTTATATCTTTTATATATCCTATTTTAATTTTCTTTGAGTACATGCCCAGAAATAGAATTGCTCTATCATGTGATGGACCTATTTTTAATTTTTTTTTTTTTTTTGCTTAATGCTGCACCTGCAGCATATGGAATTTCCTGGGCTAGGGATAGAATCAGAGCTGCAGCATCCAGCCAGGACAGCAACACCAGATCCAAGCTGCATCTGCAACCTACACAGCAGCTCATGGCAACACCAGATCCTTTAATCCACTGAGCGATGCCAGGGATCAAACCCACATCCTTATGGATATTATGTTCTCAACCCACCTAGCCACAACAGGAGCTCAAAATTTTTTGAAGAACCTCCACATTGTTTTCCATTGTGGCCAAAGAATCAATTTATATTTCCATCAACAGTGCTATAAGTTTTCTGTTTTCTCGACATTGCCACCAAGGCTTATCTTTTCTTCTCGATGATATCCATTCTGACACTGTGAGTTGATTTGCATTTTCCTAGTGAATGATGTTGAATTTCTTTTCATGTACTTATTGGTTCTTTGGATGTCTTCTTTGGAAAAAGTGTCTATTTAGTTGCTTGGCTCATTTTTAAAACATTTTTTGTTTTGGTCTATGAGTTATTTAAATATTTCTATGTTAACCCCTTATCCAATATATGGTTTGCAAAATTCCTCCCATGCTATAGACTGCCTTTTCATTTTGTTAATTGCTTTTTTTTGTGCAGAAGCTTAAGTTTGATATAGTCCCATTTGTGGTTTTTAAAAAATTTTATTGGAGTATAGTTGGTTTACAGTGTTTTATTAGTTTCAGGTGTACAGCAAAGCAAATCAGTCACACGTAGGCATATATACATTTTTTTTCTTAAATAGGTTATTACAGAACATTGAGTAGAACTCTCTGTGCTATACCGTAGGTCCTTTTTGGTTTTCTATTTTATATACAGTAGTGTGTATGTATTAATCCTATCCTTTCAATTTATCCCCTCCTCAGCATTTTCCCCTTTGGTAACCATAAGTTTGACTTTGCAATCTGTGTGTTTATTTCTGTTTTATAAGTAAGTTCTTTTTGTATCATTTTTATTAGAGTCCACATGTAAGTGATATCATGAAATTTGTCTTTCTCTGACTTCACTTAGTATGATCTCTAGGTTCATCCATGTTACTACAAATGGCATTATTTTATTCTTTTTTATGGCTAATATTCCATTGCATATTTGTACCACATCTTTATCCCATCCTCTATCGATGGACATTTATGTTGCTTTCATGTCTTGACAAATGTATATAGTGCTGCAATGAACATTGGGGTATATGCATCTTTCTGAGTCATGGTTTTCTCTGAATAGATGCCCAGGGCTGGGATTTCTGGATCAAGTGGTAGTTCTATTTTCAGTTTTTTTGAGGAGCTTCCATACTGTTTTCTATAGTGGTTGCACCAATTTACATTCCACCAAGGAATGTAGAAGGGTTCTCTTTTCTACACTCTTCTCCAGCATTTTTTTTATTATTACTCGAATGACTTTTATTACATTTATAGTTGTACAGTTATCATCACAGCCCAATTTTATAGCATTTCCATTCCAAACCCCCAGCACATCCTACCCCCAACCTGTCTTCTTTGGAAACCATAAGTTTTTCAAAGTCTGAGTCAGTATTGTTCTGCAAAGAAGTTCATTGTGTCCTTTTTTTAGATTCCACATGTGAGTGATAGCATATGATATTGGTGTCTCACTGACTAACTTCACTTTAGCGTGAATATTTCTAGGGCCTATGCATGTTGCTGCAAATGCCATTATATCTTTCCTTTTAATGGCTGAGTAATATTCCATTGTGTATATGTACCACATCTTCTTTATCCACTCCTCTGTTGATGTACATTTAGGTTGTTTCCATGTCTTGGCTATTGTATGTAGTGCTGCAATGAACATTGGAGTACATGTGTCTTTTTGAGTCATGGTTTTCTCTGGATAGATGCCCAAGAGTTGTATTGCTGGATCAAATGGTAGTTCTATTTGCAGTTTTCTGAGGAATCTCCATATTGTTTTCCACAGTGGTTGCACTAATCTACACTCCCACCAACAGTGTAATAGGGTTCCCTTTTCTTGACACCCTCTCCAGCATTTATTGATGTGGACTTTTTGATGATGCCCATTCTGACTGGTGTGAGGTGATACCTCATGGTAGTTTTGATTTGCATTTCTCTAATAATTAGTGATGCTGAGCATCTTTTCATGTTCTTTTTGGCCATCTGCCTGTCTCCTTTGGAGAAAAGCCTATTTAGATCTTCTGACCATTTGACTGAGTTTTTTTTTATGAAGCTGTATGAGATTTTTGTATATTTTGGAGATTAATCCCTTGCAGCTTGCTTTGTTTGCAAAGATTTTCTCCCATTCTCTGTGTTGTCCTTTTAGTTTTTTTTTTTGTTAATGTTTTCCTTTGCTGTGCAGAAGCTTTTTAAATTTAATTATGTCTCATTTATTTCTTTTTGTTTTTATTTTCAGTATTCTAGGAAGCATATCAAAAAAGATGTGATTTATGCCAAAATGTTCTGCCTATGAGTTTTATAGCTGGCTTTATGTTTAGGTCTTTAATCCATTTTAACTTTATTTTTGTGTATGGTGTTAGAGAATGTTCTAATTTCATTCTTTTACATGTAGCTGTCCAGTTTTCATAGCACCACTTATCGAAGAGACTGTGTTTTTCCTATTATATATTATTGCCTCCTTTGTCATTGATTAGTTGACCATAGGTACATGGGTTTATCTCTGATATAGTCCCATTTGTTGATTTTGCTTTTGTTGGTGGTGCTTTTGGTGTCATATTCAGAATTATTGCTGAGACCAATGTTGAGGAACTTTTTATATTTTCTTCTAGAACTTTTAGTGTATACCATTTATGTTTGATCCATTTCCGATTAATTTTTGTGAGTGGTGTAGGATAGAGGTCCAATTTTACTGTTCTGCATGTGCCTATGCAATTTTCCCAAGACTATTTATGGAAGACACTATCCTTTCCTCATTGGTATTCTTGGCTCCCTTGTTGCAGATTATGTAACTGTGTGCTTCTGGGCTCTCTGTTGTATGCCTTTGACCTATGTTCCTATTCTTATGCCAGTACCACACTATTTTTATTACTATAGCTTTGTTGTATAGAGTAAAATCAGCAAGGGTGATGCATACAGCTTTGTTCTTTCTCAGGATTGCTTTGGCTATTTGAGGATTTTAGGATTATTTTTTCTATATTTGTAAAGAATGCTATTATTCTGATGAAGATTGCACTGAATCTATAAATGGCTTTGTGTACTACGTATGTTTTAATATTAACTCTTCAGTCCATGAACACAAGATGTGTTTCCATTTGTGCCTTCTTCAGTTTGTGCCTTCTTCACTTTCTTTCAACAAAATCTTGTAGTTTTTACTGTAGAGATACTTTACCTTCTTGGTTAAATATATTGTCTTTTATTATTTTTGATGCTATTGTGAGTGGGATAGCTTATTTTTTTATGTTTTGTAATTAGGGTATGGAAATGTAACTTATTTCTCTATGTTGATTTTATAACCTGCAAATTTCCTGAATTTTTTGATTAGTTCAAATAGTTTTTGGTTAAGTCTTTGGAATTTTCTGTATACAAAGCCATATCAACTGCAAATAATGCTAATTTTATTTCTTCCTTTCCAATTTGAATACCTTTTATTTCTTTGTCTTGCTTAATTTCTTTAGCTAGGATTTCTAGTACTTCTCACTGGTGGTAGGCATGGGCATCGGCATCCTTGTTTTTTTCTGAAAAAGCTTTTAGTTTTTCACCACTGAGTCTAATGTTAGCTGTGTCTTTGCTGTATATGGCATTTACTATGTTGAGTTAGGTTCTCTCTATACCCAATCTTTTGAGAATTCTTATCATGAAAGGATGTTGTATTTTGTCAAGTGCTTTTTCGGCATCTATTGATATGATCATATTATTTTTACCTTTCATTCTATTAATGTGATGTATTATATTGATTGATTTGCATATGTTGAAGCATCTTTGCATTTCAGGGATAAATCCTGCTTGCACAGATTCTTTTTTTTTTTTTTTTTTTTTTTTTTTTGCTTTTTACAGCCACACCTGCAGCATATGGAAGTTCCCAGGCTAGGGGCTGAATCGGAGCTGTAGCTGCCAGCCTACGCCACAGCTACAGCAACTCAGGATCTGAGCCATGTCTGTGAACTACACCACAGCTCATGGCAACGCCGGATCCTTAACCCACTGAGCAGGGCCAGTGACTGAACCTGCATCCTCATGGATCCTAGTCGGGTTCGTTACCTGCTGAGCCAAGATGGGAACTCCCATCTTTGTCACTGATTTTTGACAGTTTCATTACAATGTGTCTTGGTAAAGGTCTTTTTGTATTGAGACAACAGAATGGACTAACATGTCCAAGTTCTTCCCCAGGTTTGAGATGTTCTCAGTTATTATTTCTTTAAGTAAACTCTCTGCCCCTTCCCCTCTCTTCTAGTATGCCAATTATTCTTACGTTTGCCTTTCTAGTCAAATCCAGTAGCTTTCCTAGGGTTTCTTCACTTAAAAAAATGTGCTCACTCTCCTGTTCTAATTAAATTATTTCTATTTTCCTATCCTCCAAGTCATTTACTTTTACTTCCATCTATTTTTCCTTGTTTTTAATGCTCTCTGTTGGATTCTTTATTTCATTTATTCGGTTCTTCAGCTCCAGAATTTGTTTGTAATAATTTCAGTCTTTGGGTAGAAAAATCATTCTGTTCATTAATTTTATTCCTGAGTTCATTGAATTGTCTTTGAGTTTTCTTTTAGCTCATTGAATTTCTTCCTAACAGCTATTTTGAATTCTTTATAAATTAGACCACAACATTCCATATCTTTGAGTTTGGTTGTTGGAGAATTATCATTTCTTTTTGTGATACCTTATTTACTTAATGTTTCATATTCTTTTGGAAGCATGCAGTTCTGCTTTTGCATTTGAAGTAGCAGACCCTTCCTTAATTGAACTTTGGCTCTGGTTATTAAAATTCAGCATGCTATTAGAAACCGTTCTTTTATAATCCAGAAGGTGGCGCTGTAGCTCAAGTCTGTGGTTTCTCCTGCTGGAGCTGGCTGTCTGGGCTGCACCTGGGAATGTGGAGCTGGCAACAGATTAAGGGGGAGGTGTGAGTTTAGCACCTATGGCTTTGGGCTAGCTATGAGCCCAGTGGGGGACTCGTCAAATGAGTCACTCCCAGAAGTCCCCAAGCCGACCTCCTGCACAAGTCATGAAGCAGACAGCAGGAAACACATTCTTTCAAAGCCTTTTTATTTTGTTATCTGCCTCTTTCCTCTCCTCTCCCTCACCCCAGTCAGAGTTCCCTCCTCAGAAATCTGGATGTTGCTAGAGAGAAACTGGTTTCTCTAGCTGCAACCCGCACGACTGGGACAGCTGGGAAGTCCATTCACCACTTTTGCCTTTTCCCTTGTCACTTTCCACCTCCTCTGCCAGAGAGGTCGCTACTCCCAAAAGCCCAGCTCTTTGCAGTGTCGCCCAGGCCCTGACAAGTTCCTTTCATCTCTCCGCATCTAGCCTCGTCTCTGTCCTTCCTCGGGGATGTACTACATTGGCCGCTCAGAAAAGCTGGACTTTCACAGATTCTCGTTTGCACGTCCTCACGGGGATCTCCCAGTTTTGTACTCTCCACATATCCTTTCTCTGTTTCACTCACTCTGAGGTGAGTGAAAGTGAGGCAGGATCATCAGCTCAGCCCCTTAGTCGCTACTGGGCTTCTATCCATCTTCAGAAGCATATGTGGATAGAAATTTTCCCGGTATTGTGGTATAGTGTGCCTGAGGCACTTCTGTTCAGTTATAGATGTCTAATTAGCTGTTAATCAAAGGGGAGAGAAAAGAGGAATGAATCATGTGGCCATGGTGCATGATGTCACTCCCAGCTCCCCTTTCCTTCCCCAAGGTATATAAGAAATATGAAAATGTATGTGCAATACGAAATATATGAAATAAAGCAACAAAATTCTCCCAAATAAAAAATTATACAACTCACCCATTTAAAAAAAATTAATATACATTGGAACAAGATGTAAATTAATAATGAACTCCAAGGAGGACAAATTAGGCTATAATAAGATTGACTTTGAACACTGATACCAGTGACACATAAATAAGTTGATTTTTGCTGTAAATAGAAGTAGAAATTTGCGCAAATGGAAAAATATGCCCATAGAGAATGTACAAAATAAAAATAACTTATGCCTAAAAAGTCATATAAAAAAAACTCGGTAGGTGAGAGAGAATTATGCAAATCAAAAACATGCTAATTTTCTTATGTGGGACAGTCAAGAGACTTTCTTCATCCTTTATATTGATAATTGAAAAAAGTGAGTTGAACGGTTTTGGGTTTTGAAAGCACTTTGGATAACTTTTAATTGATAAAAGAGAAAGTATAACAATATAGTAATATATAATATGATAAAATATAATGAAACACAAGCTAACTTATAGGACAAATTATGGACAAGGAGTATATTAAAGTATGTACACATAAATAACAATTTTGTCTAATAGATTATAGTTGTATATTTTAAGAGATAGAAACCTCAAATTCAGGTATATGTTGTTTCCAAAAGACAAAGCTAGAGTAACAAAAATTATTAAAAGGATTGGCAAGGCTAGATCTGGCATAGAGAAATCAAAAACAGTTGTGGAAACATCAACACTTTGCAAAAGAGGGTCATATTCTCTGATCTGGAAACAAATAGCATCCCCGCCCCTACTCCAAAACCAATAAACAAAACAAAAAACCCAATTAGTCACACACAAGTACCCAGGAAATCAATATTTGAAGAGCAGTACATACATACTAACTTCTTCACTTTGTTCACTTTGAAAGCACTTTGGAACAGTTCTCTTAATGCTCCCTACTCTTCACATTCAATTTGCACATTTCAGAGTCTTTTCTTGACTTCTCTCATTACTTACTTCTGTGTTATGTTTACTACCTGACAAATCCCTACTTCCCCTCTAAACTCTGTTAATAGTTTTGACACTGTAATTCTTGGTTTTATTTTTCTTCTTTGATCAACTGTCCCACCCCACCCAGTCTTTCCTGAATACATGTTCTCCTTAAGACTTAGTATATTTTCCCCCTTTCAGCATCCCTTCCCAATTTCAATCTTATATCAAATGTCATGTGTATTTAGAGAAGTCAAGTGTCATCCTGATCTCCTTTCTAAATTGCTAGGTGAAAATTTCAACTATATATGCCTACTTGGCATATATAGTATAAGCATACTATATATGCTTATTGAGCATCTGCTATGTGACTGGTACTATGTTAAATATCTTCACACATCCACTCACTTAATCTTTGGAAAATCCTGTGAAGCAGTCAGTATCGCCATATTTACAGCAAAGGAAATCAACTTAAGCCATTTCGTTAAGTGGTCCAGTAGAGCATCAGACTGTGTTTTCAAGTCTTATTCTGCCCAATCCCAGTGTCTAGGGAGAAGACTAGTGAACACTAAAGTTTAGGAAAATCATCCTTTTGCCCTTTTATCTAGGGAATGACCAAGTACGTTGGAATCAGAAACAAAGAAAACATTGGTGAGAGCTTTCTCTGCACCCAGGAGCCGACTGTGCTGCATTTCGCACCTGTAATTTGTTCTGCAACAACAGTTAGAGGTGGAGGTACAGGGAGGGACACTTGTAAAGGTCACACAGCTGACAAGCAGCAGAGTAGAGACTTGATTCTGAGTGTTTTTCTTCATTATACATTCTGCCTCAATCAGCTAATTAGGTGTAAGTTTTGGATTAAATTGGTTTCTCTCCTATCAGTGCTCAGTTTCCTTATTTTCAAAATGAGGTTAAATACATGCTTGATTATCAAAACCTCCTTTAGTTCTATCATTATAAAATTCAATAGCTCTAAACAGAAGAGTTGTTCTCTGAGAAAATTAGGTACCTGAGTAACAGAGCTGCAACTGAATATTTTGCCTTAAAATCCACCCTCAGCATTCTCATTATACCCAACCTGCTCCTTCTCCTGTTGTCTCCATTTCAGCCAACAGCGCCATCCACTGTCGAGCCAGCAGACATTTGTGTATGTGCCATCCCTACTGCTTGAATTTAGACAATCGCCCAGTCCTATCCACACCTATGTCCATCAGAACTTTAAAACCTGGCTATTTCTCCCCATTGACACTGCTTCAGCCTCAGCTGCCCTTATCTGTTGCCTGAAACAATGCAAGACCCTTGTTACCGGGCCCTCTGCCTCCACTATGGTCCTTCTCTAATCTGTTCTCCACAAGGAGCCGGAATGGTCCTCCAAAAAATCAAATCTCATAACAAAAGGCTTATTGTGGGATTCCATGGCATTCAGGGTAAAATCCAATCTTCTCGGCATGCCAAATATGACCCTGCATGATTTAGCCTTTTCTAACATGTCTAGCCTCATTACCAGTCACTTTGGTCCTGCCTCTAGGAGCACTGAGTTACTTGAAGTTCCTGACTCCATCAAGTTCTCTTGATTTTGAGTCTTTATATATCTTAACCATCCATAAAGAAGATGTCCCTTTCTCCACTCCTCACCTTACTTTTCAGCCGTTCAGGTTTCTTTCTCTTGAGGCTTGTGTCATGTGCTCTTTCTGTGAGTTTTCACGTTATTGATGCTGTCCTGGGCTTACTTGTGGCATTTATTACGGTATCTTGAAACTGCCCATTTATTATTTATCTTCCCATAAGATCATAACTTCCTTCTAGATGGAGAGTATGCACTGAACCCAGTATATGGCATATCTAAGGTGCTTAGTAATATTTGTTGAATGAATGAAATAATTTCTAGAAGGGTCATAGTCCCCTAATAGTTCATTATATCAACTAATCCTTTATTAAAAAATACTTATTCCTGGAGCTCATTTTGGCCCCATTCTGATTCCTGGGAGTAAGAATAATAGAAGAATGATGAAAAAAGGAATGTCAGAGGATGGAAGGTGATGAAGTTTGACAGGAAGCTGATGAAGTTTGACAGAAAGAGAAGAAAAGGAGCAAATAAACTTCCTTACACAGAGTGGACTGAGCCCATTCCAAGGCTATTGTTTTAGAAAAGGAGCCAGACCAGAGGCATATACTTAGTTACACCAAGTGGGACATCTTCTGCTGGTGAGAAGGGAGAAAAGTGTCAAAACGAAATGCCAGAGACCCCAGAAGACCTATTTTTCAGTATTCATTTAAAGTTCAAAATCGGTTTGCTTTAGATGATACATTTTAAAGTAGACTTTTCCATCTTTATTTTGACTCGGGCTTTCTTTTTCTCTCAAAGAGGTGATGCTTTCTCTGGTCTAAGTGAATAATATCTCTTCTACAGCAATGGTACTCATTAGGGCCAGTCCTGCTGCTAAGCAATGTTTTGGAAATCTGTAGGGAGTGTTTTATAGTTGTCCCAATGATTGAAAGACCCTACTGGCATTTAGTGCGTGGAGAATCAGGAGGTTGGATGTCTAATACTGTTCAAGATGGTCCTGAGTAACAAATAATTGTTTCTTGTACTCTGACATTTAAAAGTCCCACCACCAGACATATGTATATGTAAAAAACCTATTTATAATTATCCGAAAGAGAAGCCAAGTGATGTTTTTTACATATAAAGAAATAGTAATTTTAATGGTTTTAATATCAACTAAATGGACTATTATATACATAAAGAGAGTTTTCCTTTGTTTTATTTGGAACTTTACCAGGAGTTGTTCATCATGGGACATCTCATCACTAATGACAATGATGCTTGAGGTACTGGAGTCAAAAATGCAGCACATCTGTGTCAGTCTGCATTTTTGGCTGTTTAGGTCATTATTTCTTCTAATGTGAGTAGTGTGAGTAGTTATATATTGAATTATGTATATTTTTACTATAATTTGCTTTGTTTTTATTTCTCTTTTATGTAAGGGCTTAACTAGGGAGTTTTATGGGTTTTTACTTGTTTTACTTATATCTAAATTTATAGATTATATTTTCTATAAACTTATTTTAGGATTTTGAAATAGGAGTTATACAGCATTTATTTTTAAAAGTCGGTTTTTAATTTGATAGGGTTAAAAAAACATAAATCTATGTAGAAGATCTTAATGATTTAAAAGCAAGGATTATGGAGTCGGTCATAGGTTTGAATCCCATCTCCATTAATTACTTGCTATGAGAACTTTGAAAAGTTACTCCCATTCTCTTTGATTTAATTTCCTCATCTATAAAGCATCTTTAGTGATATTACATAATACCATAAAAATTGGAGGGTTATTGTGGTAATCATAAAAGTTTATACAGGAGAAGGTGCTGAGATGTGGACCTGGTACAGAGAAAGTATTTGGTAAATGTTAGATATAATTATTGTAAGCTTTGCTTATTTATATGCTCTTTTCCTATTTTTTAATTGTATCCAAAAGCATCTTTTTAAATTTTGGGTTCTCTTCCTTTGTTTATTACTAGATTATTAGACTTCCCAAAGCATTTTGATCTTTTGAGTACGAAATATAATTTATCAAACTCTGTTAATATTTCATACTTTGCAGAACAAAATTGATTACTTAAAAATACTTTGAGACATGTCTGGGTTGGAGAGAGTTTATAATCATTACAGGAAATTATTATCATAGTAAGTAGTTACAGATTGGAGTTTGTAGATTTATGTGGATGATAATTGAATGAAGATTTATGTTTGTCTTCTTTTGGAATGGTGGCAAATATGGAGATTCAAAAGATGAGAGTTCAAGGTATGGCAATGAGGTGGCCTTGATTAATCTAATAATTCATCTCAGTTCTTCTTTTTATGGATGAAGACAGCCTGCAGATGTCCCCCAACACTATTGTGCTAATGTTGGAAGCTCAGCTTTGCTGAAAGCAGTTGTCACATTTGTCAATTATCAGCAGCTCCAGTTAAAGGGTACAGAGGGGAGAAAGGCAAGCCAGAGATGGCTTGTCAGGGGAAGGGTGGAGGAGGGAGGCTCGAACGGAGGGAGGAGTGTCCCAGAAGACAATCGTGGCTGCCAAAGAAATGGAGAAGGATGAAGGGAATTCTGTATTTCCAAGAAGGGTCGTAAGTTATGAATAATATAATCAAGAAATAGAGTTGTTTGGCTTAGGCAATGCTAAAATAAAGTTTTTAAAATTTATTTGGTAAGTTTGAGATTGAGCTTTTTAAGAAATTCCAGACAGAAAATTTAACGTATACAATTTTGTTGACACATTACAACATATGTTACTAATCATTATATTCCTTAACCCAGGAAAAAAATTTAAATGATTGAAATATACGTATGGCCAAAGTATTTTTGAGATTGACATGTCCTTAAACTCTTAACTTCCACGGAAAATTGTATACTATAGATATATTTTCAATGGCTTTTAGCATCTAAAAATCTAACTAGTACATTAACCAGTTAGAAATTGGAAGTGTGGCATAGCCTAAGAGATAAGAATTTAATCATTATAACTTATTAACCTATGAAGGCCACTGGGTATAAAATGATGTGTTTTACTAATAGAAAAACGAATAAGTAGCATTTGTTTACCTTGTAAAGTTCAAGTGAATTAGTTTTTTTCAAAATTTGATTCTAATTAGGTAGATGACGTCTTGAACTTCCAGCTGAAAAGTCGATATGAAAGGAACAGTTACTCTAACATGCCTCCCAGGATAGGTGACTATGAATCAGCTATAATTTTTCTGATGGGAACACTGGTGTATATAAATGCTCTAGATGTAGGAGAATACATGAGTAGAAGAATTAATAGAATTTTAGAGCTCAAAAAGACAACCTGAGAGGAAGGGTGGACCGTGTTATCAGCCAAACTAGGACGTGTTTCAGTGTGAGAGGAGATGCCATAAAATCTTTAGGTGAGCAGGTGCAAACGGGGTCTGTTTTGGAATGTATAGTCATTTACTAAGAGTTCACCTGCCAGCTTGTCTTGGTGCACCTTAGGAAATGAAGCCTCAAAGAAGTGCAGTTAAATGCAGGCCTCCCTCCATCAGACACCAAGGTGGAACTACATCTCAGCTCTTGGGAAGTGGTGTGTATCTGTCTTTCTCACACGCCTTCCTTTCTAGTTACCTCTTTTACATGTTTCTGCAACCACCTGGCAAGAGGACTAAATCTTTATCTTAGCAAATATAGAGGGAAATAGAGCAAAGATAAATTCTTATCCTCATCTTGTTTTCAGAAGTTGGCCTTTTTGTCTTCTGCCTGTACCTATGCAGAGTTTTTAGGAATGGAGTGAGAAAGTATGCCTTGGATGTATAGTGGTCAGTGAGCTGTTCGTGAGCTAAACGTCACTGGTTCATAGTTTGTGTCACTTCACCTACTGTAGTCTTACTTTCTTCTTTCTTCTTTCACTCCTTCTTTCTCTTTCTTTTTTTGTCTTTCAATTGAAGTATAGTTGATTTACAATTCTATGCCAATTTCTGCTGTATAGACAAGTGACCCAGGCATTCATATTATCTTCCATTATGTTCTAGGTTGGATACAGTTCCCTGTGCTGTATACTAGGGTCTCTGCTTATCTATTGTAAATGCAGTAATTTGCATCTGCTCACCCCAAACTCCCAGTCCATCCCCACTTCCTCCCTCCCCTTTGCCATTACCGTTTTCTGAAGGTTGATTTCAGAGTGTGAGTTGGCCTCATTGTTTTTTTTCCCCTTCTTTTCCAATATTGGCAACCTGATGATTCTGCATAGATGCTGACCCAGTGTTTTTTAGTACAGTGTTTTTAAGTATAAAAGACATGACGTAGTTACTCTGGTTTGTCTTATATTCCTGCTATTAAGCATGCTTGTTCAGGCACTACCTAATTCTACTTTTTTTATAACCTGTTCTACCACATGAACCCTGCTATGGATCAGATCTCCTGGGGGAGCTGCAGAGCATATTACTTACATTTAAGTCCTTCAGTGCACCCAGCACTCAGTTTTGGGGGGCACCTAAGGGGGTCATCAGTGGGCGGAGCCAGGCCTGAGGGCTGTATGTTTGAGGACCTTTTTGAACTACCAACACCAGTGAGTTCTGAATACAGAGTCAGGTTTTTAAAGCCCTTGAGCCTGTGGGCATGACTGTGGGCGTTCCTGCACCGTAAGCCAGAATGTCTGTTGTTCCAGGCAGATGGGGAAACATGTGGCAGACATTTGATTTGAATTGTCAGAACTTCATGAAAAAAAGAGCTGTCCATAATAAAGTTCACATTTTGTTTTAAATAACAAAATTTTGTTCATTAAAATGAACTTTATGAAAATCCTTCGATTTATAATGAGTCCTTAGAGCATTTGAAATAAGAATGCTGTTACTATTAAATTTTTAAAGATTCAAATAGTTTGATCCAAAAACAACTGAGCACAGAGAACTAAAACATGAGGTCGTAGGAGCTCCCATTAATTGAGCCCTCACTACATGGTAAGCATGGTATTATGTGATTTATAGGTCTTAAAAAATTAATCCTTAAGAAAACACAGTAAAATACAATTACTGTGATCATCCTCTAGATGAGTAAGCTGAGGCTCACAAACTTTGAGTGTATTGCCCAAGACCACACAGTTAGTAGCGGTGGAACCTGGGGTTAAAATTAGGCTTCTGTTCAAACCAAAGCACGTGCTGTATTTCTTTACCTAAATGGTAGCAAAAGTAATATAAAAGTGATAGTAAAAGTAGCAAAAAGTTATTGCAAGACACCTTTGAATCCTCTCTTTTGTTCTCTTTTTGCCCCACATCTCACCCAGTAGCAGGTCTTGCTGATTGTACCTCCCACTTGAACCATCCATCCATTTCATTCTTTGTCCACTGCTGCGGCCTCAGTCTAGTTCCTTGTTCAGATGATGAAAATACCACTCAAACTTACTTCAGCTCTTACTCCTTATTTGTGAAGTTAGGTATCTATTATTTTCCTACTTAAAACTTTCCAGTAGTTTCCTATTTAATCTAGAATTTAATGCAAACTCCTTATCATGGCCTGTGGTCCTATGTGAACTGGCCACTCCCTGCTCCTCTGATCTCATCTTACATATGCACAGTATTTTCCAAGCACTCTGGCCTTCCTGCTGTTCTTTGCTGGTCCAGATGTGTTTGCATGTCCACTGTGCTGCAAGAATAGCCCATTTTGACTCTGTGAAGTGTTTGAAGACAGTGACAAAGGAGCAAATGCATGGGTATGCCATCATTATGACTACTTTTATTTCCTTTGCCATGTCAGTAAACTGCTGCTGGTAATTAGTTTTTAGCCATAGATTTTTTTTTATTTCATTTATTTTTTTTGTCAGCTAAAGAGAAGTAGGCTAAATCACTAAATAATGGCTTATGGGATAATATGTGTCATTGTAGTCAGGAAAAATTTCTTTCTTCTGGAGTGGAAACTTGCTTACTTGGCAGAGAGCTAATGAGGAAGGAAGTGAGTGTACAGAGACAACTAGCTGAAATGGAAGCTACTTATTGATGATAGGCATACCTTGTTTTTTTGTGCTTTCTTTTGCTTCACACACTTCATTTTTTGCAAACTGAAGGCTTGTGGCAACTCTGCATTGAGCAAATCTATTAGCACCATTTTTTCCCAACAGTATTGGTTCATTTCATGTCTCTGGGTTCCATTTTGATGATTCTTGCACTATTTCAAACTTTTTCTTATTATATTTGTTGTGGTGGGCTGCAGTCTTTTATCTTCCATGTTACTGGGACACTTGCTAACCATTATCTGAGCCTTCAGCATTTTTGGCAACAGAGTATTTTTTAATGAAGGCATGTAGTGCTTTCTTTTTTGGGCATAATGCTATTGTACACTTAATAGACCACAACATTGTATAAACTTGTATGCAGTATGAAACCAACTTAACTTTATTGCATTTGTCTGGAACCGAGCCATGATATCACCAAGGTGTGTCTGTATTTCATTCTTCAAGGCTCTCCTCATTCTTTCAACCACACAGCTGGCACTAAAAGACTAGTAATAACCAGAAAATAACTAGAATGGGACCTCTCAAAATGTAAGAAAAAATATGGATAAGAATGTGACAAATAAAGAATAGAAAATTGGTTTGGGTGAGAAATATTTTTTTAAGCTGGAAAAAATTAGGTAATGGCCACCCAGAAATAAATGCTTAAAGTAGAAATAAGACAAGAGAACATAATAAAAAACAGTAAGTTGGCAGCACTCAATAAAGTAGCATGAGAAATAAAACCACATCAGAAATGAAAAACAGATGGATTAGGAAGAAGAAAACAGAAGATTAGATATTGTTGAAAATGGAATTGGGGATGTGAAAAACAGGTCTGAGGAAATTGAACAAATAAAAAAGAACATAATATCAAAAAGAGAAGAATATGCAAGAAAGTCAAAGGAGATACATATTATATTTTGTAAGAACAAAATGGGGAAAAATAATCAAAAATATATAACTGACCTTTGGATGACACAAATTTGAACTGCATATTCCACTTCTATGCAGATTTCCTCAATAAGTACTACCCAATCTGCAGTTGGTTGCATCCACAGATGCAAAACTGGAGATATGGAGGGCCCACTATGAAGTTATATGTGATTTCCAAACTGTGCAGAGGGTCAGTACCTCAACCCCTATGCTGTTCAAAGGTCAACTGTATTAAAGTATATGAGGCCAGAATTTCCAGTAGGATTGTAGGGTAGATACTCAAAGTATGTCTTCCACTGAAGACAACTGAAAATGTCAGAGAAAATATATTTTTGAGTGCGTCGCTAAGGGGACCATACAGGACAAAACCTAAGTGAAAGCAGGAATACTGGGAAGTCAAAGTTAGCCCAAAGACACTGCTACACCCTAACTGACCCTAAACTTTAGGTGGTTTGATTTCTTAACATTTTATTTCAAAATAGTCTAAAACTACAAAAAGGATGCAGTAATAGCACAGAGAGCTCTATTTAGCATTCTCTGAGCCCACGTTCAAGTTTTGCTAATTGTCTCAATAGCGTTTTTAATAGCAAAGGATCCAATCCTGGATTATGCATCATACCTGTTGTTATGTCTTTCTCTCTCTTCTAACCTGGAACATTACCTAGTCCTTGACTTTCATGAAATTGGTGCTTTGCAGAGTCTAGGCCAGTCATTTTGTAGAATCCCCCTCAATTTGAGTTAGTATGGTGTTTGTTTACCATCAGTCCTAGATTATGCATTTTTTTGTCCTAAAATATCATTGAATCTTATTGGATATATAGGATGTCTGTTCATCCTATTGATTGTGTTAAATTTGACAACTTGATTATAATGATGCCTGCTAGGTGTCTCCACTGTCAAGTTCCTAAATCTTTCTGTCTTTTCAATACTTGTATTATGGGGAGGTATCTAAAGATGATATAAAATCTTGTTTCATAACTAACTTTCACCCCTACTTTTAGCATCCATTAATATTTCTTGATTGGATTATTGATTACCAATAAGGTTGCAAATGGTGATTTTTCTAGTACTAGCATTCCTTCAAAGTTTATTGAATGGCTTCTATAGAAACTAAGAGGTTTCCTTTCTTTATACTCATTTATTAATTTACGTTAGTGTGGACTTTGAGTTCCTTTTTTGTTAGGTGGATGTAGTCCATTACTATCACTATTTGTTTTGATGCTTTACTTTTTCCAGATTTAGCCAATGACAGTGACTTCAAGATGGCTTTTGTATTCTGTGTCCATGCCTTAATTATTTGCATACTTCCTTACTATGTGGTACAAGAGATTCTAAGATCACTTTTCTTTTCATGTGCCCTAGCCCAGGATTTACCCATTTTTTCCAAAGACCTCTGATTCCATTTAGTGCAGAACAGGTATTCAAAAACCAATATCTAACTGGGACTTGTGCACATTGCTAATTAAGTGCCACTCTTCCTGAACTCTTATCAGTGGAAAGATTAAGAAATATACATAAACAAGGATAATGTAAGAAAAAGAATGTGTGTATGTATATGTACATATATATGTGTGTGTGTGTATATATATCTATATATGTATGTATAACTGGGTCACTTTACAACAAAAATTGACAGAACATTGTAAATCAACTATAATAAAAAATTAAAGTAAAAAAAGAAATATAATTATGTGCACACACATATTCACACATACTCATACACAATATATTTACATTTGTTGCTTTAACTCAACGTGTGGTTAAGGCCACAAGTTTACATAGTTATCTCCAGTTGCAATCTAACAAGACAAGGTTTAGTCTAGCTTTTTCCTTTTTGATATTTGTACCTCCTCTGATGAGAAAGTTAGTTCCCACAGTCTCCATCTCCCTATATATATCCAATGTCCTCAACCTATTGGCTGATAATCCCCTCCTATAGGAGACTGCTTCCTTAAGACTCCAGCTCATTTAGGACTATCTCATGGCTTTTTGGTGAGGAAAAGAAGGAAGTAAGTCAATTTTTAAAATTAAAAAGAGGAAGAGGAAAGCAGAGGAAGAAGAGAAATAAACTCCTATTTTCAAAGTTCCCCAAGGCTAAAATCTTAAAATAAAAAATCTAGAACCTTCTCAATGTGAAGAATCTAAAAGAAGACTGTTAAAACTGGAACCTCAAAGACCCACACCTCAAAGGAAAGTGAATAATAGCCTTGCCACACAGGAGAGGGCATAACTTTGGCAATGGTTCAAAGGGGAAATACCTCCTTTCATTATTCCTACCACAAGTTAATCTTACCACGGTTTTGCTACCTGGTTTCTTATAATTGGTTTGTTCAGAAATATGTCAAGCATAACCGCTTTACATTTAGTGAGAAATACATAAGGGAATAGTATAATTGGATTTTTTGATGCCACATGCAAAAAAAAAAAAACATAGAAAATATGATAGGAGAAGACACACACACACACATAAGATAGTGAGATACATCTAACATATCATATACCTAACTAGAATTCCAGAAGTAAGAGAAACTAGAAAAGAAGCAATACTTGATGGAATAAGTGCTAAGAAATTTCCAGAATTTGGGAAAGACTCTTCTATTGAAGGAGGACAAGGATAAGGCACAAAATTTATAGGATAAATAAGAAATTCTAATTTAGATTAACCAGAGTGAGTTGAAGAATAATAAAGACAAAAGTATAATGTTGAAAGCAAACAGAGAAAGAAAAAGTGGTTACTAGAAAGACATGGCAATTTGATGGATGACTGCTTAAGTAGTAGCAGTAGCAAGAAGTCAAGTAAATACCATCCAAGTGATGAAGAAAATAACTGTCAACCTAAAACTATGTATCTGGTGAAAATATCTGTCAAGAATATTGGTAAAATAAAGTCATTTTCAGACAACAGTAACTGAGAGCATTTATCACCAATATATCCACACTAGAAGATAGTCTAAAGAGTATTTTACTATAGGGAAGCTCTCGGACATGAGATTAAATGGTGAACTAGGATGTGTGAGAAAGCTGTAAACAAACATTTGTTGTGACAAAATATCTTAAGAGTATAATATAAAGTTTTTTGAAATGCTTGGACAAAGAGATAAAAAAGGTAAAACCCTGAGATTAAGAGAAAAGGAAGATAGTGGGATATAATCTAACATATATAATGTGAATGAAATACAGGCTAACATGTCATGCAATGTGTAATGGTGGAATTAATAATACAAGATAGAAATAAGACACTGGAAAACAGTAACATGAGTTAGTAGGGGATATTGGGATCAATGTGTTCTAAGATTCTTATACTGGGGAGGGGAGGAGAGCAAAGACCTTGATTAACAGTAGACTTGGTCTGGATTTAGTTATGCATGGAACTTATTAAAAGAATAAATATAAAAGTATATATAAATTAATAGAGGTGATTAATGGATTGAGGGGGAAAAACCCTTCCAAATGATCAAATAAGGCAAGTGAGAAGAAAAGAAATAGGAAAACCAGGACAATGAAGAAGTACAAATAAGATGGTAGAAATACATTAAAATTTATCAGTAATCAAAACAAAAGCAAATACACTCTCCAGTTACAGTTCAGTAAGACTATTCTTTAAAAATCCAACTTTGTGATATTAATAAGAGAATCAGCTGACACCAAAGGATACTAACAGAATACTAAAATTTGAAAGAAAAAGAAATGAAAAATACGGTTACCAGAAAAAAAGTGAAATTTTGAAGTGTCTGAATTACCATGAGGCAAAATAGATTTTAAGGTTTTTAAATAAAGAATTTAAAGTCTATTTTGTCTGATATGAGTATTGGCACTCCTGCTTTCCTTTCTTGTCCATTGGCATGATATGTCTTTTCCCGTCCCCTCACTTTCAATCTATCTGTGTCCTTTGCCCTAAGGTGAGTCTCTTGTAGGCAGCAGATTGTAGGTTTTTGCTTTTTTATCCAGTCTGCCACTCTGTGTCTTTTGATTGGAGCATTTAGTCCATTGACATTTAAGGTGATTATTGAGAGATATGTATTGGAATTAGAGACCCTCATACTGAGTGAAGTAAATCAGAAGGAGAAAGACAGATACCATATCATATCACTAATAACTGGAATCTAACATACTGCACAAATGAACCTTTATGTAGAAAAGAAAATCAAGGACTTGGAGAACAGACTTGTGGTTGCCAAAAGGGTGGGGGAGGAATGGGATGGTAGGGGGGTCTGGGGTTTAATAGCTGTAGATTGTTGCCTCTGGGCTGGAAAAGCAAGAAGATACCACTGTATAGCACTGGGAACTATGTCTAACCACTTGTGATGTGTAACCCCGTCACCACGCTGTACAGCTGGGTACAATGTAAAGAAATTAAAAAAAAAAAATTTAAAGGTGATTTAAAAATATTATTTTATGGATTCACTCTATAATGAAATAATGTTTGATTCACTTGGAAGAAATAGCAGTTCTGAACTGAAAATACGGCTTCAAAATATAAAAATTGAAATTAAAAAGAGAAATGAAAAATCTATCATTGCTAAGGGAGTATGCATCATACTTCCTTAAGTACCTGGTAATAGAAACAGTTAAAAAAATCAGTTAAGTATATAATATGTTTGAACAGTAATTTAGAAACTAGATGTAATGACAAAGCACTGTATTGAGCAATTGGAGAATATGTCTAGTGTCCGCCTGGGAGCCTGCTGGCCTGAAAAGATATTTCTTTGAGTTTCTGATGAGAAAGAGTTAAAATTAAAAAATTCTTAGAGATCTAAATCCAAAACCCTAGACAAAAGGGTTTGAGACTTATTCCTCAGTCTTCACCTTTGTATTTTTCTATTTTCCTGCTAAAGTTCAAATGTTTATACATAATGAAGTTGGCTGTGTTTGAATTAAAAACCTGCTGAGAGTGAGTTTCTGTTTTCCTCCATCTGTGTCTAATTGGATTTCCTTTTTTTCATGGGTTGGTCAAATCAAGTAAAGCTTGTCTACAAGCTGAGGAGATTGTAAATTCCCATCCAGATTTGAGATCAGTCAGGCTTTAACAAGAGTGTTTATCATTTTCTTTGGGCAAAATGTTCACACATAAATTTTGTCTTGAACATGTTCACAGAATATTTAGTTTCTACTAATACATTACAGCTTACTCTATGTATTTTTCTTCTAATTTTTTCCCCTTTTATGTCCTTCTCTCATGTTGGGGCTTGTGAGAGTGGCCATATGGCCCTTCTCTGTACCTATTTCAGTAAAAAAAAATAACTTGTTTTATTTTCTGATACATATTACACTGGCATCTGATCATGAAATGGAAGTGTGTGTGTATTTCTCCTATTCAGAGAAACAGTGAAATCACATGACTCATGCAGAAATAGCATCTTTCATATCAAATCTCAAAAAAAAATCCCAACAACTTCTATTAGTCTGAGGAAACTTCTGTTCTAATCTGAAGAGATACTCTGCCTAACAAAATATAGTGTCATAACTGTAGTTCGTGCAGTTGGCTGGAAAATAAATCTTACCAAAGCTACCGTGTGAGAAAGAAATATGAAATGGCTAAGGGTTAAAAATTCTGACTTCTTTATCTGTGGAGCTTAAAAATCCCTTATCTCTTCTTTTCCTGATTAAGTTCTTGTTTTTAAGGTTGATGTCCACAGTCCAGCTCCATTTCCTGGTTTCTTTCTTCAATTAACCTTAGATAAGAGTGTCTATTTTTTAAAATTGTATTTTTCAGTTTTATTAAGGTACAACTGGCCAACATAAATTGTCTATATTTAAGGTGTACAACTTGGTGTTTAGATGTACATATACATTGCAAAATGATCACAACAACCGAGCTAATTAACATATCTACCACCTCACATAATTACCATTTCCTTCCTTCCTGCCTTCCTGCCTTCCTTCCTTCCTTCCTCACTTTCTTTTCTTGTGATAAGAACACTGTAATCTACTCTTAGAAAACTTGAAGTAGACAATTCAATATTGTTAACTATGGTCACCACATTGTACATTAGATCTCGACAACTTATTTATCTTGCATAAGTGACGCTTTGTACCCTTTGACCAACATCTCATTTCCTCTTTCTCCCAGCCCCTAGAAACTACATTCTATTCTCTGCTTTTATGAGTTCTACTTTTTTAGATTCCGCATATGAAATTATGCAGCATTTGTCTCTGTGTGTCTAGCTTATTTTATTTAGCATAATGTCCTGCAGGCACATCCACATTGTCACAAATGCAAGATTTTCTTCTTTTTAAAATCTGAATAATATTCCATTGTGTACACACATACACACACACACACACACACACACACACACACAGACATTTTCTTCATGTATGTGTCTGGGATGTGAGGATGAGCTTTTCCTTAGGCAAGTGAACGTAAGACAGTTGATGTCAGCTACTGTTTACATTGAGATGCCATCCTCAAAGCTGGTTCAGAATAGGATATTCTCTCAATAAATGGACTTGCTAGGCAATGAAATTCCCACTATTAGGTTGCAAGGTTGTGGCATGTGTTTGCAGATAACTCAGCACTTCATAGGTGCTCACTGCTTTAGAAACATCTGTGCGACGGGCAAGTTCAGGGTAAGTTTATTTTGTGTACATGAATCTGTATTAAAAGACTTGAGGTTGAAGTCATCCAACAATCACTACTTCAGTAATAACAATAATGCTGATGTGAACAGAAGAGTTTCTGAAGCTTGAGTGTGCTTACGTATCACCTGAGGTTCTTGCTAATACAGAATCTGATTCCATGTATTTCAAGTGAGGCCGAGATTTTGCCCTTTTCTTTTTTTTTCTTTTGTCTTTTTAGGGCCACACCCGTGGCATATGGAGGTTCCCAGGCTAGGGGTCTAATTGGAGCTGTTGCTGCCAGCCTACACCAGAGCCACAGCAGCGCCAGATCCGAGATCTGTCTGCAACCTGCACCGTAGCTCACGGCAATGCCAGATCCTTAACTCACTGAGCAAGGCCAGGGATCAAACCCACAACCTCATGGTTCCTAGTCAGATTCGTTTCCACTGCACCACGACAGGAACTCCTGATTCTGCCTTTTTAACAAGCTCCCAGGTAATACTGATGCTGCTTATCCTAGGATCACACTTTGTGTAGCAAGGGCATAAAGCTTCACACATTTACATAAAATTCTATAGCTGCTTGGAGTAGGTAGTAACCTCTTGTATGGACGAAGAAATAGAGAGTAAGACAATTTTTCTATTACTGCACACAGCCATAAGTCCTCTGATTAAGCTTTTAGAAAAGTCTTATTGGCATATAGTTGGCTTACAATATTGTGTTAGCTTTGGGGGTACAGGAAGGTGAATCAGTTCTAAATATATATATATCCATTCTTAAAATTCTTTCCCCATATACACCATCACAGAGTACTGGGTAGATTTATTTCCCTGTGCTATGTAGTAGGTCCTTCTTACTTATCAATTTTGTATATAGTAGTGTGTGTATGCAACTCCCAACCTCCCAATTTATCCCTCCCTTCAATGTTTCCCCTTTAGTAAACACAAGTTTGTTTTCTCGGTTGGTGAGTCTGTTTCTGTTTTGTGAATAAGTTCTTTTGTTTCATTTTAAAAAATTAGATTCCACGTATTAGTGATTTCATGATATTTGTCTCTTTGTCTGACCTGCTTCACTTCAGAATGGTAATCTCTAGGTCCATCCATGTTGCATCCAGACTTTTCATGTCTGAGTAATATTCCACTGTGTATATGTACCTCATCTTTATCCAGTCCTTTGTCGATGGACATTTAGGTTGCTCCAGGTCTGGGCTATTGTAAATAGTGGTGCAGTGAATACTGTGGTGCATGCATCTTTTTGGATTATGGTTTTCTACAGATATATGTTTAGGACTGGGATTATTGGATCCTATGGTAGTTATATATTTAGTTTTTGAGGGAATCTCCATGCTATTTTCCATAGTGGTTGCACCATCTCACATTTCTACCAACAGTGTAGGAGGGTTCCCTTTTCTGCACACCCTCTCCAGAATTTATTGTTCGTAGACTTTTTGATGTGGCCATTCTGACTGGTGTAAGGTGATACCGTATTGTAGTTTTGATTTGCATTTCTCTAATAATTTGTGATGATGAGCATTTTTTGTGTGGTTTTTGGCCATCTGTCTGTCTCTTTTGGAGAAATGGCTAGATCTTATCATTTTTTGATTAGGCTGTTTGTTTTTTTGATAGAAAGCTGTATGCAATTTTTGTGTATTTTGGACACTACTCCCTTTTCGGTTGCTTTGTTTGCAAAGATTTTCTCCCATTCTGTGGGCTATCTTTTTCATGGTTTTCTTTGCTGTCCAAAAGCTTTTAAGTTTAAATCCTATTTTTTTATTTCTGTTTTTATTTTACTTACTTTGGGAGGTGGATCCAAAAACATTGCTGCAATTTATGTCAAGCAGTGTTCTGCCTACGTTTTCCTCTAAGAGTTTTTATAGTACCTGGCCTTATGTTTAGGTCTTTAATCTATTTTTATGCATGATTAAGCTCTTTTTTTTTTTTTTTGCTATTCTTCAGTAGCATTCCTATTATAATTATCTTATCTCTTGAATTACTATTTTTATATATTTATTTTTCATGTAGAAGCAACTCCTGCTCTTCCCATAGGGATTTTGTATCTCCTTCGTTTTTTTCCAAAATGTTTTATTCAAGTAAAACATAATACACTTTAGCACTAGGTTTTAAAACTCTTATGGGCTTGTCATTTGTCCAGTCCCTTATGTACTCTGCACAGTTGACCACAGGACAGCTTCATGTTATGCAGCTTCATGTTCTGTAAACACAAGGCTAGGGAGCTGATATTTTATTTATTTATTACTCAATAAATTTTGTTAACTTTATAGTTGTACAACAATCATCACAACCCAGTTTTATAGCATTTCCATCTCAAACCCCCAGCACATCTCCCCATCCGCCAACCTATCTCACTTGGAAACCATGTTTTTTAAAGTCTGTGAGGCAGTATCTGTTCTGCAAAGTTCATCGTATCCTTTTCTTTGATCCTACTTGTAATTGATAGCATATGATGTTGGTGTTTCACTGTCTGACTAACTTCACTTAGCATGATGATTTCTAGGTCCATCCATGTTGCTGTAAATACCATTATTTCTTTCCTTTTAATGGCTGAGTAATATTCCATTATGTATATGCACCACATCTTCTTTATCCACTCCTGTCAGTGGACATTTAGATTGTTTCCATGTCTTGGCTATTGTAAATAGTACTGCATTGAACATTGGAGTACATGTATCTTTTTGAGTCATGGTTTTCTCTGGATAGATGCCCAGGAGCGGGATTGCTGGATCAAGTGGTAATTCTATTTTTAGTTTTCTGAGGAATCTCCATACTGTTTTCCACAGTGGTTGCACTGAATTATATTCCCACCAACAGTGTAATAGGGTTCCCTTTTCTCTGTGCCCTCTACAGAATTTATTGTTTGTAGACTTTTTGATGATGGCCATTCTGGCCAGTGTAAAGTTGTACCTCATAGTGGTATTGATTTGCATTTCTTTAATAATTACTGATGTTGAACATATTTTCACATTTTTTTTGCCATCTGTATGATTTATTTGGAGAATTGTCTGTTTAGATCTTCTGCCCATTTTTTGATGGGGTTGTTTGTTTGTTTTTGGTATTGAGCTGCAGGAGGTCTTTATAAATTTTGGAGATTAATCCCTTGTCAGTTTCTTCATTTGCAAATATTTTCGCCAATTATGTGGGTTGTCTTTTTGTTTTGGGAGCTGATCTTTTTATAGAACCTTCCACTAAAGGTGAGTTTGGGATCTATCATCGATTTTGTAGATGAAATTCTGTCATACATTTTTAATCTGGGATACCATTGAGAAATACCCGTGAGCTTTTAAACACTGCTATCATTGGGTGCCAATCCCCCAGAGGCTTATCAGTTGTTACAGGGTTGGACTTGTCATTACCTGGTTTGATATATCATATTCTAATGTGAGGGCTGAGAACTATTTTTTTTAAAAGAGCTGATAATTAAGTACCTGCCTACCCAGAACAATTAAATCACATTTTGGGGATAGAACGCAAACGTAGGTGATGTTAATGTGGAGTATGTTTGAAAATCACTGCCACAACTCATTTTCCTTGTGAGTTCATTATCTTGGAGACGTATGGCTTTTATTAGCATTGTGGGTTTTTTTTTTAAAGATGTATTTTCTTTCTCCCAAGAAGATTAATGAGAATTATCACAAGAGGCTAAGGGGTTAGCTTTGGTTAAAATGATAACAATTCTGAAAACTGACGCAACAAAGAAAGGGCATCAGTAAGATAAGGTCACTTTGTACATAGTTAAGTCAGTGGTTTCCAAACAAGAATGTAGCCATATTTGTCAAATAATGGTCAGTTAATCCCATTTGTACTAATTTTAATGCATACTTACATTGTGTATCTTTCCTGCTAGAAGTAATAAGAATAATTAGAGGATGTAATGGTAAAAAATTCTTAGAGAACTTATATTAGGTAAATTATTAATATCTGAATTCTGTCTTAAATATTTTCCCCTGTGGTGATTTTTTTTCTGTATACAAGGTCATGCTGCTTTGTTATGTAGGCCATTTTAGCCTCATAGATCTTAGTTTCTTATCTGGTTCAATGCTATGTCCTTTAATATAAAAACAGCAAGAATAACAAATTCATGATGTACTGTTCTTAGATTGTAATGAGTACGACTGAAATTCATTGTTCAAATTTCTCTAGGTTGCATTATAGAAAAACTACAAGGCTCTTTTCTACAATACAATGAAATATATTCATATTTCTAAATGGAAACCAAACTCAAATTTAGGAGACTGTTCACCATTTCCTTCTAGAAACACAATGAGATTTAAGTTGGCCTCTTCACAATTTATTTAGGGAGAAAGTCAGTTCCTGCCCAAGTTGAAGGCAAAATCAAAATGTTGAGGTAAGATTTTAGGTAGTTAGTTGCTTAGCTTATAATATTCTAAATAGTTTATTTTTTTAAGTCTCAATTTTGTGGCACTATTTCTGCTTTTTCTTTTTATTTTTTTATAATGATTTTTATTTTTTCTATTATAGCTGGTTTACAGTGTTCTGTCAATTTTATGCTGCACAGCAAGGTGACCCAGTCACACATTCATGTATATATTATTTTTTCTCACATTATCATGCTCCACCACAAATGACCAGAGATAGTTCCCAGTGCTATACAGCAGGAATCCCATTGCTTATCCATTCCAAAGCTATAGTTTGCATCTATTAACCCCAATTCCCAGTCTCTCCTACTCCCTCCCTCTCCCTTTTGGCAACCACAAGTCTGTTCTCCAAGTCCATGATTTTCTTTTCTGTGTGAAGGTTCATTTATGCCCTATATTATATTCCAGATGTAAGTGAAGCCATATGGTATTTGTCTTTCTCTTTCTGACTTACTTTACTTAGTATGAGAGTCTCTAGTTCCATCCATGTTGCTTAAAATGGCATTATTTTGTTCTTTTTTATAGCTGAGTAGTTTTCCATTGTGTATATATATCACATCTTCTTAATCCAATCATCTGTTAATGGACATTTAGGTTGCTTCCATGTCTTGGCTATTGTGAATAGTGATGCAGTGAATAGGCGGGTGCATGTGTCTTTTTCAAGGAAAGTTTTGTCTGGGTATATGCCCAAGAGTGGGATGGCTAGGTCATATGGTAGATCTATGTATAGTTTTCTAAGATACCTCCATACTGTTTTCATAGTGGTTGTACCAATTTACATCCCCACCAGCAGTGCAGGAGAGTTTCCTTTTCTCCATACCCTCTCCAGCGTTTGTTTTTGTGGACTTGTTTAAATAGTTTAAATCATTATTTTGGATGTTTATTTTCAGGTAGCACATTCTCAGGAGGTTAGCTAGTTAATTATTAACATGCAGGCAGTGAATATCTCTGCTGAATTCAATCTCTTCATCTTTACCTCTGTTTCGAAGAAATCTTAACTTCTCTGTTCTTTCAAAGAACTGAGGCAGAGAAAGGGCAAAGGAGTTCTTCCAAATGATGATGATGATGATGATGATGATGATGATGAATGCCAAAATGCAGTTCTTGCAGTAACATTTCTTTCTAACCACTGGGTGCCGACAAAGTGAAGAACTGATTAAAAAAATGTGAAGGGCCTTCACTGTGAACCATGAGATGCTAAGATTCCTGATAAGTTTGTGCCATATTGACAGGTGTTTCTTTATTTCTTCAATTCTTGCCAACCTCTCTCACATTCCCTTATAGAAATGGCTTTCTCCCTCTCTGCCATTAAACAAACTGAATTTCTTTTAGGTCTTGCAGTGACATCACTCTGGCTTCTGAAATTTTGTACATGTCATTCCCATTGCCTGGCTTAGCAACTCTCAAACTCTTAGCTCTCTGGATCCTTTAACACACTTAAAGATGACTGAGAGCCCCAGAGAGCTTTTGCTGAATAGGCTAAATGTCATATCTACCACCTTAGAAATTTAGGCCCAGAGCATTTAAATGATTAATTTTTATGATATTAAGACAAAACCCCATTATTTTATTACAAATAGCATTTTTATGAAAAGTAAACTATTTCTTTTAAAACACAAGAGTAGCATTATTTATACTTTTTCAACATCTTTAATAGGACATAGGTGGATTCTTCTATGCTCTCCTGAATTGTCTTTCATAGTATGTTGTTCTGCTGTAAACATATAAGCAAAATCCAGCCATAGACAGATTTGTAGTTGGAAAAGGAGATGTATTTCAGTGCCTTTTCAGATGATTGTGAATATTCTTCTTTGCTACTGTACCAAAATTCAACAGCAGCTTCTTTCATCTTATTTGTGCTGTAGTTTCAAGACTAGTTCACATTGGAGATTGTTAAAGTGCCCAATCATAGATTTACTCCCACTTTTTGCAGAGAACAAAGAAAACTCTACTTCAGTCATCCTTCCTCCAAATCATCTAACGCAAGCCAAAATCCTGTTACGGATCATTTCTAAAACCCTTTTACGGCGATCTCCCTATGGTTTTCCCTTGTTGCTATAAGTCAATCAATAACGCCAACTTTATTTGACTACGGGGGTATTCCTGGGAGGTGGTCTTGGACTGGAAAGAGTCAACAATTTTTTTATGGCCCCATGCGAGGGGGGATTTGTAGAGTATATTTCTGCAGGTAGATAAAATAACATATTAATCAATATTTAAAAGATTGCTATAAAGTTGGAACGGCAACAGTCCTACTGTCAGGACTGGTGTTATTCTGACAGTGTAACTGCTTTAAGTTTTGGCTTTCTATTTAAGACTCTGAAGCCCAGTGATAATGCTAAAAGTGTTGTTGAATTATAATATTTGTATTGAGGGTTTGTGAATCTGAATCCTAGAGTCAGACTCCCTGAGTTCAAATCTCAGTTCCCCTATTTACTAATGATATGATCAGGTTCAGTTTATTACGCTGTGTTTTAGCTTCCTCATTCTTCTGCAGAATGGGGAGAGTAATACTACCTATTACATAAGATTGCTTAAGAGTTAATATTTGTATTCACTTTGCATGGCGTCACCACGTGCATTATATATGTGTATTTGTTAAAAAAATAAAGCTTCTTAACAGCAGAACCTGGACCCTGCATATCCCCTTAGACCTTAGCTTAACTGCACAGGTTTAATTAGGGAGAAGGAATGAGAGTATAAGCTTATGAAACTGTCTGCGATTCTGTTCAATTTGTCTTGTCTAGTTGTCACAGTTAAACAGTAATATCATTGGTAGAAAGAGTTCAAATCTCAGTTCCCCTATTTACTAATGATATGATCAAGTTCAGTTTATTACGCTGTGTTTTAGCTTCCTCATTCTACATAAGCAATTGAAGACCACTAAAGAAAGTTACAGATATGATTACATAAAGTAGGAGATAATAGAACACACCCCCACGGAGTCCTAACAGCATGGAATGTTTAATCCTTGTGAAGATATGAATTTTTGCACCACAATTAGCTAAGCTCTTCTATATTAGTAGTATTCTAAACTTGACTTGGATTAATTTGGCGGGAAATATACATGTAATGTGAATTAGGATTTACACTTAAATTATTTATAATTTAAATGTGCTAGTTTTTATTTGGGTAACCTTAGAAATTATCCAAATTTCTATAGAAATTTGAAAATACAGTAAAAATGACAGCAATCCACAAAAATGATTTCACGTAAACTTTTGTGGTAAAGCCCATCTTTATAGCTATGTCATTAGACTATTTTCATACATGAGGAAATCTTTGTTTACATAAATTACTCTTTACTGTTACTAGGATTTAATTCATATTAAAATTATTAAAAATATAAATTTGAAACGTGGTTAACATATGGCTTGGTTCTTAAGCCATATACATGGCTTATAAATTTTATTTTAAATATGTGTGATGGGAGCAGTTACCCATTTACTTGTTTACATTCATTAACTCATAAATTTAATGGATTAAATTACTCTGAAAAATAATTTCACCTACAGTGTTAAATATTTCAAAAAGTTTGTATATATAATTTTCTCATTGGTATAGAAATTCAGCTTTACACATCTAGCAAGCAGAATATTCCTACCTCTTTCATTACTATTTGTAAACAAATATTGTATAAACTAATTATTTAATAAGATTTAATATTAAAATATTGTTTGCAAGCTGATCAATCTGTCTTACACCTTTCAAAGAAAAATGATATCTCTAATATCAATTTAAAAATTTTAATAAGGCAACATGTCTAATAATTGAGGGTGCACACTGCATAGTGGATAATACATGGTATAAGCTCTGGAACTTGACTATCTTAGTTTCAAATCCCAGCTTTACCACTTACTACTTGGAAAATGTTGAGTAAATTACTCCTCTGTGTCTTATTTTCTTTATCTATAAAATGCACTGATAATAGTACCCCTCATAATGTAGTTATGAGTTTTAAATAGGTTAATATTCCTGATGTACTCAAAAGAGTGCATGTTACATAAAATATACTATTGATCAGAATAAATATATGCATAAATTTCTCTAAAAATATCATATTATGTATTTAAAAACCTAAAATAACATTTGATGAACTTATAAATTTATACCAAATTAATAATGTGGATTTGATTTACTTATTATTTCTGTCGTTTCTTTAACAATTTCTTGTAGTTTCAAACGCACTTAACTGCATAGGGGAGAAATGTATTGTCTCACACAAGTGGAGATTACTTGCTCAATGTTGGTGATTGTGGTAAAATCATAGATTTGAGTCACTGGCCCAAGATTTGAGGAACAGGAGCTAGGATCTGTTCTGGGTTTATACCTTCTAGAATGATTTTTGTCTAAAACATTTTGTGTCATTAAGCTGATCTTAGTCTTAATAGTGGGACTCTGCTTTCTTTGTCACAGAGAACTGAACACTCATAATTACAGCTATAATTTAATTTATCAATCTGGTAAATTTAGCTCTAACCCAATTTTCAAGTTCAACCTTCTTTCTAATCTTGTCTCCAAAATTTAATAGCCTGAATTGAAAGGCTGGAATTTTTCAGGCCCTACATAGACTTTAATTTATTAACTTCTTGGATTACACAAATCTCTTTATTGTCTGACGGAATTCTTCATTCTTTTCATTTTTTTTTGTACTGTGAAAAATTCTATGATCATTTTATTGACAGCTTCCTCAATTCCTCTGATCCCCCTTTTTATTTATTCCTAGCCAAAGAACAGAGGAAGCAAATTACACGATTACACTGTCTGACATTGACAATGTAGGATTACTGGCTCTCTCTTGGCAAAGCTTTGTAACTCTGCTGCTGGCCCCTTTCAGCTGGAATATCTTGGGCCTTATGCCTCCCTCTTTTGAAACATTTTATAAAAATCTGAAAGAAGTTGCTAAAACACTTCACCATCCTGACATTTCCTACCCAACAGCCTTTAATTCTTGTCTATAGTCACACGATTGGGGTTTCAAAATACAATAGATGGTTGCTTGATCAAACTTTTCTATTTAGAGTAGCAAGACTTGAAAATTTCCCAGCCCTTTATGTAAGAAAACCTCACTGTTTGTCATTGAATCTTCATGCAGTTATTTTCACATTTTAGCGTTGGCACATCTGAGGACTAATTACTTTGTTAGTTAGGACTCTTGGTTGAAAGCAACAGAGGATTACTCTGGCTAATAAAAGTTTAAAGATGAAACTGGAGTTATTGAAGAAACACTGTGATAACCCATGGAATCAATAAGTGCAACAGCTTAGTCTTGGGAAATTAGAGGAACAAGTGGACTTTCGATCTTCTCTCTAGTGTTTTGACATTTTGATGACATAACTTGAAAAATTTTAAATTAATTACTTAAGTCCAATTCTACTTGCAAAATACCCTTTAGATTCTAATAAACATTTTCAAAATTCAGTGGTCCTTCTTGGTCTGAAGATTTCATTTTACAGGTGAGAAAACTGATCCAGAGAAGTTATATAATTTGATTATGGTAACTATGACAAAGTTCCTGTGACACTTAAGTAAATAAATCCCTTTGAATGGTCCTAAGAATAAGTGAACTTCTAAAGCATTCCTAAGAATAAACGTGATTAAAATGACATTTTTCCCAAGACGTATTGTTATTTTCTTTGTTGTATCACTGAATGTGGCACCATGTTCTTTATATGTATTCATTCTTTACCTTTTTTTCAGCCCTTCTCCTGTATCTACAGCAATTCCAAGATTATGAGTTTGTTGTTGTCTAAAGTCAATCAGTAACTCTGAAAGCACATTTGAGAAAGAGTGCCTAGATAGGACAGTATAGAAAAATATGATTTTCCCAAAGCTATCTCAGTACTTTTTAATCTAGTGGCTTGTTTAGATTACTCTGGAAAGTTGTTCTCTTTGGAGTTTCCTTCATCTGTCCAGCAAAGATTAATTGACCATGTACTATTTGTAAGGCACATACAATTTAGGATGCAATAGAGGGCAAAAGAAAAAAAAAGGTATCTGGGGCTTCATGTAACTCACATTCACATTGGAGAATAAGTGATGCACATATGAGTAAATTATATACTATATTAGCTGATACTAAGAGTTGTAGAAAATGGAGTAAGACAAGTGATGAGAAACTGGAAAGAAGGGTTGACTTTTTAATGGTGGTTAGGAAAGTCCTCATTGAGAAAATGACATTTGAACAAAACTCAAGGGAGATGAGAATCTCATGTGGGTGTTTGGGAGAAGAACTTTTGATGTACTACTTTTATTTATTTTGAATTTTATTTTATTTTACCTTTTAGGCCTGCACCTGCAGTATATGGAAGTGCACAGGCTAGGGGTCGAATTGGAGATGCAACTGCCGGGCACAGCCACAGCCACAGCCACAGCACTCCAGATCTGAGCTGCATCTGTGATTTACCCCACAGCTCATGATAATCCCAGATCCTTAAGCCACTGAGCCAAGCCAGGGATCGAGCTCACATCCTCATTGATACTAGTCAGGTTCATTATCTCTGAGCCACAATGGGAATTCCCTACCTCAGATTTTTAAATTCACTCTATTAAGGTATAATTTACATGCAATAAAATGTACCCACCTTAACTGTAGTGAGTTTAGAAAAATGTATATTCCGTTTTACCACCATCAGGGCTGATATACAGGACATCTTCCTCACTTCCAGAGCTTTTATTATGTTCTGTCCCAATCTCCATGTTTTACCACTAGTCTAAGCTAAGCACTGGTCTTCTTTCTACACCTATAATTTAGATTTCTTTTCCCAGAGTTTCATAAAAGTGAAATTATACAATTTATTATTTATTTGTACCTGCCTTTTATTGCTCAGCATAAACTTTTTCTGATTCATCTTTCTTGCTGTATATCTCAGCAGTGCATTCCTTTTCATCACTGGATAGTACTTCATTGTATGAATATGTCATAGTTTACATCTCTATTTAATTGTTGATATTTGTGTTGTCTCCAGTTTTTCACTATTACATGTCAAGATGCTATGGACATTCAAGACAATACTTTGTGAGAACATATACTTTGATTTCTCTGATAGATATCCAGGAGGAGATATCTTGTTGCGTCATATGTATATCCATAAGAAACTGTTAATTTCTTTTCCAAGTGTTGGCACCACTTTGCATTCCCACCATTAATGTATGAGATTTCTAATAGTTCCATCTCCTTGCTAGGATGAGGCAATGCCAACTTTAAAAAATTTAATCATTCAAGTAGGTGACTAGTATTAATCGCACTGTGATTTTTTTTGTTTTTTGTTTTTTGTTTTTTGCTTTTTTTTTTTGGTCTTTTAGGGCCTTATCCATGGCATACGGAGGTTCCTAGGCTAGGGGTCGAATTGGAGCTGTAGCTGCCAGCCTGCATCACAGCCACAGCAGCGTGGGATCCAAGGCACATCTGCGACCTACACCGCAGCTCACAGCAAGGCCAGACCCTTTAACTCACTGAGTGGGGCCAAGGATCAAACCTGCATCCTTATAGATCCTAGCCAGGTTCATTACCACTGAGCCACAACGGGAACTTCCTCACTGTGATTTTAATTTGCATTTTCTCCATGGCTGATGATGTTGGTCACTCATAAATCTTTGGTGAAATGCTTATTCAAATATTTTGCCTATTTAAAACATCCAATTATCTGTCTTTATATTATTGGTATTATTAATTCGTAGGAAGTCTTTATATATTCTGGATTAAAAAATCATTTGAGGAGTTCCCGTCGTGGCTCAGTGGTTAATGAATCCAACTAGGAACCATGAGGTTGAGGGTTCAATCCCTGGCCTTGCTCAGTGGGTTAAGGATCTGGCGTTGCCATGAGCTGTGGTGTAGGTTGCAGACACGGCTTGGATCCCGCGTTGCTGTGGCTGTGACGAAGGCTGGCAGGTACAGCTCCGATTAGACCCCTAGCCTGGGAACCTCCATATGCCGTGGGTGCGGCCCTAGATAAGGCAAAAAAGACAAAAAAAATCATTTGAAATATATTCAATTCATATATTCTACTCAAGCCTTCAAAAGAGGTTCGACTGATTGGGTAAGGGCCACGTCAGAGAGTTGGATCTGTTTCACTCAGTCTTTCAATTCAAATGTTAATCTCATCCCCAAACACCCTCACAGACACACCAAAAATAATGTTTGAGCAAATAGCTGGAGACCCTGTGGCCCATTCAAGTTGACACGTTAAAAAAAAATCTTCTCAATTTACATGAGGAGTAATTTACAAATGTGAGCAGGCAAATTGTAGTCAATGATGAGAGACATAGCTATATACTTACACTTGGTACCTCATTATGTAGGTGTATAAATACCTTGAACAACACAGGTTTGAACTGCATGGGTCCACTTATATGTGGATTCTTTTCAAAAAATATATTGGGAAGTTTTTTGGATATCTGCCACCAGTTCAAAAAACCTGCAGATAACTGCATAGCCTAAAAATTGTAAAAAAAAATTAAGAAAAAGGTATGTCATGAAGGAATAAAATGCATATAAATACTAGCCTATTCTTACATAAGCATAAGGTGAGTGATATTTAACATAAAATTAATAATGTGCTGGTTTTCTTACTGTTTTATAACTTTGCTTCCAAAGAACTACATTACTGTAGAGTATGCCTCTCTCTAGTAATAGGAGAAAATGTGTTATCAGCTTATTATACATGTAAATGTTTTCTAAAAAAAATAACAAAGTTTCCAATACAGTATTATGAATGTGACTGTAATATTATATGTCACAAAAACTTTACTATAATTCTTTCATTAAACTAGGCTGCTGTGAAGCAGTCATATTGTTGTTTCTTCCTTACTGATGCAAGAATTGTTTTACCTGTAAATAACTATTAATTTTTTCACATCCTATTTTTTATATTTAGTGTCAGTAATATGTAAAGCATGTTTTGTATCACATAAGGTAATATCGATGTAGGTTCTGACAGATAATTCATCTTGTAAGTAGACGTAAACTTATGGTATCAGTAAATATAGTGCAGTACTATGTTTTTTCTCTTACAATTATCTTAATATTTTCTTTCTCTAGCTTACTTTATTGTAAGAATACAGTATAACATACAAAATGTGTTGGTTGACTGTTATTAATAGGGCTTCTGTTATTAAGAGTTATACTTGGATTTTCCACTGTACAGGGGATTGATGCCCTTAACCCCACATTGTTCAAGGATCAAGTTTATTTGAAATTACTAGATACTTGATGTGAATAAGTACCCACTTGTATTATAAACAGTTGTTCGTGGACGCTGTTACTACTTTTTATAAAATGTGTTTTAGAACTACCTTGTTTACTGTTTCTAGATAGTTTAAAATATTCAGATGCCAGTTTATAAACACCCGGCATAAGTGGGGAAACGTATATTCCTCATACAGACACTGGGTTCTTAATATTTCATAAGTTTTATAGGACATAACAGATATTTACAGAAATAAGGAAATCAGATATTTCCAGTTTCCATGAGGTGCCATGCTATGGTCAGACCAGCTTGTTGACAAAGCAAGCCTTAGCTGGGTATATCTGAAAATGCTATTTTCTTGGTGAAACCTAGAGACTAGACATGAATCTGGGCTTACAGTGGAAGTACTTCTGGCTTTGGCTTTCCAGGGACTTAAAATGAAGGACTAAGGCCAGCTTAGTGGTGGGAAGGATGCCCAAGGAAGACCTCCCTTTCTGCACCCACCATACTCGTCAGAGACACTGGCCCGTGTTCACATGATAGGAAGCAGTATTGCCTCACTGGATCGAAGCACATAGGAGGAGCAAGAGCTAGTAAGTTTGTAGGTTGCACTCGTCAGTAACATTGCCTACCCCTTTGTTGACAAAATAGTATGTCTTTAGGAATAGTTTCAGATAGCCAAACAAGGAATGGTTTAGTATAAATGAGGCCAGGAAGTCCAGGCAGGATATGGTTTCATCCTATCAAATTTCCAGGCTTTTGGCACTGGCTTCACTGCTGTAGGGAGGAGTCTACATTGTCCATCACCTCACAGCTTTCTTTTAACTCGTCAGAGCTTCTATTGTACCAGGCAGATAAAGCCCAAGAGAGATTCATTTGGATTTAGGCTTTGGGTGGGAACTAGGTTAAACTGTGTTCCCAGCTCATGTTCTACATATCACATTCTTAAGCCAAATAAAAAAAACACCCATCCCTTCAAGGTTGACATACAACTGGGTTTTACTTCACATGGTGAGATTGAATTTTTGAACAAGGAGCATGTCCCTAGGGACTACTTAGGGCTGAACTTTCGCTCACTTCAAGCTGTAGAGAAAATCTCAGCAGCATACGAATATTCAGTGAGACCATCAGTAGTTTTATTAGAATGCAGGTCCTGTTTGATTTTTTTTTTTTTTTTGAAGGATAGGTACTTGTTCATTAGGACTTTTCTCCATGGAGATTATAAAATTAGGTGATTTTCTTCCTTTAATAAAATACTTTCAGTAAGAGAATTTTTATTCCTTAATCCAGGTGGATTCCAGTGGTATTTACCTAACCCTCACTAGCATCAGATGTTCACATCGACTCTATTTAATTACAGCTCTAGCTATTTTCTAAAAGAAAAAAAATTTTCCGATATTTTCACAATATAGAATCTTCCCACTTAGCCTATAATATTTTACAGAATTCTGGATCTGGATATAAAATTTTGCCTTTATTTTCTTCTTATTCATATTTACCACCATTTTATTACTTTGTAAATTATTTTTGTGGACAAAGGATTTGAAACTTGGGATGTTTTGTTTTTGAAGAGTTTCATATCACAGAGCTCCATATCACTGTGGTTGAAATTCAAAATAATTCTTGTGGCCTCATTCAAAATAATTTTCAGAACAATGTTGTATTCAGCTTTCACTTGATACTGTTTTACAATATATCATTTTGACCATCACGTCAACATCCATGGTGCTTCCATTGTCATATTCAGATATTCTTAGCATTGTGAAAGATGTTGTGGCATGAAAAAACATAGTGGCCTTTTTTTTTTTTTCATTTAAAGTGCATATCTAAGACTGACTACTGGTATTACTTTAGGAATTTTCACAGCATATTTTCTTTCTGGGAATTATGAAGTTAGTTTTGGGATGCGGTCAAGTTACCAAGAATTCTGAGAATCTGAATTCTAAAAGTAGCCCTATCAGTTCAGAGGTCAGGTAGTTTGGCCAGTGAAAGGGCAGTGCTGGGGCAAGTGATCCTTCATCACACTGTCGTAGAACTGCTTCTTTCTCCTACAATCTGCAGTGTAGAGACCACCTAGCCCCATTCTGCCTCCTCAGTTAAATTCTGATGTGGTGCCTGTAGCCCCTTTTGGGGGCAAGAACTTACTGAAGATTGAGAGCTTGGTTGTTCCTCATTTCTCTTAGCTGCTGGCAAGACAAGCTCTGTTTGTTTGGAATTTGATTTCAGGTTCTCTTTTTTTTCCCCCGAGATGTAAGGGCTTCATCAAAGGTCCAGTCTTGCCCTCAGCGATTGTTGTATTGTGCTCAAGGTAATCATGTAATTCAAACCAGGCCACTTTGGAGAATGAAAAAGGTGCCATCAGTAATTCCCCTGGGGGACAGGTATAAGACAAGACTATCCCAGACAGACTAACTGCGTAGAGGTGGTTTCATTCACTGTATCTATAGTGAGAGCGATCAAATAGAGAGGCAGACTATCATAAGGTGAACTAGGTGATGGATCAATGCTGGGCACACACAATGACATAAATCACAGGACACCAGAACCAACACAGGAGAGAAACAGATCTTTGCTTTTCACTCATGCAAACTTGGTTTCAGTAAACCAGCATTTGCTCAATTTTGTGTAACAGACATTTTTTTTTAAAGTATGATGACAGTTAACAAAATGCTCTGCAAAAGAATGAACATAGATGTCAAATTTTGCAAGCAAGCCCAGGGAAGTCTCACTTTACGTGAAGCCACACATGAAAATATGGGCCCTAGATTCATCAGCCCTGTAAAGCATAAACTACACAACATATGTTTATTAATTTTTTCAAAACTGGTATAACAAATTTAGGAACATGTAACATGTGGAATCTATTGAAATATACATGATCTAAAACCATTGTGTATCAGGTAATTTATAAAATGTATATGAATCTAGTTCACATTTGTGAATGTGTATCACTGACTGACTTTGGGACCAGTTAGTGAATGATAAATTCATACCATCAGGATTCAGCATACCCTGATCCCAAGAAGATTATTCCACTAGAGGTGTTAATTTATGGCAGTGATCACAACTTGGTAATACACTGTAGCTATAGTTGCTGTGGGATTTTAAAAGGAATATAGACTAGTTTTATAAAAAGCTAGCATCTAATGAGTACTTAATAAGGATCAGGGATGCATCCAAGGACTTTACATACATACCTTAGTTGTACTACATATTTAATTTTAAATTGTATCTCTATTTTATAGATGAGGAAATTTAAACTTTACATATTATCATTTCATCCCGGTTGTCTGACTGTAAAAGAGGCTCCTATCCTTTACAAAATGATTGTAAAGGCTATGATTTATGAGTAGCACGCTTTCTTCTGCTAATGTTATAGGACTGCAATCCCATGCACAAGCAGGAGAAAATGACAACACAGGGTAAGGAAAAAAAAAGAAGTTGTCCATGGCTGAAAGCAGTTTGCCTCAATGTCATTTTAGAGCTGCATTGGGAGAAAGAGATGAGGGATTTTGAAAGGCATCTTAGGTTAGTTGTGATAGAAAACGAAGATGGAAATTTTACTGAAATGTAGGTAAGAAAATGGTCAGCTTACTGAGTCTCAAAAGATATGGATCCCACTTAGCTTTTATATCAATCCCTTCGTGTACCTTTACTCATTCTTTTTTCTCCCCTTCTGTAGTGACGTTTTCAGACTTTCTACCCCTCCTGGGTACTTCTATCTCATTCCTTATAATTTAAGAAATTGTAAATTGTTTGGGGTATTCCCTAATCCTCCAGTGGCCTCTTTTAGAAGAAAAGGAGTCACCTAAGTGGAGAAAAATTTTAGCATATGCCTACAATGGAAATCTACAGTTTTAAAGATAAATGAATTAGCATTAGAGTTATTAGTATAATTCTTACAAACATTAATTGAACAAACAAAGCAAGAGAAATATATTTAGTATGACATAACTCATGCTGTGTATTGTTAGGGACACATACCTATATGGCAAAAGGATAAAAAATGTAATATAATAATACAAAATACCTAATTCAAGTTAGGGTTCCTCTTTGGGGCCAGGAAGAGAGAGAAATGACTGTTAAGCCATGTACAGGAGGCTTCAATCCTGCTGTCTTCAGCTACAGGACTTGAGGGAAGGTCCCACAGAGAGGAGTCATCTGAGAACTATCAGTTGCCAACACTCTATAAGCTGGGGAAATGGGCGTTTTTATCTTACAGTGGGGATCTGGGTGGGCACCATAGCATCCACTAAATAATTAGAAGTCAAGCTTGACTGCACATTAGAATGACTTGGGGCGATTTGCAAACTCCCAAAGCCCATTTTTCACTCGAGGACAATTAACTCATAATTTTAGAGAGCAGGTGTCAGTACTCATTCTAATATGCAGTTGCAGTCAAGTTGAAGAAACACTGCATTTCAATGCAAGTCTCCATTTATCCATGTATTCTAAATGTCTTACAATATGATTATTTTGCATGTAGCTGTCCAGTTTTCCCGATACCATTTATTGAAGTGGCATTCTTTCCTCATTGTGTATTCTTGCCTACTTTGCTATACATTAATTACACATATGAGTTTATTTTTAGGCTGTCCATTCTGTTCCATTGATCTATGTGTCTGTTTTTGTGCTAGTACTATACTGTTTTGATTACTGCAGCTTTATAATGTTGTTTAGCTTTGTTCTTTGTCAAGATTGTTTTGGATATTCAGAGACTTTATATATCTACAAAAATTTTAGAATTATTTGTTGTATGTTTGTGAAAAATTCCTTGCTATTTTGGTAGGAATTACATCAAAACTTTAGATTTCCTTTCATGATACTAATTTTTCCAGTCCACAAGCAATGGTATATTTCTGCATGTGTTTATGTCCTTCTCAACTTCTTTCATCAGTGACTTACAGTTTTCTGAGTATAGGTCTTTCATCTCTTTAGGTTTATTCTTAGCCATTTTTTGATGTGATTGTAAATAGGGTTGTTTTCTTAATTTCTCTTTCTGGTGGTTTGTTTATAGTGTATAGAAATGCAACAGATTTCTGTATATTTTATATTCTACAACTTTACCAAATACATTAACAAATTCTAATAGTTTTTAGAGGCATCTTTAGGATTGTCTATGTATAATACCATGTCATCTGCAAGCAGTGAGCTTCACTCCTTACTTTTCAATTTGGACTCCTTTAATTTCTTTTTTCTTGTCTGATTGAAGTAAACTGGATTGCTTTCTCATACTGTGCACAAAAGAAATTCAAAATGGATTAAAGACTTAAATTTAAAATCCAAAACCACAAAATTCTAGAAGAAAACGTAGGCAGTATGCTCTTTGACGTGAGCCTTGGTAATATTTTTCTGTATGTCTCCTCAGGAAAGGGAAACTAAGGCAGAAATAAACAAATTGGACTATATCAATCAAAATAGATTTGCAAAGTGAAGGAAATTTTCAACAAAACTAAGAGCCACCAGGTCCATCCATGTGGTCACAAATGGCAAGATTTCATTCTTTAATAACTGAGAAATATTCCTTTGCACATACATCCACACCTTCTTTACCCATTCATTCTTTGATAGATATTAGGTTGTTTCCTTATCTTGCTTATTGTAAATAATGCTGCAACGATCATAGGGGTGCATATATCTTTTCCAGTTAATGCTTTTATTTTCTTCAGGTAAATTCTCAGTAGTGGAATTGCTGGATCACAGGGTAGTTCTATTTTTATTTTTTTTGAGGAACCTCCATAATGTTTTCTATAATGGCTGCACCATTTTACATTCCTACCAACAGAGCAGGTGGGTTCCCTTTTCTTCACATTCTTATAAACACTTGTTGTTTCTTCTTTTTTTGGCAAGAGCCATTCTGACAGGTTTGAGGTGATAACGTTGTTGTGGTTTTGGCTCTGATAATTAGTTACGTGAAGCACATTTTTCTGTATCTGTTGGACATCTGTATATTCTCTATGGAAAAATATCTATTCAGGTCCTCTGCCCATTTTTAAATTGAATTGTTTTGATTTGTTTTAGGTATTGAGTTGTGTGAGTATTTTATATATTTTGGATACTAACTCTTATCAGACATATCATTTGCAACTATCTTCTCTGATTCAGTAGGTTGCCTTTTTATTTTGCTGGTAGTTTTCTTCATTGTGCAAAAGCTCTTTAGTTTAATGTTTTCCCATTTGTGTCTTTGCTTTTTTTGCTCATGCCTGAGAAGACAGATTCAGAAAAAAATAGTGCTAAGATTAATGTCAAATAGCATACTGTATGTGTTTTCTTCTAGGAGTTTTATGGTTTTAAGTCTTATACTTAAATGTATTTTGAGTTTATTTTTGTATATGGTATGAGAAAATGGTCTAGTTTCAGTTTCATAGTTGCTATTTTTCAATACCAGTTTTCTCAACACCATTTATTGAAGAGACACTCTTTTACCCATTGTGTATTCTTGCCTACTTTATCATAGATTAACCATTTATGAGTGTATTTATTTCTGGGCTCTCTGTTTCATTGATATATGCATCTGTTTATATGCAGGACCATAGTGTTTTGACTACTTTAACTTTGTAGTATAATTTGAAATCAGTGAGCGTACCTACAGCTTTATTCTTTTTTTCCCTCAAAAAGAGGCTTTTTGAGGTCTTTTATGGTTCCATGCAAATGTTAGGATTATTTGTTCTAGGTTTGTGAAAAATGCCAGGGGTATTTTGATAGGGATTGCATTGAATATCTAGATTGCTTTGGGGAATGTGGACATTTTAACAGTATGAATTCTGCCAATCCATGAGCAAGCACAGGATATATTTCTGTTTATTTGTGTCATCTTTGGTTTCTTTCATCAGTGTCTTAAAGTTTTCAGAGTACAGATCTAGTATCTCCTTGGTTAAATTTATTGCTAGGTATTTTATTGTTTTTGATATGATTGTTTATGGAATTGTTAATTTCTCCCTCTGATAAGTTTGTTATTAGTTTATAGAAATGTAACAGATTTCTGTACATTTACTGAATTCATTTATTAGTTCTAAAAGTTTTTTTTTTTTGGTGGAGAATTTAGGGTTTCTTACATGTAGTATCATGCTACCTCCAAAAAGAGTGTTTTACTTCTTCCCTTCCACTTGGATGCCTTTTATTTCTTTCTCTTATCTGACTGCTGTGGGTAGGATTTCTAATAGTATATGAAATAGAAATGATGAAATGGACATCCTCATCTGTTCCTGATCTTAGAGGAAAAGCTTTCTGCATTTGACCATTGTGTATGATGTTATCTGTGGGTTTCTCAAATATGGCTTTTATTATATTGCAGTATATTCCCTCTATACCAACTTAGTTGAACATTTTTATCATGAGTGAATGCTGAATTTTGTCAAATGCCTTTTCTGCATCTATTGAAATGAGTGTGTGATTTTTATCTTTTGTTTTTTTTTTTTTAACATGATCTATCACATTGATTGTTTTGTGACTATTGAACCATCCCTGAATCTCTGGAATATATACCACTTGATCATGATATACAATCCTTTTAGTGTATTGCTGAATTCCATTTGCTAATTTTGCAGAGGATTTTTGCATCTATTTTCATCAGGGATATTGGCCTGTAATTTTATTTTTTGTATTTTTATTTTTTTTTGCGGTCTGGTTTTATTATGATGGTAATGCTGCCCTCATAAGATGAGTTTAGAAGTGCTGCCCACCAAAAAATTTTTCGAAACAGTTTGAAAGGAATAGGTATTTACTTTTTAAATGTTTCAGAATTCCCCTGTGAAGCCACCTGATCCTGGATTTCTGTTTGTTGGGAGTTTGAATACTTATTCAATTTCATTACTAATAATTGATTTCAGAATTCTATTTCAGAATTTCTATTTCTTTGTCTTGGAAGATTGTGATTTTCTAGGAATTTATTCATTTCTTCTAGGTTGTGTTATTGGTTGGCTTATAATTGGTTATGGTGTTCTCTTATGATTTTATTTCTGTGATATTGTAAGTTTTGCTCTTTAATTTTTAATTTATTTTATTTGTGCTCCTTTTTCTTTTTTAGTTGATGAGTTTGCATAAAGGCTCAGTTTTTTTTTAAACTGGCTCTTAGTTTCATTAATATTTAATTTTTTTCATCTCTGTTATATTTTGGTTTCTACTCTGATCTTTATTATTTCTTTCCTATGTTAATTTTGGGCTTCCTTTGTTTTTCTTTTTCTAATTCCTTTATTTGTAAAGTTTTGTTTTTTTGAAGATTTTTTTGAGGTAGGCCTTTATCACTGTAAACTTACCTCTTAGAACTGCTTTTGCTGAATCCCATAGATTTTGTGAAGTCGTGCTTCTATTTTCATTTGTCTCAATATATATTTTTATGTCCTCTTTGGTTTCCTCAGAGGCCCACTGATTTTTTCTTTTAATTAACATGCTGTTTAGTCTCCATGTGTTTTTTTCGAGTTTTCGTCTTGGAATTGATTTCTAGTTTCTTATTATCATTGTTGAAAAGATGCTTGATATGATATAGTTTTTCTTAAATTTATTGAGAATTGTTTTTGTAGCCTAGCATGTGATATCTAGAAGAATGTTCCATGTGCACTTGAAAAGAATGTGTATTCTGCACTTTTGGGATAATATGTTCTGTAGATATCTAGCCATTTCGTCTGGTCTAGTGTATCATTTAAGGCCACTGTTTCCTTATTGATTTTCTGTCATAATGATATATCCATTGATGTAACTGGGATATTAAAGTCTCCTACTATTATATTTCTACCAGTTTCTCTCTTTTCTGTTACTGTTTGCTTTATATATTTCAGTGCTTCCATGTTAGGTGCATATATGATCACTAAATGTTATAAACTTTTGTTGGATCAACTTCTTTATCATTATGCAATACCCTTTCTCTTTTATTATAGATTTTATTTAAAATCTATTTTATCTGATATGAGTATTGCTATCCCAGTTTTCTTTTTGTTTCCATTTGCAAGAAATATCTTTTTCCATCTCTTCACTTTCAGTTTGTGTGTGCTTAGCTCTGAAATGAGTCTCTTGTAGGCAACATAGATGGGTCTTTTTTAAAATTTGTTCCGTTACCCTCTGTCTTTTGATTGGAGCATTTATTCCATGTATATTTGAAGCTGTTATTGATAGGTCTCTACCCATCACCATTTTGTTACTTGTTTTTTGAACTTTTTTGTAATTCTTTTCTTTTTTTTTTCTTCCTTCTTATTTTAGTCTCATCCCTTATGGTTTTATAACTTCTTCTAGTGTTATGTTTGGTTTAATTTCTTTTTATTTTTTGTGCATCTATTGTAGGTTTTTGGTTTGAGGTTACCTTGAAGTTCACATATGTCAACCTATGTTATTTATATTTGTTTTAAATTGGTAGTCATTCCATTTCAGTCACATTCTAAAAGGTCTATTATTTTGCTCCCTTCTCTTCCATGTTTTATGTTTTTGATGTTACGTTTTACATCTTTATGTGTACCCCTTAGCTATTTATTGTAGTTATAGTTTACTTTATGAATTTGTCTTTAAACCTTCACAATAACTTTATGAGTGGTTGATCCACTACTTTTACTATATGTATATCTCTACCACTGAGATTTTTTCTTTATTTTCTCTTTTCTAGTTTTGTCCTTTTCTTTTTCACTTGAAGATCTTTTAATTTTTTTTTTTATAAAACTGACTTAACAGTGATGAGCTATTAATTTCTTTTGCTTGTCTGGGAAACTCTTTATCTCTCCTTCAATTCTGAATAATAACCTTCTGGGTAGAGTATCCTTGGTTATAAGCTCTTCCTTTCAGCACTTTATATATAATAATAATAATATATATATATTATGTATATAATATATATAATATCTTTTCAGCATTATATATATATGTATATATATACACACACATTGTCACTCTCTTCTGGCTTGCAAAGTTTCTGCTAAAAAATAAGCTAATAGCTTCATGAGTGTTCTCTTTTATGAGATTACATTTCTCTTGCTGCCTTTAAGATTCTTTTTTTATCTTTGTTGCCACTTTAATTATGATGTTTGCAAATGGCCCCACAGATGGCATAGCTTTGAAGCTGGCCATTGATCCTGACTGTCACCTTGTCAGATTTGGCCACATTTATCTGGATGGATGCATAGTCCTTGGTACCAATGATGTGGTTGCTGATAGGGCATTTCTGAGCATTTCCATGGTTCCCTTTTGGTTCATCTTGTTTGAGACACTCTTTGCTTCTTGGACTTGGATGTGGGTATTTCCCCAGGTTAAGGAAGTTTTCAACCATTAGTTCATCAAATAAGTTTCCTGTACCTTTTTCTCTCTTCTCCTTCTGGGACCCCTATAATGTGAACAGTAGTAATTTGATGTTGTTCCAGAGGTCTCTTAAATTTATCTTCATTACGTTTTTTTCCTTTTTGCTGTTCTGATTGGGTAATATCCACTATTGTCTTTTCCTACTTATGCATTATTCTGTATTACTTAATCTGTTTTGATTCCCTCTAGTGTATTTTTCATTTCAGTTATTTTATCCTTCAGCTCTTTTTTTTTTTTTTTTAATGGCTGCATCCATGGCAAATGGACGTTCCTGGGTCAGTGTTTAAATCTAAGCTACAGCTGCAATCTGTGCTGATGCTGTGGCAATGCTGGATTCTTTAACTCACTTGGCTGGGCTGCAGATGAACCCACGCCTCTGCAGTGACCCAAGCTGCTGTAGTCAGGTTCTTAACCCCATGTGCTACAACAGGAACTCCTCTTATTGGTCTTTTTAATATTTCATAATTCTTTGTTGAAGTTCTCACTGTATCCCTTTATTCTTTTCCTGAATTTGGTGAGCATTTTAATGACTATTACTTTAAGTTCTTTACCAGGTAAATTACTTAATTCTGTTTCATTAGGGTTATCTTGTTATTTCATTTGAATCAAATCCTTCTGTAGTCTCATTTTGTTTGAGAATGTATCCATGAAATAACACCATGAATAACACCATTCCAGTCTTAAAGGAATGTCTGTGTGTAGGAGTGTCTCTATGCAGTCTGCATGTGTCCAGTGGCTTTGGTGGGAGTGCTGGAGCTGAAACTAGCATGGGCTGTACCTTTTCCTGGGGTGCACAGGGTCTGTTGTCTTGGCATGTGTAGACTATAGCCTGAGGGCTAGTAACAGAGCCCAGTGCAGGCCAGTGCTTCTCCTGGGACACATATGAATCATTTTGTTATATTTATTTTTAGCTGTTTTTTGATTATCTAAAATGCTATTTTTAAAATTTCACTTTCTGTTGTTGCTAATATATGGAAAGGAGAGTAATTTAAAAAAATCTACCATATCCATCAATCTTGATGTATTTTCTTTTTTCTTGTCTTTTTACGGCTGCACCCATGGCATATGGAGATTCCCAGGGTAGCGGTTGAATTGGAGCTGCAGCTGCTGGCCTATGCCACAGCAATACTGGATCCGAGCTGCATCTGTGACCTACACCACAGCTTACAGCACCACTGGATCCTTAACGCATTGAGAGAGGCCAGGGATTGAACCTGCGTCCTCATGGATGCTAGTCAGATTCATTTCCACTAAGTCATGGCAGGAACTCCCCTTGATGTATTTTCTTAGTAATTCTCATATATTTCCTATGTTCTCTTTTATGATATATATAAATATAAAATATTGACTAATAATTGCTTAGTTTTTTTCTTATCAATGTTTATCTTATTAAACCTTATTTTCCCCATCTTACTGTGATGGGTTGATGCTCCAGAGATAAGTGGATTACAAGTGATGATGACAGAAATTACCCATTCTTGATTTTAAAGGTAGTGCTTTTAATAATTCATTACTAAGCATGACTTTTCTATAGTTTTTATGTAGATCCTCTTATTGGGATAAAAATTAAAAGGTATATGCAAAAATAAAGAATTAATTTCAAAGTGTATAACCAAGTGATGAATGGATTTATTTATTCATTCATTTACTCAACAAGTATTTATTAGACATATGTGCTGAGCACAACCTTAGACATACCACAGTACTAGGCGCTGCCATTTTCCTGGCCTAGAATGCATATTGCCCTGTAATTTGAAATATGCTATTCTATTTCCAGAAATCCAAAGAAAAATATAGAGTATTCATAAGAGCCAAGATCAGCAATAGGATGAGAAACACTACATCAAACAGTTGATAGAAACTAAAATATTGAGCTCCCTCTCTTCAACCTAAGTCCTTGTGACAGAAGTATATTTAGGTATATTTCTCTCCTGGTGCTATTGTTTATGTCAGATTGATGTCACATAGTGAGAGGATTACTTTCTTCATACCATTTATATTGCTGTTGAAATCTGAATAGTATATATTGCTTTAACTGAATTATTTTTTATTTCATCACTGTCATTTCTAATATATTCTGAGATTTGGTTTCATAGTTATGTTTGCTCACATCAGGAAAAACATTTTGTTTTAGCTAATACATAGTCTACAGTGGTATTGCCCATATCTAAGGGTCAATAGCCATTTATATGGGAACATTTTATAATTTTCAATTTTGACCTGTTGCAAATTGCTTTTATAGGGGACAATGTCTGGCATTCTTATTGCCTTTTGGTAGAATACAGATGTTAATTCTCATTTTCTATTATCAATATAAATGAAATTGTCTGAACATGCTTTGAAAACAGTTTCTAGTTGTGTCCAAATTTGCCTTTAATACTCTACTTAATAGACTTCAGAAGAAGAATTTAGGCATTTTAGGATTGAGTTGTTTTCAATCTAATGTGTATCCTAACATAACTGAGTAACTCAAATACTGTCACCAGTAAGTGAGCTACTGTATCAATGATTTATTTGGAGGTAGGGATGATTGAATTGATAAAAATCCCCAAAGAAGTTTATTTGCAAAGATTATCATAAATATTTGTTGAATATTGGCTATGTATTAAACACAGTCTTAGCTACTGAAGATATAGCATCAAGCAGGTTACTTAGTACTCTGTTTGGAGTATCTTAGTGAACTTTTATCAGGTAATGGGATAGGGGTTATTATGGGTTTAATACGGGTACTCATAGAGCATGGAGAAGATGCACAGAACCCAAACTTGGAGACTAGAGAAGGCTTCTTGGAATAAATTATCTTTGTACTAAGACCTGAGTAACAAAACTTAGCTAAGTGAAAACGTGTCATGGTTGTGGACTGGAGTTTGGGAATTCTCAGAAGCAAAAAGCAAGCAAAAAACCATATGGAATGGGCTAGGTTTATGTGGAACAGAGCAACTTGAAGAAATTCAGTATTCACCAGCTGAAAAATGGTATATACTGGATGAATTGAAGATCTTTTAGGACATAGATCTGTCCCTCTTGGTTTTGTATCATTTCCTTGTTTTATGTCATTTCCTTCTTCTTATATAGAATAAATTAATTTGAACACTACCCTTTAAAGCTTTTATTTACTTAGGTCCCCAAATGAAGTGCAGGAAAATAGTAAAAGGAAGTATTCAAAGAACAGTAGTGGCTATTAGTTGTCTGTCTAGTAATAGGAGCACCAAATTTAGTATAAGGAAACCTCATTTTTTTTTCTGTCTCAGAATAACATTTCCCATTCTGCAGAAGTCACAGATACCAACAGCTCCAGAGTTAAACATGTCATAGCCCTGTCATCAGAGAAGCTTTCTTGGTTTAAACCCAAAGAATCTTGAGAAGGGACCCTTTGGCTTAGATTGAGTCAGAGGTCGTCCTTGGACCAACCACTGTTAATGTGATCTGCTGTTACTGACTCCACTTAAGTCTTATTCCCACTTTTGGACCAATTGGCTGTTGCCAGGAGTACGGATTTACATAAGACTTGGAATTTCTCACAGGAGCTTTATGAGTGAAGTGGAGGGCGAAACATCTTCCCATATAAAGAAAAATCCTCGGCAATCAAAATATATCTACCGCATTAAAATTATTATTAAAAAGTCACTTAATTTCTCTGAGTCTCAATTGTCTTACCTCAAAAAGGTATGAATGAGCTTTTGCTATGGATTTGTATCAAATGAGATATTTATAAAGTGTTGCATATGATAAAGCTCTGTACAATTATAAAGTGTTGCTCTGATTGTTACCATGACTTTGCTGAAGTGGGCACTAGTATCTACCTCTCAAGATCTTTAATTTGTGAAAGTAGAATGATCTTCCTCCATTTCCTGTGGTTATGGATGAAGAAACAAAAAATCTTCCTTTTAGTGATGCTTTATTATGTAACAAGGATAATGGTAGCAGCTTTGTGTGTATTATCTTTAATTTTCACTACACTCTTATTAAGTAGTCTAACCAAGTTCATTGTTAATGAAGAGGTTAAGTAGATTAAGTTCCTATAATTAATAAATATTTAAATCCAGTCTGAGAAATTCCAAAGCTGAGGAATGGATGGCAGGGGTTTTAAGGATTTCAACTGATTGAAATCCTTAAATGTTGTGTGATCATTTATTTTTATTGTTCATATTTATAATTCAATTATTACTACAGTTGCATTATTTCTTAATTAGTATTCTTTTAAAAATTAAAATATTTTCCTCTTCTCTTTCGATTTGGTGATCTAGTGATTATAATCAAAGTCCTATATTTTATGAAGACATAAGGATTTTGTACTGTGGATTTGCCAGGAGTTGCTCTACTAGTTGAGAAGTTAAAAATTTAATTCTAAATGGAAAGCATGATGTTTGCTAACAACTGCAGGCAGAGGGATAAGTAATCACAACATGTTCAGAAACAGTATGATAGCCTCCAGCATGGTTTCTGGAGAAATCTCAATAGTAGGTCAACATTTTTGGTCTCAATAGTGGAATATATAAGTAAAAGCAATTAGGAGAATTTCTGGATTCTGACAAGCTGAACAGAAGAATACACCCTCCATTCTTTTCAAATTGGTGTTAAAAGAAGGAGGTACCTGGCTCCTCTAAGCATGTATGATTAATTTGGTAGATCTGTGTTCTAAACATGAGGAATAATCTTCTAATTATCTTTACAAGGCCACATTTTTCAGTTAGTAGAAGACTTTTTTTTTTGGTATTTTTTAAAATGTTTCTGAATATAATGAAGTGTTATAAATCCCAAATTATATCCAAAGAGATGAGCCAGCCAGCTCTGTGATAGTTCTCATCACTGGGATATTTTATGACCCTTTCAAGTATTTTTGAAAACACATGGGAAGCAGAGTCGACTCTTAATGAAGCCATGTGTAGCAGTCCTCTTTAATGTCTCCACATTGTTACCGTTGACCTCTTGACTTCCAGGAAGTCTGTGCTGTGCCTTTCTTTTTTGACTTAGGTCTCCTCTGTTACTCTGATGCATACTCTTAATGCTTCTCTTTCAAAAAAGTATTATTTCTTTTAATGTTTAAGCGCCTTTGCGAAGTAATCCAAACTTGAGGCTTCACATAGCCATCATCTAGGAGCCATGAAATTATTTTTATACCTGAAAGAACAGTTCCATCCACAATGCATTATCATGGCATTTACTCAGAAAGTATTTAGGTTTCTTTGGATGTGACTCCTTGACAGTGAATTATCCTTTTCATGTACCAAAGAAGTCTCAGGTACGTAGAACTTTTTAATTTGAAAATACTTTCAGACATGGCATCCTGTGATGTTGGAAGAGAATGTTATTTCTGTTTGGCAGATGGTAGAACTAAAGTTTTAAGGAAGGATTTTGTACAATGTCGCATGGCAGGTTGAGAAGTAAAAGGCAGGCCTCCTGGCTGTTAGTTCAGAGTACTTTGTGTGATCTCTTTACACATTTTCATCTCTATTATATCATTTAGTTCTGAAGATAACAGCACGCAGACAGGAACATATTTGGACTCTATCAGTTTACAGATGAGAATATTGAGTCTTGGAGGAATTTTTGCCCAAGGCTACAGAATGAGAAATTTGCTTCCAAATCCACGTTCATCTCCTGGCTTTCCAACTTGCTGGGTTTCCAACTTTAATAAATCCTATATGGCTTATTTAAAAATTCTATAATCTCTTGGTTTTTAAAAAAGTGTTCTTGATTTTCTTGATTTCTTGTATTTATGGTATTTTACAAGAGCAGTGCTCTAACCCCTGAGCTATATAGCCAGCTGCTATTTATGGTGTTTTAAAATGCATATTTTATTAAGCTGGCAAAGCACTACTCTATGTAGGGTTTCAGCCTGAACTCTCTAGAGAACCTGACCTGCTACTCTCAGAATACTAACAGCTGCAGCAAAAGGTCTTTTTTAAAAAAAATTATTTAGGTAACATTGGATTATGTTACATGAGTTTCATGTAAACAACATTATATTTTGATTCCTGTGTACACTGCATGCTGCATGCCTACTACCAAAATTGTAGTTTCTCTCCATCACCACAGAGTTGACTCCTTTTGCCCAGTTTGCCCTCCATCCCTTTCCCCCTTCTCCTCTGGTAACCTCTACTCTATTCTCTGTATGTATGTGTTCGGGGATTTTTTAATTTGTTAATTTATTTTCCACAGAGTGAAGTATTTATCTTTCTCCATCTTATTTAGTGTAATAGCCTCAAGGTCCATTCGTATATATGTCTATATCTATTTCTCTATATATATACACACCACGTCTTCATCCATCTATTGATGAGCACTTAGATCACATCCATATCTTGGCTACTCTAAATAATGCTGCAATGAACACAGGGATGCATATATATATATATATATATATATTTGAATTAGTATTTTCATTTTGTATAAATACCCAAAAGTGAAACAACTGGATCTATTCTTAATTTTTAAAGGAATCTCTATAATATTTTCCATAGTGGCTGAACCCATTTACGTTCCCATCAACAGTGTATGAGTTTTCCCTTTTTTCCATTTCCTCTCCAACACTTGTTATTTCTTGCTTCTTTAAAAATAGCCATTCTAATAGGCTGGATACCTCGCTGTGGCTTTGATTTGCATTTCTGATTTATAATGTTGAGCATCTTGTCATGTCCCTGTTGGCCATATGTTTGTTTTCTTTGTAAAAGTGGCTATTCACAGCCTCTGCCCACTTTTAAATTGGTCTGTTTGATTTTTGTTGTTGTTGAGTTGTATAAGTTCTTTTTAAATTTTTTATTATTGATTTAGAATGTTTTGTCAATTTCTGCTGTATAGCAAAGTGACACAGTCATTCATATATATGAATATATATATATATATATATATATATATATATATTCCTTTTCTCACATTATAATCATCATGTTCCATCACAAGTGATTAGATATATCGTTCCCTGTGCTATACAGCAGGTTATCATTGCCTATCCACTCCAAATGCAATAGATTGCATCAATTAACCCCAGACTCCTAATCCATCCCATTCCCTTCTGCTCCCCCTGGCAAACATGAGTCTGTCCTACATGTCCATGTTCTTTTCTATTTTGTAGATAGATCATACATGCCTTATTTTAAATGATTTCATATGGTGTCTGTCCTGATTTCACTCAATATGAGTATGGCTTCACTCAGTATGAGTATGTCTTTCTGACTTCACTCAGTATGAGAGTCTCTGGTTCCATCTATGCTGCTGCAAATGGAATTATTTTGTCCCTTTTTGTGGCTGAGTAGTATCCACTGTAAATATGTACCGCATCTTCCTAGTCCATTCATCTGCCAGTGGGCATTTAGGTTGTTTAGATATCTTGGCTATTGTGAATAGTGTTGTGATGAATATACAGATGCATATATGTATCTTTTTCAATGAAGTTTTTGTCCGAATATATGCCCAGGAGTGGAATGCTGAGTCATATGGTAGTTCTATATTTAGTTTTCTGAGGGATTTCCATACCATTTTACATAGTGGTTGTACCAATTTACATTCCTACCAACACTGAAGGAGAGTTCCCTTTTCTCCACATCCTCTCCAGCATCTGCTCTTTGTTGACTTGTTACTGATAGCCACTCTAACTTGTGTGAGGTGGCAATGCATTGTAGTTTTGATTTGCATTTCTCTAATAATTAGTGATGTTGAGCATTTTTTCAAGTGCCTGATGGCCATCTGTATGTCTTCTTTGGTGAAATGTCTATTTATGTCTTCTGCCCACTTTTCAGTTGGGTTGTTTGGTTTTTTGTTGTTGAGTTGTATGAGTTGTTAGTATACTTTGGAGATTAAACCTTTGTCGGTTTAGTCATTTGCAAAAATTTTCTCCCATTCCATGGGTTGTCTTTTCATTTTCTAATGGTTTCCTTTTCTGTGCAGAAGCTTTTGAGTTTAATTAGGCCCCATGGGTTTATTTGTGTCTTTATTGTCTTTATTCTAGGAGGTGTATCAAACAAGATGTTGCTGTGATTTATGTCAAAGAATGTTCTGCCTATGTTCTCCTCTAGGAGTTTTGTAGTGTCTGGCATTACATTTAGGTATTTAATCCATTTTGAGTTTATTTTTGTGTATGGTGTTAGACAACGTTCTGATTTCACTCTCTTACATGCAGTTGTCCAGTTTTTCCAGCACCATTTATTGAAGAGTCTATCATTCCTCCAATGTATGTTCTTGCCTCCTTTGTCATACATTAACTGACCATAGGTGTTTGGGTTTATTTCTGGGCTTTCTATCCTGTTCCATTGATCTATATTTCTGTTTTGTGCCAGACCATGGCATTTTGATGACTGTAGCTTTGTAGTATAGCCTGACATCAGGGAACCTGATTCCTCCAGTTCCGTTTTTTTGTTTTTGTTTTTTTGTTACAGTATTGCTTTGACTATTTGAGCCCTTTTGTGTTTCCATAAAAATTTTAAAATATTCTGCTTTTGTAGAGAACATTGATAATTTGATAGGGATTTCACTGATATTGTAGATTGCCTTAGGCAGTATTGTCATTTTGAATATATTGATTTTTCTATTCCAAGAGCATGGTATATTTTTCCATCTATTTGTGTCTTCTTTGATTTCTTTCATCAGTGTCTTATAGTTTTCAGAGTATAGGGCTTTTGTCTCTTTAGGTAGGTTTATTCCTAGGTATTTTATTCTTTTTGATGAAATAGTAAGTGGGATTGTTTCGCTAATTTCTCTTTCCGATCTTTCATTGTTAGTATATAGAAATGCAATTGATTTCTGTGTATTAATTTTGTATCCTGCAACTTTACCAAATTCATTGATGATCTCTAATAGTTTTCTCGCAGTGTCTTTAGGATTTTCTAGGTATAGAATCATGTCATCTGCAAACAGTGATCATTTTACTTCTCTGTTTCCAATTTGGATTCCTTTTATTTCTTTTTCTTCTCTGATTGCCATGACTAAGACTTCGAAGACTGTGCTGAATAACATTGGTGAAAGAGGACATCCTTTTCTTGTTCCTGATCTTAGTGGAAATGCTTTCAATTTTTCACCCTTGAGGATGATGTTAGCTGTGGATTTGTTTTAAATGGCTTTTATTATATTGAGGTAGTTTCCCTCTCTCCTCACTCTCTGGAGATTTTTTTTTTATCAGGAATGTGTGTTGAATTCTGTCAAAAGCTTTTTCTGCATCTATTGAGATGATCATAGGGTTTTTATTTTTCAGTTTGTTAAATGTGGTATATCACACTGACAGATTTGTTAATATTGAAGAATTCTTGCATTCCTGAGATGAATCCTACTTGATCATGGTGTATGATCTTTTTAAGGTATATTTGTATGCGGTTTGATAATATTTTGTTGATTTTTACATCTATATTCATCAGTGATATTGGCCTGTAATTTTCTTTTTTTTGTTTTATCTTTGTCTGGTTTTGGTATCAGGGTAATGGTGGCTTCATAGTATGAACTTAGGAGTGTTCATTTCTCTGCAGTTTTCTGGAAAAGTTTTAGAAGAAGAGGTGTTAACTCTTCTCTGAATGTTTGGTAGAACTCAGCTGTGAAGCCGTCTGGTCCTGGACTTTTGTTTTTTGGAAGCTTTTAAATCACATTTTCAATTTCAATATGTGTGATTGGTCTACTCATATTTTCTATTTCTTCCTGGTTCAGTCTTGGTAGGTCGTACCTTTGTAAGAATCTGTCAGTTTCTTCTAGGTTGTCCATTTTACTGGCATACAGTTACTCATGGTAGTCTCTCATGATCCTTTGTGTTTCTGCAGTGTCAGTTGTAACTTCTCTGTTTTCATTTCTAATTTTATTGATTTGAACTCTCTCCCTTTTTTCCTTGATGACTCTGGCTAATGGTTTTTCAATTTTGTTGATCTTTTCAAAGAACCAACTTTTGGTTTCATTGATCTGCTCAACTGTTTTGTCTCTATGTTATTAATTTCTGCTCTAGTCTTCGTGATTTCTTTCCTTGCTCTAACTTTGGGCATTGTTTGTTCTTCCTCGCTAGCTGTTTAAGGTGTTAGTTTAGGTTGTTTATTTGCATTTTTTTATTCTTCCCTGAGGTAAGATTGTAGTGCTATAAACTTTTCTCTCAGAACTGCTTTTGCTGTGTCCCATAAGTTTTGGATTGTTGTATCTTTATTGCCATTTGTCTCTACATAGCTTTTAATTTCCTCTTTGATTTCTTCAGTAATCCATTGGTTGTTCAGTAGCATGTTGTTTAGCTTTCAAGAGTTTGTGTTTTTGCAATTTTTTTCTTAGTTTATTTCTAGTCTCATAGCATTGTGATTGGAGAAAATGCTTGAAATCACTTCAATTTTTAAAAATTTATCAAGGTTTATCTCTGTCCCAAGATGTGACCTATCCTGGAGAATGTTCTGGGTGCACTTGAGAAGAAAGTATATTCTCTACTTTTGGGTGAAAAGTTCTATGGGTGTCAGTTACATCTATTTGGTCTAGCGTATCATTTAAGGCCTGTTTCCTTGCTGATTTTCTGTCTGGATGATCTGTCCATTGCTGTAACAGGGGTATAAAGAAGTCTCCCACTGTTATTGCATTACTGTCAATTTCTCCTCTTAGGGATGTTAGTTGTTACCTTATATATTGTGCTGCTCCTATGTTGGGTGCATATATATTTAAAATTGTTATTTCTTCTTGTTTGATCCTTTGATCAATATGTAATATTCTTCTTTGTCTCTTGAGACCTTATTTTAAAAATCTATTTTTTTGATATGAGTATTGCTACTCCTGCTTTTAATTTCCATTTGCATGTAATATTTTATTCCATCCTCTCACTTTAAGTCTGTATGTATCCTTAGATCTGAAGGGGGTCTCCTGTAGATAGCGTATAAATGGATCTTTCTTTGAATCCATTCAGCTGGCATTTTTCTTTTAGTTGGAGCATCTAATCCATTCACATTCAATGTAATTATGGATAGGTATTTATTGTAATTTACTTAAAAATTTTTGGGGGAGTTCCCTTCGTGGAGCAGTGGTTAATGAATCCAATTAGGAACCATGAGATTGCGGATTCGATCCCTGGCCTTGCTCAGTGGGTTGGTGATCTGGTGTTACCGTGATCTGTGGTTTAGGTTGCAGACATGGCTCGGATCCTGCATTGCTGTGGCTGTGGTGTAGGCCAGCGGCTACAGTTCCAATTCAACCCCTAGCCTGGGAATTTCCACATGCCGCAGGTGTGGCCCTAAAACGACAAAAGGCAAAAAAAAATTTTTTTTTGGAGGGGATTGCTATTTTGGGTATTTTTTCCTTCCCTTCCTCTTTTTGTTGTCTTTTCTTGTGATTTGCTGACCATGTTTAGTGTTGTGTTTGGTTTGGTTTTTCTGCTTTATGTGTGTGACTGTTACGGTTATTTGACTGTTAGTTCCCTTTATATTTTGATATATCCATCTGTATGTGTGCAGAATTGTTTTGTCTTTCTGGTCTCCTTAATTTCCAATGAATTTTCGATGTTCTGCATTTGTCCTCTCCTCTTCTCATGCTTGCTAGTTTAGAGATCATATTTATCAATGGGTGATTTCCTACTTTTAAATTATCTTTGCCTTTACCAGTGAGCTTCTTAATTTTTAATATTCTTATTTCTAATTGTGGCTTTTCCTTTTCTGCTTAGAGAAGTTCCTTTAGTAGTTGATATAGAGCTGGTTTGGAGGTGTTGAATTCTCTTAGCCTTTGCTTGTCTGTGAAACTGTTTATCTCTCCACCAAATCTGAATGAGAGCTTTGCTGAGTAGAGTATCCTTGGTTCTAGGTTCCTCATCTTCATCACCTCAAACAGATTTTGCCACTCCTTGCTGGTTTGTAGAGTTTCTGCTGAGAGATTGGCTATTATCCTTATGGGAATTCCCTTATATGCGATTTGTCGCTTCTCCCTTGTGGCTCTTAATACTTTTTCTTTGAACTTAATTTTTGTCAGTTTGATTAGTATGTGTCTTGCTGTATATTTTTTGGAGTTTGTTTTGTATGGAAATCTCTGTGCTTCTTCCCTTGAGTGAGTGTTTCCTTTCCCATATTTGGGAAATTTTCAGTTATAATTTTGTCAAATATTTCCTATGGCCCTTTTCATCCCTCTTCTCCTTCCGGAACCCCTATGATATAAGTGTTGTTCATTTAATGTTGTCCCAGATGTCTCTTACGCTCTCATTTTTTTTTTTTAGTTCTTTTTTCTTTATTCTTTTCCATTGTAGTGATTTCCACCAGTCTTCCACCTCACTTATTCGTTCTTCTGCCTCCGTTAACCTGCTATTGCTTCCTTCTAGATTATTTTTCATTTCAGCTATTGCACTATTCATTTTGCTCTTCAAATCCTCTAGCTCTTTGTTAAACATTTCTTTTAAGTTCTTGATCTGTGTCTCCATTCTTTTTCCAGGATCTTGGATCATCTTTACTATCATCACTCTGAATTCCTTTTCAGGTGAATTGCCTATCTTCTCATCATTTAGTAGTTTTTGTGTGCTTTTGTCTTGTTATTTTGTATGAAAACTGCTTCTTTGTCATCACATAGTGTCTACATTTCTGTTTATCATCCCCTGACAGTTGGTATGTAGATGTTGAAACAGGTGCTCAGTCCTGGAGTTTTCAGGGGTAGTAGTGGTTCATGTGTACCTCTTTTCTCTGTAGCCTCTAGGATTGCTCTCTGTAGATATAGGAGCAGGTGCTGCTGTTCTGCCAGCCCTCTCCTTGCTTTGCCACTCTAGGGATCTCTCTCTAAAGTTTCGGGCCCGGGAGGCTTCTCCTTACTTCTTGCTCACAGGATTTCTCTCTAGCTGCAGGATTTCTGTTTCTGGCAGTCCCTCCCCCTGCCTTGCTGCTGTTGGAGTGCTTTCAGTAGCCCTGCAGATTGGAATATGGTTTAATGGGCCTCCCTGTCTCCCTTGGTGTGGAAAGAGTACCACTGACATGAGCCTTCAAAGGGTCACTGGCAGGGGTCCTGTATCTTGTGCTTTTTACTGGCTGGGCAGCCCACAGCTCCATCATGGTAGTGGGTGCTGCTGCCAGCAGATTTTCTGGTGTTGCTTTGCTGGCCCAAGCTTTTCCAGATTCTCTAGATGGAGCCAAGGTTCCTGTGTTTTCCCTGACCAATGGGGAGTGGGCACTAGCAGCCCTGTCATGGGAATGGGTGCTGACACACTGGCACAAGTCTCTGCAGATTCTCTGGGCAGAGCTGAGATGCCCGTGTTTGCCTGTACCTGCTCAAGCAGATCACTGCTTTTGCAGGAAGTGAATGCAGCCATCAGCAGTTTTTCTGGTGCTGCTTTGCTGGCATGAACCTCTGGGCAGAGCCAAGGCACCTGTATTTTCCCTGATCAGCAGGGAGTAGGCTCCAGTGACCCTCTGTTGGGAATGGGTGCAGCCTCTCGGGGCAGGGCTGAGACTCCTGTGTTTTTTCTGCTGAAGCGGGTCGTTGCTTTTGCAGGAAGTGGGCACTGCTGCCAGCAACTTTTCTGGTGCTGTCCTGCTGGTCAGAGCCCCTATAGATTCTCTGGATAGAGCTGAAGCATCTGTGTTTTCACTGATGTCTTGGAGGGATGAACGCCATCACGAACAGGCAGCCCTTCTGGTGCAGGCTGGACTCCGCTGGTGCTGGGCCCCCACTGTCAGGAACTGGGAACCTGTGTTATTCCCCCAGGTGGTTACTCCACCTGCTCCAAGAAGTCTGTACCCTAAGGATGCGGCTGCTTCCCAGCCATTGATAGGCACCTGCTTTGGTAAAGTGCTTCCCAAACTGAGGCAGGCAGTGTCCTGCAGCTTGAGAAAGTGGATGTAGGAAACAAGGCTGTAGTGGATCCCACCCCTTCCTTCCAGCACCCCCAAACAATGGTGTCTAATCTCTAAGCCCGACTGGTTTACCTCTGCTTAGATGGTAAGCATTGTGGTTGCCCTATATTCTAGTCCCTCCAGGCTGTTTCCCTATATCCAATCCCAGGTTTTTCCCCATGTAGCTGGACCCAGCTCCGTCTTTGGCTCTGATCTCTAAGGCCAAAGTTTTAGCTCCCAACACCTGCTGGCCTACGGTTGCCCATTGCCCATACCATTTGTGGAGGACTGTCTCCTTCTTAACTGCTTCAGACCACTTGTCTAGAGTACCTCCTCTGTTTCTGGCTGATCTCGTTGCTGGAAGGGGGGCTTCCCAGGGTGCAGGAGCTATTCTTCTTTCCAGCTCCCTCCTGGGAGAACAGGTCCTATTTCATTTCCTTTTGCTTCTTTTTCTCTTGTTCTTCTTTTTTATGTCTTATCTGGTTTGTAATGATTTTCTTATTCTGTCATAATCTTGAGGTCTTTTGTCAGTTTTTCACAAGTTTTCTGTACAAATAGTTCCACATATTGTTGTGTTTTCAATGTATTTGTGGGAGTAGATGAGCCTTACATCTTGCTACTCCACCATCTTGGACGTCCTCATCATATAAGTTCTTTATATATTTTGAATATTAACTCCTTATTGGATATATGATTTGCGCATACCTTATCCCATTTTTTTTTTCAGGTTGTCTTTTCATTTTGCTGCTCATATCCTTGGCTGTTCAGAAGCTTTTTGGTTTGATGCAGCACTATTTGTTTCCATTTCCCTTGCCTGAGGAAACAGATTTTTCCCTTGCCTGAGGAAAGATATTGCTAAGGCTGATGTCAGTGATGCCTAGGTTTTCTTCTAGGAGTTTTACGGTTTCAGGTCTTACATTCAAATCTGTATTCAGTCCATTTGATTCAATTTTTGTATATGATGTGAGATAGTGGTCTGGTTTTTCCTTTTGTGTGTGGCTATCCAGTTTCCAACACCATTTATTGATGAGATTATCCTTTCTCCAAAGTATGTTCTCTGTTCCTTTGTTGTAAATTAACTATCCGTATATATTTGGGTTTATTTCTGGGCTCTCTATTATATTGATCTGAATGTCCCTACTGCTGATATCATGCTGTTGAACTACTATAATTTTGTAATTTGCGGGATTACTTTGGCTATTCAGATTATTTTATGGTCCTATATAAGGATTTTTTTCTCCTGTTTCTGTGAAACATGCCATTGGGATTTTGATAGGGATTGCATTAAATCTGCAGATGGCTATAAGGTAATGTGGACATTTATGTTTGGAGAATTATATTTTGAGAAGCAAATGTTTCCATGACTATCTCAATTTTATTTATGACCAGCTAATAATAATGAGAACTAGCAGCCAGCAACTGGACAGCATTGCAAAGATAAAAAGAGTCAAATCTGTGTGTTTTCTTGGAGGAAAGAAAGGGATGAGTGTTTCCACGCTGTTAAGGATATTCTAACTATTTAAGCATTAAATAGCTTTGAATATGAACTATTTTCTGTTCTTTCAAGGAAGCATAGAAATGATCTAGATGAGGAGAATTCATTTCTGTAAAAGTCTGTGTACAGATGCATAACTTTGGAGGAGTTAATGTCACATTGTCTGATGTCTGTAGATAACATCTGAAAAGCTTCTGAGAACTATAGAATTTTATGAAGAATCATGTCCATTCAGCTCCTGTAAGAAACTAAGTTCAAATAAGGCAAAATCCCTTGTTTAAATATAAAGAACCAGCAAGTGACACAGTCAGTTCAGGATAAGTTTTTTTATTTCCAGACCAGTGCTCTTTTCATTGTAACCTGCTGCCAGTCTAAGGGTGGGTGAACAAGGCCTTTAGGGACATGCTGAATAGAGAGTGAGCGTCTTTGAATTGAAACCAATTTAAAACTGGAGTTGGTTTTCTTTAGGCCTTTAATGAAAAGCACTAATCTGTGAAGAGATGTTAGCAAAAGCAAACCTTTCTTGAATTATCACTGATTGAAATGTCCTGGTGTCTGCTGATTAAAACAGTGTGTGCAAGGAAAGGAAAACTCATAGCTTCATTTCTTCCTAATGAGGTAGAATTTGGCATTCATCTGAAAAATTAAAAATATGTTTTAATTTTCATGGTGCCTATTTCTTCCATTTTATGCTATTGAATAGTTAATGTGGAAAAATACGGGGAGCAGTAACATTTTGAAAACATTTAAAAATTAACTTTTAAAAGAATAATAATTATAATAGGCACTTTATAGTGCTTGGTGTGAGAAGCATGGCTCTAAGTGGTTCATGAATTTATTTATTTATTTTGGTCTTTTTAGGGCTGTACCCACAGCATATGGAGGTTCCTAGGCTAGGGGTGGAGTTGGAGCTGTAGCTGCTGGCCTGCACCACAGAAACAGTGATGCTGGTTCTGAGCCGCATCTGCATCCTATACCAAAGCTCATGGGAACGTTTTCCTTAACCCACTGAGCAAGGCCAGGGATCGAACCTGCATCCTCATGGATGCTAGTCAGATTCACTTCTGCTGAGCCACGATGGGAACTCCAGTTCATGAATTTTAACCCAAGTAATCCTCACAACAATCCCATGAGATAGGCCCTATTATAATTTATATTTTAAAGATGAGGAAATGGAGGCATAAGGAGATTAACTTTCTCTGTGTCAAACAAATAAAGAAAATGAACAACATGTCTCAATATTAAAAATTTCAAAATAAAGTATTTTACAAATTCTTATGTATTTACAAATGAACCGCAGAACCAAGATGGCCTTATAAATCTAGATGAAAAATTTTCATATCAGTTCATTAGATGGCTTCTAAAAACCACTTTCACAAGCTTTAGTCTGAGATCTAAAGGAGGTACTCACATCCACTCATTTTGTTGGTTGTCCTTTCCCCTATTTTTCTAGACTACTTTTGTTGATATTCTTCAACAAGGCATAATTTTTCTCTGAAAATAATTGACATCTGTGTAGGAAAACAAGCAAGGTCATAAAACTATAGAGAGCAAGGCACTTTATAGAGAAGTGCCAATGGCAATATTATCATATAGTTTCTATATGAACACAAATAGAGGACATCTGTAATGAATTATACTCATTGAATAGTTGTAAGTGATTGGCACCTTCAGTGAGGTGCCCAGCTAGTGATGGCATTTATAGAAAGAAGAATGATTTCAGAAAATCAAAATTAAAAAAAAAACTGTGAAACTGGAGATGACAATGGAAAAAATGTTTATGGCAAGGGATGCAGAGATTGTTGGGTTGGCTAGAAGAATATGATCTTGAATTGAATCGAATAAAAGAATGTGATCTTGAATTGAAAAGAATTTGATCTTGTTTATTCAGGATTCCTTTGCAGATAAACCAATATGCTTTTCCAACATTTTGGTCTAAGTAAATTACAATGTATACACCACAGAGTATCTAAAACAGTGACCAATGTTTCAGTCTTTAATTTTGTATTTGGTTCAGAAATGCCACATGGAATTTTATATGTAAAGAATTTCACATAGCCTAAATGGATACATACATTTAGTGTAAATAAATAACTTAACTTGGAAGAATATCTTGGATTGGATATTTCCTTAAGTCAGAAGGTTGAAGTTCAAGAAAATAGAATTCAGATTAGGAAATTTCTTACATTTTCACTGTTTGTAGGGATATTTATAAGGACATTGCTAAGGGTGCTATCTTACATTTTCTTTTTAATATTGACCTGCAGAGGAAATGTCTGACAGATTTCCATGACATGAAAAGTTGTACATTTTGGGGGGCATTGCTTTAAAGTTTGTGGGTCATTATGTATCTTATAAGTGGTTATATTTCTCTGTTTGGGCACTAGGAATCTCAAAGCTGTATTTGAAATGCATTTTAGTAACCATGTAAGCACCTGTTGTATTCCATTTTATGTACTAAATCTATCCAACAGGCCTGCCTTTATTCTCTTTGCACTTATTTCTCATTTTCTTTTTTTGCCTTTGTGTGGTATCTATATTTCTATGGGCAACTCCAAGTCATTTTGAAAGCAGTAGGGTGTAATTACCTGAACAAGTGCTCTATTTTCCTTATCAAAACTTATAAATCTGGCAAACAGAAATAAATAAATTATCAACTATGCCAAAATGATACTTCAGAGAACCACATACTATTATTATAAGGGTGGGACTCCAACATATAAAGATCATAAGTAGAGAAACCTTTATGTTATTTCAATAATGAAAAGGGAGAAAGATAGCTATATAATTCAAATATTGAACACATACTAGATAAGTGTTATTAGAAGAAAATAAGGCACCAAAGTCACTTATAGTTTGAAATTTAAAACAGGATTATGTTTTGGGAAAACGTTTTTAAAAACCTTGGAGATGCATGAACTTGGTAATCTGTTGCTTAATGTAAAGCAATTGTAAATTATCTACTTGTTTTTCCATATTTAGTCAATGAGAGTATTCAAAGGGCCAAATTTAATTTGTTATATATTCAGTCTGGCTTATTCAAAGGTCAGATTTTTGGAACTGACTTTCAATAGCATAAATAACAGTGATGGGATTGTGATTTGAGGCCAGGCTGTTTGCTGATCTCATCCTCTCAGTCACTGTGTTACATTGTTTGTATCTGTAGGGGTAGACAAAGTTAATGTGCAGTAACAAATGACCTACCAAACCTAGGGGTTTTAAAGGATTCAAGTAGATTGTATTGACATGTTCACCAGGAGCTGGCTGGGGCTTTGCCATCTATTGTCTTCAGTCTTGGACCTAGATTGATGAAGTTCCTATCAGTGATATTGCCGGGCTCATAATAGAGGGAAAAATAGAAACATGATTCATGTGCTGGATCCAAAAGCTTTTGCTAAGACGTGATATGTGTCACCTTCTGGTCATATGTCATTGTGCAGAGCAAGTCATGTGGCTAAACCTGTTGTCAACAGAGTGGGGATATATGATCCTCCCATAGAGGAGCAGTTTTGAATGGTAGTACAACAGATCACATTACTGCAAACAAGACTCTTATCTCTTGTATTTTTTAATGTAGCTAGATTGAACTTGGTAGAGTACGTAAACTGTATGGCTCTTTGTCTGTTCTTGACCCTGGCACAAATAGATAGCATTTCCTTCTTCCTATGTTGTATGGGATGACTACTGTTTTGAGGTGATGAAACCTGAAACAAAAGTCTCTTAGTATCACCTACTTACAGTCTTTCCTAAATGGCTTTATAGAGGATAAATAGAAAGTATATATGTGACCTTGGTCAATGTACGAGGTATAGTAGATGTTTACTTCATGAGAGTTTTCTAGAGGGTTAAATTAGATAATTTGGGGGTGATTTTTAGCAGGGTGTTTGGCACATGAAAAGTATTCAATAAATTTTACAATAATTATTAATTCTAGTATTATATATTTTGCTATCTTCGTGATTCATCTGATGCTTGAACAGTCACGTAAAGAAATGATGACTAGAAGTTCCCCTCGTGCTGCAGTGGAAAAGAATCTGACTAGGAACCATGAGGTTGCAGGTTCGATCCCTGGCCTTGCTCATTGGGTTAAGGATCTGGCATTGCCAAGAGCTGGGGTGTAGGTCACAGACCCGGCTCGGATCCTGCATTGCTGTGGCTGTGGCGCAGGCTGGCAGCTGTAGCTCCAATTCAATCCTTAGCCTGGGAACCTCCGTATGCTGTGGGTGTGGCCCTAAAAAGACCAAAAAAAAAAAAAAAAAGAAATGATGACTTTAAAAAAAACTACCCTGTTAAGTAAGTTTGTGTTTTATTAACATAATAATGTGTGCAAACACACAAATACATACACATAACCAGAAAAGATACATGTGAGAGACATTATGTATTTATTCTACTAAAAAGGCAAGATGGGTGTGCCACATTACTTGAAGCGTCTTTGCAATAAATCTATACCCTCTAACCCTCTCTGACCTTGCAAAGTTTTATGGTTAACTTCTTGGTACATGTAGACACTGCTTCTACTCCTGCAACAGAACACTAATTCTAACTCTGGTCTCTCATTAACTGTCAGTCATCAAATTCAATATTTAGTTTAGCTGACCTTACCAGTCAACATCAAGTTCACTTAAGTCATAATGATTTCAGATAGAGTCAAACTCTTCTGAATTAAAAGTTTCAATGAAACACACATGGATTTTAAATTGAAGGGACAAAATATTCCATAAAATGTTTTGAATTTAATAAATCCAAGACTGTTAAAAATAATTTGAATCCCAATGAAATCAACATGTGTGGCAAAGATTTGTCTACTCCGGTAACCAGCATTGCATATGTGCACCAATTACAACTCTAAATTTTATAGAACTGTAATAAAAGAGAATGTGTTTGCTTACTTCAGCTCAGTTCTTTCAATCGTTTTCTGAATAAAATGGAGAAAACTTTGCAGGACTATAAAAGAATGACGTCATTCAATACCATACACACAACTGAGTTGACTTTTCTCCAGAGAAAATTATATATTATCATGTTAGTACCATGCCTGGCATTTTCTTTGTACCTTCCTCTAGAGAAATAGTTTCCTTGTGGTGGAAATTCAATGATTTCTTTCCTTATAATTGACATTTGCTGTTGGCATGAGATCGAGGCAGAGCAAATAAGATATAAGTGAAGGAGGCTGACAAAAGTTGTTCTGTGGGAGCTCTTTCCTTGTGCATAGGGTACGCAGATATGAATGCATATGCTGAGGTCATTTCGCAGCACTAGAAATGAGCCTTATCACTGAAGCACTTTGTGAATATTTGGGGGAATGGGATAATTTATTTCCATTGATTTATAGCTATAGAGATATTTGGTCTTTATTACCAATTGATTTTTCATAATATAACCCCATTTCCCAACCTTGAAATTATCTCTATTCTAGGGGTACATAATAATTGGAAGGGAAGGAATTCCCACTGTGCTGCAATGTGATTGGCAGGATCTCTGCAGTGCCTGAACGCAGATTTGATCCCTTGCCCAGCACAGTGGTCCAAGGTCCAGTGTTGCCACAGCTGCAGGGTAGGCAACTGTGGCTCGGATCTGATCCTTGGCCCAGGAGCTCTGTATGCTATGGGGTGGCCAAAAAAGAAAAAAAAAGAATTGTAGGGTAAAAAGATATTATCCAATTTATAGAATCTTGAGATGAGAGAATTTTGCCAAAATGACATGGTCTCTGGTGTTGATGGGGCAGAGGTCCCCACAGAAGTCCCACCCATCTTGTGTAAGGAAAGGCTTTCACCTTTTCATGCCCTGGTTCCCTTGGTAACTTGGTACAGTATTTGCCTTCGGCATTAATAGTGGCATATCATGTTAAATTAGAGCTAGGGGCTCAGCTGCAAATGTTGTTGCTTCCTGATATATGAGAGATAGCATGATTGAGAGAAAAGAATTTGTAAGTGGCAATTAGAGTAGCAGAGGTAAAAAATTGCACTGAGATTTATTTTTCCTGTGAAGTGCAGTTAATGGAGCATGTAAATGAAAAAGACTTTCCATTCTCTGGCTAGCTGGTCCCTTCCCTGATTTAATCAAATGAGACTGAAGTGTGCCTATTACCTTCCATACAGTCTGACAAAGGTAATTTAGGATGGAGCTTTCAGATGAGTGTTGGCTGCTGCTGCCAGGACTTATGTCCTTATGAAGGAAATACAATTGCAGATGTCTTCTCCAGCTGATTGATAGGCAATAAGAAAGTGAAGCAATAAGAAAGTGAAACAAGAGCTCAATCTGCACAAAACGAGAAAAAGTTGTATTTGTTAAATGGGGCAAAAAGATATTTGCTGTTCTCTTGTGATTTTTTATGTCTAACTTAGTGCCTATGCAGATCTGTACTACAGCACGTGAAACCAGATACACATTACCAATGTCACATGCTTCATTTGAGTCATAACATTTTCACTGAACTGCGTAACCCATAATGCCTCAAAACCAGCCTAAAAATTTTGGGCTGATTAGAATTATCCACATTTGTAAATTATTGATGTTGGACCTGGACAAAAAAGAGAATTTGCTAGGCCAAGGGCTCTAGCATATATTGTAATTAATAGAAGAATTTAGATACAAATCTTGTTTTTATCCTCAAATTGTTCCCTTTTGTCCATATAAAATCTATCTACTAAATATTGAAGATAATATTTTAAGGTCACTATTATAGATTACTGTTTATTATTACAGCACATACCTTCTTCCCCCCTCCTTCAATTCTTACATTTATTGCATCTTTACATACCTAACAAGGACATTGCTATCTGGTATGGAGATAGAAATAAAACTGAATAATTATGATGTGATGTGTCTTGGCAACAGTAGAGAATTTCTATACTAGAGGAGGGGTTTGGAAAGATGGAGTCAGTAACTCTTTCAGACAGTTGGGAGTGAGTCAGAGGAGACTTCATGCAGAAGCCCAGGGAGAATAGAAAATTCCAGCCATGGTGAACAGACAGTGCTACAAAGACATGAAAAAATAAAGTACTTTCAGTACTTGGCTTTGGTTAAGACTGCAAGGAAGGCCTACAAATGAAGGGTAACTATATTAACCTTTTCATCCTACTAAGCTGGATTACCACTTTGACTTGCCATTGTAAAAGTGAATAGAGCTTTAACACAGAAGATGTAGTCAGGAGCAAAGTTGAAACATTGAATTTCTCCTCGACAAGAGAGTTCCCATTGTGGCTCAGTAGGTTAAGAACCTGACATTGTGTCCATGAGGGCATGGGTTTGATCCCTGACCTCACTCAGTGGATTAAGGATCTGGTGTTGCCGTAAGCTGTGTCATAAGTTGCAGATGGGGCTTGGATCCGGTGTTGCTGTGGCATAGGCGGCAGCCGAAGATCCTATTCGACCAGTAGCCTGGTAACTCCCATGTGCTGCAGTTGCAGCCTTAAAAAGAAAAACAAAATTCTCCTTGACAAAACTCTCAGATGCCTAAGTGACTGTAATATTCCCCTAAGGAAGGTGTACATTAGTGAAGAAGATCGAAATGTTTGGTGCATATAGCAAGAAGCACCCCAATTTTGTAGAAACGTATTTACAAGGAAAAGGGATGACTGTCAGAGATTACTGGGAGATTTCTGTTTTGGATTACTAGTGATGTCTATTCAGGTATTGAATAGGTTAGGTATGAAATACTTAATTTGCCAGTATAGTTATCTTGTAGCTGGAAATATAAAATTAGATTCAAGGAAAGAAGCTGAGATTTCAGGCATAAATTTGAGAGTGCCTATCATATAGTTGGTAGTTAAAGCCATGAAGAAGTAGATTAAAACATCCCAAATTGCTGGACATGAAATTCTAGGAAGCCACAAAATTTCATTCATGGTCTAGGGGGAAATAGATTGGCATTTGTCTAAGGTCAACTGAGCAATAATTCCCCCTCTTTCCCCTTCCTAACCGTACCCAGGTTTTTGTTTGGGTATCCACACAGCTTTCCATTATGCTGCTGATGTGTGTCCTAAGAAGCTGAGTCAAAGCTAGTTGTAGGGGTGAGCCCTGGATTATATAGCTCTTCAGAAAAATCCTAAATCATTGCCATAATGATGGGTTCAAATAACTGAAGCCTAAGACAATCAGAACATTTCTAGGGTGAGAAAGATTAGTGTAAGAAAGGACAGAAACCAAATTAAATTTAATTAGATATGATGGGAAATTGCTGGAGTTTTGTGGGGAGGAAAAAAAACTCCAGAAAGACGATCTCCTCATTCTCAGAGGTGTGGCTGACTAGTGTGAAGACTGGAACTATCATGTCACAGGATGAAACTGACACCGGAGAAGCAGAATACAAGGAAAGCAACCAGGTTCTTGATGAGCTGCCTAACCAACTCAGCTCTGAAACCTGCCATAAATGAAAATATCAGTTATATTACTTTGTAAATTGTTTAGGCCAATATTTGTTGGGTTTGCCTTTATTCGCAGTGAAAGGGATCCTAAAAGATACAACACATTATTGCAATGAAGAAGACATTGAGAATGGATAAGCAATGAGGTCCTACCCCATAGCACAGAGAACTATATCCAATCTGTTGGGGTAGAACATAACGGAAGACAGTATGAGAAAAATGTGTGTGTGTGTGTGTGTGTGTGTATGAGAAAAATGTGTGTGTGTCTATATATGAGAAAAATGTGTGTATGTGTATATATATATGAGAAAATGAATGTGTGTGTGTATGAGAAAAATTGTGTGTGTGTGTATATATATATATGAGAAAATGTGTGTGTGTGTATATGAGAAAAATTGTGTGTGTGTGTATATATATATGAGAAAATGTGTGTGTGTGTATATATATATGAGAAAAATGTGTGTGTGTATATATATATATGAGAAAAATGTGTATATATATATAAAACTAGGTCACTATGATGTACAATAGAAATTGACATAACACTGTAATCAACCTTCACTGATAAAAATAAAATACAATTAAAAAGAAGACATTGAAGGAAGTGTCAAATGTTGCAGATAAATGAGGTAGGCATAAGTCTGGCAATTACAGTTCATTCCAGACCTTTGCTAGAACAGCCTTGGATGGAGTTAGGGAGTAGGGGGTGGGGTGGGGTAGGAGGAAGAGGGCTAAATGGATAGAAGAATGAATGAAAGATGAGAAAATGAAAACAGAAAATTCAAAAAAGGACAAGCACTTTTGTTTTTAAAAATATTTTTTTATATCCTCACCATCTAAAAATGTTCATGACACATTTAATGTACCCACCATATCCTGGGGAGTGAATGAATGTGCAAAGATTCATTTCGTATCTGTCATTTAAGAAGTGTAAGGAGGAGGGAATAGAGAGAATGTGGTAGCATGCTGAAAGAGCTTAGGCCTAAGTAAAACATAATTTAAACTGGAAATTTTAGGAGTTCCTGTCGTGCCTCGGCAATTAACAAAACCTTAGGTTAACAAGATGCGGGTTAGATCCCTGGCCTCGCTCAGTGGGTTAAGGACCGGGCATAGCTGTGGCTGTACTATAGGCCAGCAGCTGCAGCTCCAATTCTACTCCTAGCCTGGGAACCCGCATGGACCACAGGTGTGGCCCTAAAAGGACCAAAAAAAAAAAAATGGAAATTTTAGTTTAGCAAGGACTTAGAATAAACTTCTAAGAAGTTTCTTAGAAGAAACTCAGGAACATGGAAAAGACAATGGAAAAGGCTGGAAGATGTGATGAATGGGCCTAGAAAATTTTTGATAAGGTAGAAGATGCAAAGAGGAAACCTTACATGTTTCCAGATTTAAAAAAAAAAAAAAAAAACTACTTACAAAGAAAGAAAAAGTGATATTGGAATTCTAGAAGCAACAGGGTGGTAGACTAACTGCTATAGGCTACTGGGAGAAAGGGGATGCTAGCTGAGAATATTGATGTAATTCATTTACTGAGGAAAGGAAAGATTTGTGGATTTGTGAGGATTCAGAGAACTATTGAGTACACCCCCAAAATGGGAAAGATAAATTATAAAACAAAATGAAACAAAAAACTCCTTTGTATCAAAAGAAACCTTAATATAGGTGAAGATAAAGAAAAGAAAGAATGGCAGGCAATAAACTTTAAAACATATGTAAGTAGATGTAAATATATGCGAATAGCAGTAAATATGCATTAAATAGATGTAAATATATGCAAATAGTATCAAATGTATGTAAGTGAAAAGTAATAATGCAACAAATGAGTAATTTAAGTGCAAATTACAAATTGTTAAAGCAGAAGTGCCATATGGAAAGGGATGCTACAATTTACTAAATGTTTACCTAAAAACTTAGAATTTACGTGGTGGAGTGGAGTAGAATAAAGAATAGAGAAGCATTTTACAGAACTCATCACCAAGAAGTAGAGAGAGAAAGCCTTTTAGTGGTCTTGTTGGGAAAGGGAAAGAAAGCAGTAGAGAAATAACTCATCTCAGTTAGGAGAAATAGTCATTTGGCTTTCATATATAAAGATATAAAAATTTGCTTATGAGTGTTGGAAAAAAGGTAAATACTGGCAGACTGGAAAAGTGCAGAATTTCAAATTAAATATAGGGGAGAGTAGCAAAACAGCAAAAGCCAGAAGAACGAATGGGTAAGCAAAACCAAACTGAGCCAACAGAGTAATATGTAAGGAGTAAAATTAAGCATATAAATTTTTGCACTCAATATGACTTGGCAGTTCTCTTATTGAAAGAAACTGAGAGATTGCATTAAAAAAAAAAAAAGAAAAACAGATCCACTCAGTTTAATGAAACACACGAAGTGATAAAGTTTGGAAGTTGATGAATGGAGAAGAGAGATCAAAGGCCAACAAAAATAAGAGAGTGATGATACTAGATGAGATTGATTTAAGATTAAAATATCAAATATATATGTGCGACCAAAGAATGAGTTATACCTATCTCTGCTTTCTTGGTGGGATCGCCATGTGTGAGTGTGAAGTGTTAAATGTAGAGACTACATTATGAAAATCGTTTGTGTAAAACAGTCCCCAAACCTAGGTACATCTGTGTGTGTGTCATTCTGTGATCATGGGGAGAAGTGTGGAAGGAAGCAGACTAGTGATTAATACTGGCTACCTAGGGTTGGTGCAGGTTGTATAGGAGCAGGTCAAGGTGAGGCTGGAGGAAGAAAAAGAAGGATTCAGTAACATCTGACTTTGAGCAAAGGTGTTGGTAAAACACTACCACCACTGGATCCCTTCCAAGGTCTTAGGAGTACAAGGCTTGGATTGAGAAGGAGACCTTGAAGAATGGGATCGATAAGCACAGAGTAGGGTCTTGGAGAAAATATACAAAGGAAACTGCAAACAGTTTGCATTTAAAAAATCAAAGCATAAAAACGATGCTGGATTCTAATAAAATTTTTTGCTTTGTTATGACTGAATGCCCTAGGCAAGTACACATGAATGTATTCCTATATTTGTTGTCCTAGGTGACTACATATTAAGGAATGCTACTAAGTCCATTTTCCAGTGTCCTGGAATCACAGGGCTAATGTATGTCACAGGGTTAAGTATAAGGAGAAGAGAGGACCTTCTGTACCCCACTCTTTCACTGACATTTCTTAGAGGCAGATTAGTTTTGAAGAGAGTGGTATGTGTGTCCATTAAGATTGTGTTATTCCTTTCATTGCAGGTACTTGCTTTGGGTATCCTGCAAAGGGCACCGTTATTTGGGTGATTTTAAGTAAGAGATAATTTACTGGATAAAATCTTGAAAATTAAGAATTTCTCTATGTGTCAAGGTCCAAGAAGTATACCATGACATGTAAATATCAAAAGACAGGGAAAGTCTCCAGAGCATAAAATAATTATCTGGTATAAAGGCACAAAGTAACTTTGTGATATGTTTAGATAAATATACCAGAGGTGAGATCAAACTTTTCTTTCTCCTGTACAAGAGGAATCTAGCCAAAATGCTCTGTGCTTAAAAGAAAATCCATGTGATGCATTCACAGACACAAGAAGGATGAGTTCATTTGCAGGGGCCTGGACTTATTCTAAGCTTGATGTTGGTGGGCAGTTCATAACGTAAGTGTGTAAATTTATCTTCTGATAACAAACATCTTTTATTTAAGCGAATGAGTATGATTTCCTATAATAAATGTTGCGTAAGGTTTGTGGTTCACCAAAAGCTTTACTGTTAAAGAGTTACATTCCTTTGTGATTAAACCCAAAGGTTAGTTAAGCAGCTGGATATTAAAGTGAAGAACTTTAATCATGCTAATAAGAAACAGAGCTTGTGTAGATTCAGATTCAACTAAGACAACTGCTCTTTCTGGCTAATCTCCGAGTCACAGTCTGCCCTTGTTCTTGGTCTCCCTTTTAGGTTCTCCCAGGGAGAGGCAGAGCCAGGCTACTGGAGGTAGGGAGAGTGGGGTAGGGTATTTATTCTTTTAGCTCCATCGCTGTCCTATTGCTACAGGTTGGCTGTGTTTGTCTCTGGAATTCAAGGCTTCCTGGCAGCTCCTTTGGGGTTCCAGCAACAGCCTTTCCTTTGTTGCTTCTGATCTGGGGGTGGTCATGGCCCCCTACTACTGTCCTCAGCTCAGAGCTGTGCAAAGGACCCATCACTGAACCCTTTTCAGTACCTGGTATGACTGTGCCACGTGATTGTTAGGCCCCTAACCAATATCTACTCTTTGTACTCTAACCTTCTCTTCTGCATCTCATTCAGAAGTGCAATCAACACAGGACTTGCTAAGCAGGGGCCATCAACTTATGATGTGGGTATTACCATCTATGTGTCTCATTACTGTATATATTCCCAGGTTTATTCCTGTATCTCTTTAGACTATGGAGTTAACATGTTGATACTTTCTGGCTATGATGCATCTTTAAGAGACTCCTGAGCAGGTATGAGTGACAATGATTTATCATGTTGTCCTTGTTTGGGAGACTGACAGGCTCAGCAGGGTCTCTTAGGCTGCATAAGAGCATGGGTTTGTATCTAAGGCTTTCTAGGAGAGGGGTATGCACCATGGATAGCAGTGGAGGGGTGACTCTGTTCCCCTGTTCATCCATTCAGTTAAGAATTCTTGAACATAGGGAAGTCTGAATCCCTAGAGATTTTCCCCTGCTCCAGACCCCTCAACCTAGCTGATGACAATGAGGTGTTTCTCACACTGAGAAAATCCTAAAGAGCTTGATGGGAGATGACCAACTACCAAGGATGAGCCACCTGACAGCTCAACAATGCAAAATGCTGGAAAGATTTTATGAATCGTAATCCCTAGGCTTGGCTTGAGTTTGAGAAAAAATGCTGCCAATTAAATTACACTGACTGGACTGTGGTTGGGGTGCAGCTTCTTTCTGATGTGAAACAGATGTCAGAAGGTTTCTGGATAAGATTTTTGACCATCTGGTTAGTGTGTACTGCTCAGTGCTGGCATCTTTTCCCAGAAGCCCTGCCCAGAGATCTGAGAGATTCAGAAAGTAGATCGCGGTGTCCCAGCCCGGGCACTGACTCTATTTGGAGGCATCTGTGAAGATGATGGTGAAATGGATGGGAGAAATTTGGAGGCCCAGGGCAGAGCAAAAGGACAATGATAAAAGAGGAAAGGTCATCCAGTGGTCATGGGACACACCCACGGCAATTTCCCTCTGGCTAAAAAAAGAGAAATAAGGGCAATTTTGGAAGATGGCTTGGCAGTTTCTTACAAAACATCCTCTTACCATGTGATCTAGCAATTGTATCCCTTTGTATTTACACAAATGAGTTGAGAACTTATATGCAAACAAATGTTTATAGAAGTTTTATTCATCATTCCTAAAACTTGGAAGCAACCTGCAGCAAATTAATGGATAAATTAACTGTGGTACATCCAGACGATGGAATATTATCCACACTAAAGAGATTTGCTATCAAGTCATGAAAAGACGTAGAAGAACCTTAAATGCTTATAACTAAGTAAGAGAAGCCAGTCTGAAAAAAAGCTGCCATATAGAATGATTCCAACTGTATAACATTTTTTTTTCTTTTTTGGCCACCCTGCAGCATATGGAGTTTCCAGGCCAGGGATCAGATCTGAGCCCCAGCTCTGGCAACTCTGGTTCTGTAATCCACTGTGCCAGGCCACAGACTGATCCTGCGTCACAGTGGTCCCAAGACGCTACTGATCCCATTGAGCCACAGTGGGAACTCCTATAACATTTTTTAAAAGGAAAAATTATGCAGACAGTAAAAAGACTAGTGCTTGGCAGGGTCGAGTGTAGGGGTATGGGTGAGGAGGGGTGAATAGAGAGATGACAGAGGATTTTTAGGGCAGTGAAGCCATTCTGTGTGATGCTATAAATGGTAGTTATTTGTCATTATGCATCTGTCAGAAGTAGACTGGCCCATAGACTGGCGTTTGGAGTGGATAAGCAATGAGATCCTGCTGTATAGCACAGGGAACTATATCTGGTCACGTGTGATGGAATGTGATAGAGGATGATGTGAGAAAAGAGAAAAAGAATGTGTATATATGTGTGTGTTTGTATGACTCGGTCACTTTACTGTACAGCAGAGATTGATAGAACAATGTAAATGAACTATAATAGAAAAAATAAAAAGCTTAAAAAAAACCCCATAGACTGAACAACACCAGGATTGAGCCTAAATGAATCTGTATCGAACCGTAACGGATCTATAGACTTTGGGTAACAATGGTGTCTCAGTTCAGGTTTACAGCTTGTAGCACATGCACCACGTTGGTGCGGGATGGAGATAGTGGGGGAGGCTGTGCATGGCAGGGGGGTCAAGCAGGAGGTATTTGGTAAATCTCTGTACTTTTTGCTTAATTGTTCTGTCAACTTAAAATTGCTTTTAATAACGTAGTCTATTTAAAAAGAAAGAAGGGAGATGCAGACGTGAATGGGGTAAGTGAGGCCCTGTGTCTCCTAGACTCTTCAGCTCCCTGGTCACATGTAAAGAATGTCCAGACAGCCTCCATTTAAATGCCAGGATCCTTCCACACTGTATGTCATGCTAGCAGAGCAGAGCCTCAGGACAACTGTAAACAAGGAAAGGTCATCCAGTGGTCATGGGACATACCTCTGTCTTCCACTTATTCTTCTGGAGCATTCTATGGCCATGGGAATCTAATGAGAAGTTTAATAAATGCCCTCAATCTGTTAGAATGTTTCTTTGCTATTGATGGCATTGGCCTTTTTGTGTGCTTTCTGAAAGCATTTCCTAAATTACTGCTTTTGGCCTGGGAGCACTCGAGGGTGTCCTATTTCTAAAGACAAAGGATTTACCCTGCACAAGTTTTTTAAGGAGGATAAGAGAAGAGACAGTATCTGTATTCACACCAAAGACCAAATGAAATATTCTATTCCATGGTTTCACATTTTTGGAATGCAGAGGCTTTAGGGCAGTGTTTTTGAAGCCCTTAATCTTTCAGTAGTTGCCAGTTGGCCAAGAATGAAAACAGCAGGAGGGCACCGTTCTTTATACTACTGTTCATAAAGGTTTTGGATATTTTTCCCAGAGAAATGGATGATCTTTGGCAGATAGCAGATAATTCATCCATCTTACCATCCTTGCAGAAGAGGAAGAGTTTTCTGATTTAACAGATGAAGAAAATGTGCTCACCAGTGGGAGAGAGACTGGCATGTCCGAGCCTTGTTTCCTGGTCAAGTTGAACAGCTTAGACTGCTGGACACTCGTGGTGCTGTTGGCTACTGCTGCAGTTTCCAAGAAAGATTGGCTAGTTTGTCTCGACATCTTCGTTTCAGAAGCAGATGAATACACAGGGCTGTACAAATGTAGGGCAGAAGTGTTCAGACATTTCTCATGCTGTACTTTCTTTCGTCTCTCCTAGAAGTTTAGCACAGGCATTGATTCTATTAGCGGAAGGAGAAAGTGTCCCTATTACTTGCCGTTCGCATGATGAATGTCAGTGGGTTGAAGAGGGGCTGGGGCTGCATTCTTCCCTGCTTAGGCTCGTACATGTATTTGAGGGTCCTTGAAATCTGAAAATGGCCACACGACAAACAGCTGAGCCCCTTTTTCTAGCTACTGCTTAAATATGGAGTTCTGATTTAAACAAATATCCTAGTCCAAGCTGCAGAACTCTGAAGGAGGTTATGGAAAATTCTTCTTCCAATTCCGTTTCTTTGTGGTGGTTTGTTGTGATTTTACAAATGTAAATTGAGGTTGAAAAGGAAAAGACACCTATCTCTTTAAAAATTTTTTTCTTTTACTTAAAAAAAATTTTAATTTTTAATTCGAGTTGATTTACATGTTGTGCCAGTTTCTGCTGTACAGCAAAGTGACCTGATCATACATGTATATATATTTCTTTTCTTGTATTATCTTCCATCATGTTCTGTTCTAGGAGACTGGATATAGTTGCCTGTGCTAAATACCAGGACCTCATTGCTTATCCATTCTAACTGTAATAAATGACATCTACTAACCACCAGTCTATCCCATGTCTGCCCCCTTTCTCCTTGGCAATTACAAGTCTGTTTTCTATAAAAAAGCATAGTTTTATAACACACACACACATACATATAGGCATAGTAACAACAACATCAACAAACCTGGCTAGTTTGAGCTTTAGAATCTTTGTCCCTGTGTTTTGTGTGACTGCTGTTGGGATGGTATAAGAATATGGAGAAATGTCAACATCCTCCTGAGAGGGGAGCGCAGGGGTAATTTTCATGTAGGAACTGTTTCCCTACTGCAGAATGACATCAGGAAAGAGTTGGCTGGGCCCTTGACTTAATAGCCTTTTCCTCCTAAGTACATCCAGGCCAACTACATTTGGAGAAATGGTTGAGCTGGTCCTCTACTGAACTGTTTGACTCTAATGACCCAGCTATAGGTGAAATTTTGTGTCCCTCCCCAAATTCATATTTTTAAATGGAATTCCCTCTTTGAAGGCATTTGGAGATGGAACTTTTGTGAGGTGATTAGGTCTTGAAGGTGGAGCCCTTGTGATGGGATTAGTGCTCATATAAAAGGGACCCCAGGGAACCTCCTCATCCTTCTCACATGTGAGGACACAGCAAGAAGACAGCTGTCTAGGAGCCAGGAGGTGAGTTCTTACCAGTCAGTAAATCTGCCAACACCTTGATCTTAGACTTCCCAGACTCCAGAATTATGGGAAATAAATTTCTGCGTTTTTTTATAAGCCCCCCTCTCTCCTTGCTGCAGTTTATGGTGTTCTTTTATAGCAGCCTGAACTAAGAAAAGTCGGTAAAAGTAGATTGTATTTATGGCAGCAAGAGGCAGGAACACCGAAAAGCAGTGGAGAGTAGGGATTGTGAAAGGTTTTGGATCTTGAAGGCCCATGAATTGAATTCCAGCTTTGATCTTTGGATGTTGCACAATTATGAATGAGCTTTAATTTTCCTTGTATATAAAATGGTTTATATAACTAAGAATGTGTTGGTAAAACACTTAGCACAGTTCCTGACCTATTAGCATTGTACAGTGCAATGATAATGATAATAATTAATGGAAATAGATGAACTTTACTTTTGGATCAGAACCCCGTAACCATTTCCAGTATCTTCTATAGAGTTACAGAATCCAAAGAGCTGAGATGAGGACCTAGACATCTGCATTTTAGAAAGCTCCATAAGATAGATGATTGTATAGAGACAGGATAGAAAACCACCCTTTTTGGAGTTGGGACTTTCTCTGACCTCTCTCAGCTTGGTCTCCCATTATCTAACTCAGATAACTAGTCAATACTGGGTGCAGCTAAACTCCTAGTCCTAACTCAGCATCTCCCTGTTATTATACAATCCCTGCCTCATTCCATAACCATTTCCCAGGACAGCACACTTACAGGGAATAGTCAGGGGCTCCTAGGAGGATGGTATGCAAAAGAGAATGATAGTTATACTGATGTAGGACAGACCTTTGGAATAGAAGATATAGCCTATGAAAAGATATTACATTTAGGAATGGTAGGACCATTTATAACCATACCTTAGTTTATCATGCTTCGCGGACACTGTGTTTTATACAAATTGAAGGTTTGTGGCAACCCTGGCTTGTCAGATGGTGGTTAGCATTTTCTACCAGTGAAGTATTTTTTAAATTAAGGTATGTACATTGTTTTTCTTAGGCATAAGTCTATTACACACTGAATGGACCACAGTATAGTATAAAAATAATTTTTTTTAATGGTTGCACCCACGGCATATGGAAGTTGCCTGGGTCAGTGACTGAATACAAGCTATACCTGAGACCTATGCCACAGCGACAGCAATGATTGATCCTTTAGCCCACTGCAGGAGCTGGGGATCAAACCCACACTTCCATAGTGACTGGAGCTGCTGCAATCAGGTTCTTATCTCACTGTGCCACAGTAGGAGTGCCCAACATAATTTTATATTCAGTAGGAAATCAAAAAAGTCACATGGAATGCATTATTGAAGTATTTCCTTTATTGTGGTGGTCTGAAACTGAACCCACAATATCTCTGAGGCATGCCTATAATACGTGAAAAAGTTTCATAGGCAAAATTAAAAAAGCAGCTTCCTCTGATTCATTTGTGTTATTACCAAAATAATTTTATCTAAACATCCAACTTTCCTTATGTCAGGTGCATAAGAGGGTAATAAACTAAAACTTATTTATTCAGCTTGGAATTTGAAGTGTTAACTCTGCTTGTTTGGGGAATGATGGGTATTTATCCTGTTCATCTGTGCATTTAGGGAACAATGGTCATTCCTGTTCACTTGTGAGCAGTACCAGGGTCAAAGAGAGAGCAGGGCTGGGACTGGCACAGATGAGCATGATATGGCTTTTCATGAAATAGTCAAGAAACGAACCAAACTTTCAGTGAGTGATGTGAAAAAGTGAAGGCAATCTCAGAGACTAGGGAGTGTGGTCGAGAAATTGGAATCCTAGGTGATATTTTTAGTAGTGGAACTTGAGACCAAAAGTCCACTCATGAATCTGGGTAGTTTTTGTGGTTGTAGAGTAGGGAACCCAAAATGAAATAAAGAGACACCAAAAAATAGTGAACATGTTTTAAGTCAGTAGGAATCAGCCTAGAGATGTCACTTTTTCAAGTTAGAGAATAACTTAAATGCTATCAGACCCTTAGGATTCCCCGAAATAGGGAAGTTTTAGTCAAAGATCTGTATGAAAGGAAGTAGAAAAAAATGAAGCCAAAGCAGCGAGGAGTGGTCTCACTGTAGCATTTCCAATTTTGAATTTCCCTGAATGCAATTTGCAAAGTTTTATTACAAATGAGAATCATTACCACCTAGAATTTTATTAAGTGCTTACTTACTATGGGCCAGGAATTGTGCTAAATATTTTATATGTATCATCTCTTTACCCAGCAAACTTACTGGTAGGTTTAGTTTACTTCTTTGAAAGTTTTCTCAGTGATAATGTGCTAAGTAAAAGGGCCGGAATTCAAATCCAGATGTGTTAAGTAGTCTTGCTGAGTTTAGCTAAAATTTATTCATTTGTGATGAATCATAACAGTCCTTCCTGAAGCTGTTTTCTTATTCTATTCCACTTTTAATTCCAGCGTACTCAGAAGGACGATGAAGATACTTGAAATGACATAAGAATGTAGTAACATTCTCTCTGCCTTCCATCTCTATCTATTATCTATGAATTTATATTTTTGTAGTACTAATGCAGCATCACTTGTTAAAATATACAAATACTGAGCTCCTATTCTATCTTAAACATTTAGTAAGACAGTGTGAAAGATTCAAGGGTGTAGGGAACATTCTCCCTGGTCTCAAAGAATCAATAATTCAGTTGTGGCAATAAGACAAATGCCATAATAACGTGATGAAGGTCATGTGCATCACATGCTATGCAGTCAGTCAAACAAAATGCTGACTTTGTCAACAAAATAACCCCCCCTTTGACAATTGGGGATGACTCCCTGGGTAAGGGAACTATTCAGTTAGGCCTTCACACAATTCATAAAAATCAGCTGGCTCAAGTTTCAGCCTTTATGTCTGGGAGTATCTAGCCCAGTGCCTGAGACACAGTAGGAATCAGTAAATGTTTTGGGGAGCTCCCATTGTGACTCAATGTGTTAAGAACACAACATAGTTCCATGAGGCTATGGGTTCAATCCCTGGCCTTGCTCAGTGGGTTAAAGATCTCACTGGGTTAAGGATCTGGCATTGCCGTGAGCTGCCACATAGGTTGCAAATGTGTCTTGGATCCACTGTTGTTGTGGCTGTGGTGTAGGCCAGCCCAAGCCAATTCTCAGGAATTTCCGTGTGCTGCAGGTATGCCCATAAAAATAAAAAAATGTTTTGTATTAAGAGGATAAGCCAATGAATGATATTTGTTGACCACTTAGCTGCTCTACTTTTGTAACAGATTTATGGCTACACACAAATTATTCCCTTTGTGCAGCTGTTGTATATTATTTAAAAGATAATTGCATTTACCAAGCCTTTGAATCCAATCATCTTCTAATAGTTGTGGTTATTGTCAGGGGTTCTCAAAAAAAAAAATCTGAAAATGGAAACTAAAATAACCACTTTGACCTGGAAAAGAAACTCAAAATGTTTTGAACTGGACTCATTAAATTGTGCATATCTGTATTTTTCCACAAGCAGAAGTTTGCAAAATCTTGTAGACAAGCAGTTCTTATCCTACTCAAAGTAAAATAATACTTTCTTCTTTGGGAAACCAACGTTGGTATGTTTCTCTATCAATTACCAATAGCTTCAGTCTTCTGGCCTTTCCCTCCCAAGGCAGTTGCATTACTTATCTATTTCTGTATACAAATCACCCTAAAACTTACCAGCTTAAAACCATAAACATTTATTATCACAGTTTCTGTAAGTCAGGAATTTGAGAGCTCAGCTGGGTGGTTTTATGTCTGCATCTCTCATGACACTGAGGTCAAGATGAGAGTCTAAGCTGCAGTCATCTGAAAGCTTGTCTGGAGTTGGAGGATTTACTTCCAAGCTCTATCACGTGTTGATAGGAAGGCTCAGTTTATCGGTGGTGTTGGTTGGAGACCTCGGTTTCTGGCCACATGAACCTCTCCATAGGTCAGCTCAAGCCAAAGCAGCTGGCTTCCTTCAGAATGAGTAATACAAGAAAAAGAAAGAACAAGATAAAAGCCTGCCTTTTTATGACCTAGTCCCTGAAATTGCACATCACTGCTTTCATTCTATTCTATTTATTAGGAATGAGTCACTAATCCATGAGCCCCTCTAGGAGAACAGAATCAAGGGGAAAAGAAGCAAAGAACTGGTGAAGATTTCTTTCAGACCATCAGAGTGACATGATTAAATTTGTCTCTCTATATTCTTTTCTTTTTCAAGATTCAAAAAGAATTATTGGAGTAGAGTTGATTTATGGTGTTGTGTTAGTTTCAGGTGTATAGAAAAGTGATATGCATATACATTCTTTTTCAGATTCTTTTCCAATACAGTTTCTTACACAATATTGAGTAAATTTCCCTATCAACATCTTGCTTTAGAAAAGAGCGTTTTTTTCCTTGAAAATATGAATTTTGGTATATATTACTCTCTGTGCTACAAATGGATTGTCATTGTTGTCACTGGATTATTTTGAAGGGTATTTTAAGAAACAAACCTATGTGAAGATCAGTGTTTTGTTGACTAGATGAATGTTTATCATCTAAATAAAAAAGGTTTTACTTCATATGAACAACTGATTTTTACTTTGGAAGCTCTTAGAATCTTTAAATGATCAGGTTTTCGCTTCATGTTACCTGCAGTATTTAAAGTAAAATTTCTGGCCTATGTTTAGTGAAATTATAACCTTTCGTATGTATTTTGAGATACCTGTCTTGCTCTTATTTTCTGTCTTGCTCTTATTTTCTTACCGTAATTTACCTTTGTCCTCAATGTTTTTACTTCTATTTTTATTAATTTATTTATTGCTTTTTAGTATCACACCTGCCATATATGGAGGTTCCCAGGCTAGGGGTCCAATCAGAGCTACAGCTGCTGGCCTACGCCACAGCCACAGTAACACCGGGTCAGAGCTGTATCTGCAACCTACACCACAGCTCAGGCAATGCCGGATCCTTAACCCACTGAGCAAGGCCAGGGATCAAACCCGCAACTTCATGGTTCCTAGTCGGATTCATTTCCGCTGCACCATGATGAGAACTCCATATTTTTATATATTTATATTACTGTTAAACATGCAGTTTTTAAACTCTTCTGTTGTCCTTTTGGGAACAAAAGTGTGTGTGTGTATGTGTGTGTGTATCATTCTAAAAATGACATCTGTCACTTACTGAGTGTGTATTATGCATAATCATTTTTTGGATATTATTTAATGTTCATGATGACCTTGTGATGTAGGGAACATTATTCCCATATACAGATGATGCAGCAAGGTGAAAAATCACTAGTAGTTGGCAGGACCGGGGTTCAAGCCCATGTCCCTCTGACTCCAAAGTCTCCCAGTAATCTAGAGCTATGTGAGTAAATGGCCAGGATGACTGGTCCATCAGCTGCCCCTCCCAATACAGCTGTCTTCACAGTAACCACTGGTCAATCCTGCTTCTCAGGAGGAGAATTTGCTGTTTCTGGGTCACAGGCTTGAACTGAAACCTTCTTTTTGTGGGACAAGGGATTGACTTCCCAACTATTTTCTCTTTTGTCCTTTCCTCTCCTGCCCCCAACAATATAAAGCAAAACAGTGAGCTAACACTAGTGGAATACAGAATATGAACTAAAATTTACATTTTGGGAAGGTATAAACAGCTTTGTGGACTTGGCTCAGTTTGATTCTGTAAAATTCCCTTCACATTTATGTGTCTGGACTTTGGAACTGAGATTAGTATTTCACTTGATATTCAGTCCACTGCCAAAATGAGATGACAGCGGCCTTCTTGTTTTTGAAACAAATCTGTGCAAATTATTGAGCCATGTAGAATTTCTACCTGTGTTAATAATCAGATGACCTAAAATTAGAGAGGGAAGCATGTGGATACTTCATTTGATCTGTTGGCTGGTGAAGGCAGATAATCAAGATTATGAGATTCAAATTCACATTTTGTTTTTTAATCAATGTTTTTAAAGTCTAGAGAATTTTTTTTCCACTCTCAGATTTTCCACATGAGTAGATTTTTTTTATATAATTTATTTTTTTGCATTATAGCTGGCTTACAGATTTCTGTCAGATTTTCCAACTGCACCGCGTGGTAACCCAGTTACATGTACATATATGGATTTGTCACATGTGATTAGATATAGTTCCCCGTGCAATACATTTGGATCTCCTTGCTTTTCCATCATTAAAGCAGTAGTTATCCCCACTCCCTCCTACCCCTCCCCCACCCTTTCCCCGCCCCCTTGGCAACCACAAGTCTGTTCCCAAATTCGTGATTTTCTTTTCTGTTGAGATGTTCATTTGTGCAGTGTTTTAGACTCCGGTTCTAAGAGATTTCATATGACATCTGTCTTTCTCCTTCTGACTTGCTTCACTCAGTATGAGGGTTTCTAATTCCATCCATGTTGCTGCGAATGACATTATTTTATCCTTTTTTATGGCTGAATAGTATTCCATCGTGTATATATACCACATCTTCCTAATCCAGTCATCTGTCGATGGACATTTGGGTTGTTTCCATGTCTT
>PVHT020000230.1:6090905-6193638 GCA_004024745.2 Catagonus wagneri
TCAATTATAGGTGTACATAAATCATCACAAGTCAATTTTATAGATTTTGTATCCCAAACCCCCAGTGCATCCCCCCACCCCCCAGATTGTCTTATTTGAAAAACCAAGGTTTTCCAAAGTCTGTGAGTCATTGTCTGTTCTGTAAAAAGGTTCATTGTGTCTTTTTAGTTTCCACATGTAAGCGGTAGCATTGGGTGTTTCTGTCTAATTGTCTGACTGGTTTCACTTTGCATGATAATTTCTAAGTCCATCCATGTTGCTATAAATGTTGGTAATTCGTTCCTTTTAATGGCTGAGTAACATTCCATTGTGTGTATGTACCATATCTTCCCTATCCACTCTTCTGTCGATGGGCATTTATTTAGGTTGTTTCCATGACCTGGCTATTGCATAGAGTGTTGCAATGAACACTGGAGTGTTCATTGGCTTATTTTAAAAGAAGTTGCAAAAAGTGTATGCTTTGTGTATATAAGTGCCTGTAGTTCTATTTTAATTGTATACAGTCATAATATCTTTTGCACCTTGTAGCTGTAACTTAATGTCACACATGTCATTCACTGGGGCATGTTCCTGTGCATACACACTTGAATTAATTTTTTAAAAAGACAAGAGTCTATAAGTAAAGCCATGGTTACCTGCCTTTTTCTTCCCTAATCTGCATCTTGTTTCCCCAGAGGGGAACCATTTTTACCTTTTTATATTATTTCTGTTTACATTTTTCTGATCATTATCACTAAACAGATAGTATCATTGTGAGGAGGAAAGCTGTCAACCTGCAGGCAACTCCTACCCTCAACCTGAGGTGAACTTAGAGGTGAGTCCAGGGGTGATGGGCTGATGCCTCAGTTACATCTGCTACGCTGTCTCTATGCAGACATAGAACCAGCTATTTCTTGTTGAAAACTCATTAGATGCTAAGTGTATGGGTATGCTTAAATTGACTACAGCATTTGAATTAAGCATGCCCAATTATTTGCAGATGTCTTAAAATGTCAAAACCACAACCATTTTAATAAAGACTACATATATATAATAGGTATGAGTAACTGATAAATGAATGCATTACCCGTGGGTTGCCATCAAAGTTTTGTCTCCCAATGCCCCTTTCAACTTCATTCAGTAGAGGGAAGACTTTCATCAGCTACTTCATAGCGGTACTGAAGCAACAGACTGCCTTGGAGTCAACTTATATCACAAAAGTCACAATTTAAAAATTAGAAATGTCTGGTCCAAATTATTAATTAACGCTTGAGTTGTTACTCAAAGACATGTCTTCTCACCTTCTCCTAGCTTAGGTATGGGGTATTGTGATCACCTACAATCTTTCTTTACTATTCCATCCTCTGCAGGATGTTCACTACCCCATCAGTGATGAGTTGTAGGAAGAGATACAGGATATAGATTTGGCTAGATAGCTTTGTGCCTTCTGAACTTGGCATGGTTAAAGCCTACTCTTTCTCTTGTGATTCCTTCCTTTGGCTCTTTTGAGAATCTCAAATGGGGGACCTCTTACCTGCTATTAACTATGACCCAGAAGACTGTTTGTCTACTTTGACGAGTGCTTTGAGCCTCTTCTACATTCTCTAGGAAGTTGCTTCCATATCTAGCTTCTTGATGTAGCATCTTTGTCCCTTACAGATCAGGACCCAAGGTGACCCCTCAGTGATCTCTTTCACTTATAGCACACAGGAAACACATACATTTCTTTTCCCAGTAAACTCTGGGGATGCACCTTAGTGATGAGGCAGTTGTCCTGGCTCTGCCACAAAAATATGAAATTGGATGCTCTTACATCTTCTAGCTTTCTTTCTGCATAAACCATTCTCCAGCCACTGCCAAACATTCCTCAGTCTTTTATCCCTAATGCCTTAGTTTTCGAAGCTTCTTACTTCAGGGGTCACAAATTAAGCTCTTTGGAGGGCCTAATTGGAATCCCTCCCCATCAGAGCTTGAGGAGAGGGGCCAGGTTTCACAGTCTTCCCCCACAGGGAATAGGTCTTCCAGCACTATGTGACACTCTCTAAAACTCCACTTTATACAATGACCTCTTCATATAGCATTTCCTTTCCATTCTGGGCTCCTTCGATGTTCTTTGTCTGGCCCTGGTGTCCAAAGGGTCATGGACAAGATTTTGACTTTTGTAAGTTCTGTATTTTTGTCTAGCATTTCGCCTTTGTAAATTTTATTTTTATTTTTGTAATCTATTTAAAAATGTAAATATAACACTGTGTCACATACTTTTTTCATTCAGGTCATCAATCCTTTCTTCCATGGTGAGTTGATGCTAGTTCACTAGCTGGTAGTTTTTAGGTACAAGTCTCAATTCATCTCTTGTCTTGTTTTCCTCCATCTGCATTATTTAGGACTCTTTGCATTCTAACTACAAGAAACCACCTGAATTTGGCTTATTGAACTGTTCATGATGACAATTCTCTCGTGAAAGTGAAAGGTACGAATATAGCCTGGCCTTAGGGTGAATTTGAGTCAGGAACTAGAAGGTGGTAGGGAGTCAAGAGGATATTTTCACACTATTTTCACTCTATTTATACACACACATTATGTGTGTATGTATATATATGTTTGTGTGTGTGTGTATATATATGTGTGTGTTTGTACATATATACACATTATACATATATAATTTTTTCTATCTCTGCAGACAGGCTGGCTGACTTTGTTATCAGCACCCTTGGGAAAAAAATGGTCACTGGTGCTGCTCAAATTCATATGTTATAATGTTAGTTACAAAGAAAGACTGCATCTCTTATTTCTAAGAAATGGATCCTGATTGGCCCATCTTTGTTCAGCTGTTCACTTCTTATTCCCATAAATAGGGATGGTAGTAAAATAATGGACCATTGTTGACATTGGAAACCAACACTCTGGATTGGCGTTGGTGAACAGCAAATACACTAAAGCTGGCCCCTATCACATCTATGATGATTTTTCTTGTTGAATTGGCTGCCATCTAAATGTCACTGTTAATTAGTGAATACGTTTTTAATATTAGTTTCTATTGCTGCTGTAATAAATTACCACAAACATGGTTGCTTAAAACAACAAAAATTTATTACCTTACAAGACTGTAGGTCAGAAGTCTGCAATGGGACTTACTGGGCTGGAATCAAAGTATCTGCATGGCTGCATTCCTTCTGGAGGCACGAGGGAAGAGGCAGTTTCCTTGCTCTTTCCATTGTTTAGAAGTTTCCCACATTCCTGAGTTCGTGGTCCTCTTTCATCTTTTGGCTGCATCTCCCTGATACTCACCGTCTTGCCTCCCTTTTTCCCTTATGACCTTTTTGGTTACTTTGGGCCCACCTCCATCACTCAGGATAATTACCCCCTCTCAAAGTCCTTAACTTAATCACATCTGCAAAGCCTTTTTTGTATGTAAGGTAACAGAATCACAGGTTCAGAGAACTGGGATGTATATATCCTACCACAACTTTTATTTCATGTCTACTTTTTTCTCCTGACTTCTCTGTATGTGTTTTATGTGACTCTATGCTTAATGTTTATAGAATCTTTCTTCCTCTTTTCATGGCTACTTTTCCACCTGTAGCTTACACAGTTGATAATGATATTCTTGTGCTTTATTTAGACTACTCTGCCACTCACTTTATTGATGTTATAAGAGATTACTAAGTATTTATTAGGTGGACTCACAGGTGAAAGGTTACATGTAAAATAGATCTTGAGAATGTATGTTCTTGCAAGGTGATGAGATTTCTAAAGGAGCAGAAAGCTAATGAGAAAGTTTATTTTAAGAGAAAGTTAATTTAATTTTTTTTATTTTTGGTTTTATTAGGGCCACACCCACGGCATATGGAGGTTCCCAGGCTAGGGATCCAGTCGGAGCTATAGGTGCCGGCCTATGCCACAGCCACGCCAGATTTGAGCCACGTTTGTGACCTACGCCACAGCTCACGGCAATGCCGGATCCTTAACCCAGTGAGCGAGGCCATGGATCTAACCGGCAACCTCATGGTCCCTAGTTGGATTCTTTACGGCTTTGCCACGATGTGAACTCCGGAGAAAGCTGATTTTAAAGCGAGCGTTCTTATTGGGAAAGGAAGGAGACATTGGTTGCATGGTGACAAGGAAAAGTGGTATCTTGGAAGCGAATGAAAAGTGATACTCTTGTATGAGGTAATTTCCCCCAAAAACTAGTGATTAAGGAACCAAGAACAATATCATAAATAATTTTAGCTCTAATAAGCTCAGGAACATCAGACAAACTAATAATATATTTATATGGTTCGTAAAAAATAATGGCTATCATTTGCTGGAAACTTGGTGTGTGACTGGCGTTGTGATAAATGCCTTATGTATGCAATCATAATAATAAGCCTACCAACCTAGCTACTATCATTATTCCCCTTTGCAACTTGGAGGCTGAGCATTAGCCAGCTTATGTGAGTTTCCCAGAGTCAAACCAGTAGTAGGTAGGGAAGAACTTGGATTTAAACTCATGTAATTCAGTTATACTCTACAGCTTCTTCAATGTATATTATACTTTCAAAACCCTCCACTAACTGCCCACCTCCCCACTTTATCTTCCCTATGACCACACAGTTAAATACAGCACAGTGTGGCAAGATCAAGAGGCTTTCCCAAGGCCACCCAGTTTTTGACAGAGCTAGAACTTAGAGCCCAGGTCCTCTGATAGCCAGTCCAAGGATGGTAAATCTTAGGCAACACAAGGAGACAAAAAAAAAAAAAAAATGAAGAGGTGAGAAAGGAAATGAAGTAGAAAAAATGGGAAAAAGCTAAGAGGGGAAAGGAAAAAAAAGTAATGTTGAATAAAACTTGGTAAGTAATTATGGTGGACAGTGCTAGATGCCGCCCTGATTTCCTGCCACCTTTCTAGAGTACTTGCACTCTAGTCAACTGAACAAAATATTCCTGAGCTCCCAGTATTTCCTGTTCTTTCTCAGTGGGCTGAAAGCTAAGCTGTGTTGTTTTTACATACTCATGAGAATTGATAATGACCAAGTTGTGCAGTCAGGCAGGGGGTTCTTTAAGACCAGATCATTAAGGGTATACTCCTAAGGAATGTCTCCCTATGGAAACAAATTGGCACTTGGACCTTGTTTGAGGGTGATTAGATGGACATACATTTGGATGCCCTTTTCCACTGGATGGTACCTGATAGTTAGGCTGATGACAAGCGCATCTCTAACCTCATCTTTGCTTTGCAGCTATGCCCCTTTGCTTCTTGGCCACCTTTGGTGTGAAATGACAACTCCTCAATTCCTGGAGAGTTCATTGCTCCAGTCAATAGATAATCTGGCCCAGCCTCAAGGCTGAAGACAGGATGACCCCCAAAAGAATGGGGAGTTAGGGATGTATAATATTTTTCTTTCTTTGTAATTTATATATGGATAGGTAGCCTCAAACTGTTTCCTAGAACAGTCCCAGGAGTGAACCCTTGTCAAAAAAATTGATAAAATTATTGTATATCCCCCATGGGAAAACCTAAATTTAATAAGCCTCTGTAAGCAGGGTGTAGCCTGAGAGACAAACCTGCACCTATTCCAGATAATCTGACAAGCTAGCAGTGATTCCTCAACGGGACTCTCATATGCAACCTCTGCAGGCAACTGGCTTGAGAAATTAAAATGTTTCTTTTGCCTGAGAGACAAGAAAGAATGGTGATCTCAGCTCCTGTCTAAAACAGGTGGTGGCTGGAATCTAGGTTCCTTACCAGGAGTATGGTCCACAGTGGATCAGTCCATCACTGATTCTAGCATACCTCTCCATGAGTGGTGAGAGTGGGACAATACAGGCTTGGTTCTATGACTTAAATGTTTTGTGGAGCTTGTCCCCATCTGTTGTTTGCCTTATGATCTTTCAAGGTCTCTACCTAGAATGTGAGAACCAGGCCATTTTCAGTTTTTGATTCCATGACTCTGCTTGGGGTCCATTTGAAACTCTCCACTTTCAGCTCATCTCTGCACAGGTCTATCTCCCTAAAATCCCAAGAGTCTTTTTATGGTCTGGCTAGTTGGAAGTCACGGCAATGGGAGTCAAGGAAAATTATGTTTTTATCATGACATATGCTCCTAAATCCATGCTAGAGGTTCTCAAGTGGAAACATGAGAGCTAAATCTGGCCTCTGAACAACACAGGGTGTTTTAATTGTTTTTTTTTTTTTTTTTCGGCTACCCTGTGGCACATGGAGTTCCCAGGCAACGTATCAGATTTGAGCCGCACTTTTGACGTATGCTGCAGGTACGTAATGCTGGATTCTTTAACCCACTGCACTGGGCTGGGGATTGAACCAGCATCCTAGAGTGGCAGAGACACCATGGATCCTGTTGTGTCACAGCAAGAACTTGGTGTTTAATTTTTTAACTTAAATTTGCCATCATTCAAAGATGACACTATATCATACGTAAGTCTAGGTGTCTATTTATGTGGGTTTTTTTCTTTAAAAAATCATGAGTGGTTTGCAACACTTGATTGGACATGTCCTCTCTAGCTCATCTTAGTCCCCACTATTTTCTGTTGTCCCTTCAACATTGTAATGTCAACTGCCATAAAACATCACACACACCCTGAAATTCTATAGTCTAAGAGTACGGGAATCCATAATTTAACTGTAATTTCAATAAAACTGAGTTGTTTCTGATTGCTTAGCATGTTCTGTTGAATTTCCGTACAGAATAAAATGATTGGTAGAGAACTGATCATGGGCATGGAATGGACAGGTGACATTAAGCCTTATTGTGTATACGTAAACAGGGCTATGAGATACTTATTGGTGGAAACCTGTGAAGCAGTGAATTTAACTCTAAATTGCCACAATGAAAATCAATAATTATTACTAAAATGTCTTTTGATGTTTTTCTTTGATGGGACAGGGACTAAGAACTAAGAACATGTGGAAAATGTCTGAAGCTCTATTTCCAAGATATAGGCATGGCTCATTTTTTCATCTCCTGTAGCTCTTCTCAAATGTCATCAGTGGAAGCCTTCTCTGGCCAGGCTATTTAAAATTACAACACTGTTTATTCCTCAGCAGTCTGTTTTCCCTTTCTCTGCTTTATTTTTATTTCAAAGCACTTATCACCTTTTAAAATGGTATCATATTTCAGAAAAATGATTTATTTGCCCACACCCCTCATTTTAACTAGAATGTAATTTATTTAAGGGCATAAACTTACAGCTGTTTAGTTCATTCCCATGACCTAGAATAGTGCCTTAAATTTAGTAGGTCTTTAATCCGTATATTTTGAATGGATAGTTGTTGAATGAAGAATCAACATTTATTGAATGGATAAAGAATGTGTGCCTCCATTATAACTGATAATCTAAACAAATACTTTCCAAAGCAGATGTTTCCAAGATTTGAGAGTTGTGAACTATTTAAAAACAAGTTAAATTGGTTATTTGCTTAGTTATTTTTACCATAGTATTTTACATTTTTTAAGATGAAATAAAGGTTACTCAGGTGGGATTATGGAAGATTTTTCTGCTCTTGTCGTATCTCTAGCGTAAAGTTTTTCTAGAAGAGTATTTCTATTCTGTTTTTGATCAGAAAAATATCCATAAATATGTATTTTGGTGGTTATTCTTAATGTTTGGAATTTGTGAAATCTGGAATAAGGACAAATCTTGAAGGCTCTTTACAAATGGGGCATCTATTGTTACTAATTCAGAGTCATCTGGAATCTCAATATTTCTCATAATGGCATACTTCCTTGCTATGTATTTACCAGGGCCAAAGAATGAAACTGCTAAATTCAGAAAGAATCTAGGAAAGTTCTGTATGGATCCTAAAATATTATTATAAGCAAAAGTAAGCTAGTTGGAATGAAAAGGAAATGGCACATTTAAACTTTTATTCCTTTTTACTTAATTCAGAACTTTTTGGAGTTCCCATCGTGGCTCAGTGGTTAACGAATCAGACTAGGAACCATGAGGTTGTGGGTTCGATCCCTGGCCTTGCTCAGGGGGTTAAGGATCCGTGAGCTGTGGTGTAGGTTGCAGACGCGGCTGGGATCCCGCGTTGCTGTGGCTGTGGCGAAGGCCGGCGGCTACAGCTCCTGTTAGACCCCTGGCCTGGGAACCTCCATATGCCACAGGTGCGGCCCTAGAAAAGGCAAAAAGACAAAAAAAAAAAAAAAGAGCTTTTTTATTTTTCTAAGTTAATTTTAGCATGAATTTATTTTACTTTTATCTGTGCTTAATGTTACTAAGAACTTTGCTAAAGGTTTATTCTGATGTTGGGGCTTTCTTTAACTATTTATTTTATTAGTCCCAAGAGAATAGATAAGATAACACATAACAATTAATATGAAGCCCTTTGAGAAGGGACAGTAAGGTAAGATGATTTATAGAAATTGCCTTAACTGTTTTATGAGATGTATGTGGAGCAAATAGTTCATTTTTTCTACTTGATGCATTTAAGTTCAATTTTTATCTCCATTAACCACATGGTGTATTTTAGCTTGTTCATACATATCTTCTATGACCTGCATCCCATTGAAGTTGCTGGGGGAATTTGCAAATTGTGATCACTTAAGCATAGAATCTTTACAAGTAGTTGAGAGGAAGCAGAAAAGAGTTTGATCTCTCAGTTGTTAGGTAATTGTGTTTAGGTCTGAGGACAGTAGTAAAAGCTTTACGATTCTTTTGTATTTATGGCTTTTTTATTATGGATATAGAACAATGAACTCTGGCTTTGAAGTCATAAAAGTGAATCACAACTTCATATTATAATTGTGGGCTTAATTTCTCTAGGCCTCAGCATTATCATCTACAAAATGGGTGCCATTTAATATCTATGTTCTACATATATAATACCTACTGGTTTGTATGTAAAGTCTGTATCTTTAGTCTTCCCAAACTATATGAATTCAGCACTGACTCTGACTTTTGGTATTGATCAGGTAGGTTTAGTGACCTAAGACCTTGCAGCTAGTCATTGGTTGAGCCTGGCTAAGCCTGCCATGGCTTCCAATACCGCATTCTTCTCATTATACCCCACAGGAATCATCAGCACCTGCCTTACAGGACCTATGGCATCCAAGAGAGAGAAATAAAGAGTTGGGAATAATGAGAGACCAAGAGACAATGACAATAAGTGGGAGAGCAAATAAGAGAGAAGGGATAGGTCAGTCAGGGTCTTTAAGATTTCTTACAATTTTTTTTTCATTGAGAAATAATTGACATATAACAATGTATCGGTTTCAGCTGTACACCATAATTCAATATTTGTATACATTGTGAAATGATCACCCCAATATGTCTAGTTAACATCTATTACCATACATAATTATAAATATTATTTCTTATGATAAAAACTTTTCAGATCTATGTTCTTAACTTTCAAATATGTAATATAGTATTATTAACTCTAGTTACCATACTGTACATTATATCCCTAGGACTTAATTATTTTATAACTGGAAATTTGTAGCTTTTGAACACTTTCTCCCATTTTTCCCACCTCTTGCCTCTAACAACAACCAGTGTGTGTACTCTGTATTTATGAGCTCCATCTTTTGTTTTGATTTTTAGATTCCATGTATAAGTAAGATAAGGTGCTAATTGTCTTTCTCTGTCCTACTTCATTTAGCATAATGCCCTGAAGGTCCATCCATGTTGTCTCAAATGGCAAGGTTTTATTCTTTTTTGTGGCTGGATAATATTCCATTGTATCACAACTTCTTTATCCATTCATCCATTGGTGTATAAATAGATCACTTCCATGTCTTGGATATTGCAGATAATGCTGCAATGAACGTGGGGTTACAGATGTCTTTTTGGGTTGCTGTTTTCATTTCTTTCAGTGAAATTGCTGGATCATAGGATTTTTGAGCAATTTTTTGAGGAACCTCCATACTGTTTCCATAAATGCACCAATTTACATTCCCTCCAACAGTACACGAGTTCTATATTCTCTATATCCTTGTCAACATTTATTATTTCTTATTTTGATAATATGTATTATAACAATCATGGGGTGATATTTTATTGTGGTTGTTGATTTATATTTCCTTGATAATTAGTGATGTTGAATGCCTTTTCATGTATCTGTTAGTCATCTATATGTCTTATGTGTCTATTCAGGTCCTCTGCATATTTTTAAATTCGTTTTTGCCTTTGAATTGATGAGTTCTTTATATATTTCAGATATTAAACCTTAATCAGATATATGATTTGCAAATATTTTCTCCTTTTGATGGATTGTCTTTCCATTTTGTTGTTTCCTTTGAAGTGCAGAAGCTTTTTAGTTTGATATAGTCTCATTTGTTTATGTTTGCTTTTGTTGCTTTTTCTTTGGAGTCTAAATATAGTGTATCGATTTCAGTAAAAGTACAGTGAATCCTAATCATGAAAATAGAGCTGTCATATTCGCATTTTACTTCTCTAAATTCAGCTCCATGTACTCAGTATTAAAAAATCTGTAATTTATCTATTATAGTATGAGCATTATTATATTAAGTAATTATTTTATCTGATGCCTTCCAAAAAACCAAAAACAAAACAGCAGTTCAATCCCATGTTGGAGAGACAGAGTACACAAATCCACATAGTGTAGTTTATGGTGATGTAATGGGTTATCAAATGTAATTTTGACAACATGCATTTTTCTCCTTATGCACTTATTTTAAAACATAACCCATGTTACAGGTGATTTCATTGTGCTATCAATATAAATGGTTTTCTATGAGCTATATTAATTTTTGCATCATCTACTGTAATTCATAGATCTATGCCAATACTTTCCATTTTGCAGAAATCTTTAACTGGTACAGAACTGGATTTTTTTTATGGTGATAGGCTACTTAGTCTCTTATTTCCTAGTTTGTTCCCATTTATGTAGTTTACAGTGTTTTCATATTTCATATTCATGTGCATATCGAGACATGGTTATTTGGTAGTTACTGCCCCCCCTAATCCCAGAAAATGCAATGGACCTGAAATATGCGTTTTACATATATAATGAAAATAGCAACACATTACCAACTTGAAAGTAAATTGCCCTGGATGACTCATAAAGCAGAAAAACTTAGCCATAGAAAAGCTTTGAAAGAAATGTGCCATCAAAATGCAAACATGTTTTCACTTAAAAAGAAAAAAAATTCTTTCTGGAAGCTGGTTTACATAGGATTTAGAGTTAACATTCCAGTTTTTCACTGATTGAAACCATTGACTGTTTTATTTACCAATGTTCTTTGGACTTAATACCATCTGCTGTTCATTGTGAGGGCATGCAAAATTCCTGGGATTATATATCCTCCAGCTGATTTCTTTGTTATGGTCCATTTTTGTAGGCTATCGATTCAACTTTTCTTGGTAGCTCCAGTATTCTTTTTGCTAAAAGCTGTGTTTTGGTATAGTTCTTCCATGACCTGAACTACAAGTTCCTAATTTCCAGAAGGAAGAAAACATATGCAAATTTTAATATCTTCAGCTATTCCGACCTTGTCAATGACACTTACCTTTTTTGCTTTTGATAATGATTTGTTGCTCTTCCTCTCATTTTTATTTCTTCCCTGAAATAAATCCTTTAAAGTTTTGTTGTTACCTAAGGCATTGTTAAGCAGTACTTTACTCCATTAACCCATTAAATAAAGTCCCTCCTGACCTATTGCTTATTGTAATGGATCAATTGTGTCTCCCTTGCTACCCCTCAAAAAAGATGTCCTGGAGTCTTAACCTCCATCTAGTATCTCAGAATGTGATGTTATTTGGAGATACAGTCTCTATAGAGGTAATCAAATTAAAGTGAAGTTGTTATAATGGTTCCTAATCCAATATGACTTTATGAAGGGGAGAAACTGGGAAACAAGGACTTGCCTATGGGGATGATGTGATATGAAAATTTGGAATTATGCTGCCAGAAGCCAAGAAACTTTCAGAGGCAAGGGGAAAGGCTTGGAACAGATTTTTCCAGACTTCTAGCCTCCAAAACAGTGAGAATAAATTTCTGTTAAGCACTTTGCCAAGGCAGCCCCAGCAAACTAATACTTACTAATCCTTTGCCCATTCTATTCATGCTCTCTCCTATGTTCCCAATTCTTTGCCTTTTTTCATTGCTGTTTGTCATGGGCTGCCCTTCTCGCACATCAGCATATTCAAGATTTACCCCTTATTTAAGGTTTCTCCAATGCCAGATTGTTCATGAAAATTTCACAAACAGTAAATTCATAAAATCAGGTATATTTTCTTCCTGATGTCCAGTTTTGAGATCTTAAGCTTAATCCCAAAGGCCTAGTTGGAGATTCTGTACATCACCATAGTGGATAAAATCCAAAGCCCAGGTATTCTGAAAAGGTTTGTTAAATGAGGTATTGGAAGAAGATAGGAGATGTTCACATGGAAACATGTACAGGTGAGGTGCTCTGGGGCAGGTGGTAGGAAGTCCATATCTGTGGTGAGAGAAGTGATGAGTGGGAAAGTTCTCAGAAACTGAGGTCAGTTTCTGGGTATTCCCCCAGAGGCCCAAGGAAAATTTCCTTTTTATTCCACTTATTCTGGCTCTGCCCAGGTAGCAAAACCACTACAAAAATGTTCTCCTATGTCTTATCCTAGTTCACTTTCTTTTAATACTTAGCCTTTAATATAAAATTTATTTGGAGGATGCAATGTGGTCTGATTTATTTTCCATAAGTATTTTTTCCCAGCTCCATTCAAATGAAAGGACCCATTTATGTTTTATTGTGCAGGGATTCTTTTGGTAGCTTGGAGTTAAGTTTGTATTATTTTAATTATTGTAACTCCATAATATATCTAAATATTGTGCGAGGAACATCCTTTTAATACCTTTGTTTGTAAAACAGCTGTTAACTAGATGTTTATTACTTGGATAAATTTAAATATATTTTTATCTTCGAATGTAAACTAAAAAATCTATTATAGAAAACTGATATCTTTGAAATATTTACTATTGTCACTATTTAATATAAATTTTTATTATTTAGCAAAATTTTGTAAATTTATTTATACCTATTTCCTATTGAGATCATTTATAGATACTTTTAGTTTATTATTCTCCTTCCATTAAATTAGAAGAATTATTCACGTGGCAATATTTTATTTTTATTCAGATTTTTTACTCAAGTAATGTTTCAGTTGTAGTAATCTTTAAGTGAATTCCCTCGAGTTTTATAAGGAGAGAATTGTTGAAATAAAAATGTGTTTTCTTATTTCTTATATTTTGTTTTATCTATTTTTTTGTTTCTTACTGTAATTGACTAGAACTTATTAAAAAAAATAAAGATCAGAATAGAAATTATTACTAATTCCTACTTGAATGGAAATTTCTTTTGTTACATTAAGCATGAATAAGGGTAAGATTTTTATCAATTGTCTTTTTCAGTGTTGGTTTTTGGCTTTGCACATTTGGGTCAATTTTGGTAGTTGATATTAGCAAATCAGTTCTTCTATCCTCACTATAATTTCTAATTTTTTTTTTTTGGTCTTTTTAGGGCCACATCCATGGCATATGGAGGTTCCCAGACTAGGGGTGGAATCAGAGCTGCAGTCGCTGGCCTATGCCACAGCCATAGAAACGTGAGATCCAAGCTGCATCTGTGACCTACCCCACAGCTTCCGGAAAAGCTGGATCCTTAACCCACTGAGTAGGGCCAGGGATCCAACACTTGTCCTCATGGATACTAGCTGGGTTTGTTACTCTGAGCCACAAAGGAAACTCTCAGTATGCATATTTTTTCTCACTTATTTCACTTAACAGAATGCCCTCAAAGTCCATCCATGTTGTCACAAATGGCAAAATGCTTTTTTATGGCAAAATATTCCATTGCATATATATACAAAACCTTTTTATCCATTCATCTGTCTGTGTACATTTAGATTACTTATGTCTTGGCTGTTGTAAATAATACTGCAAAGAACACTGAGGAACATCTGTCTTTTCCAGTTAGTATTTCTGTTCCCTTCAGATAAATACTCATAAGTGGAGTAGCTGAATCATATGGTATTTCTATTTTTGATTTTTTAAGGAACCTGTATCCTATTTTCCACTGTAGCTACAATTTACATTCCTACTAACAGTGCACAGTGTTCCCCTTTCTCTACATTCTTGCCAACACTTGTTATTTCTTCCCTTTCCAATAATAGCCATTCTCACTGATATAAGATGCTGTGTCATTGTAGTTTTGATTTGCATTTCTCTGATGACTAGCAGTGTTGAAAACCTTTTCATGTACCTGTTGGCCATTTATACATCTTCAGAAACATCGTCTTCAGAAAAATTTTTAAGCATATCCTCTACCTGTTGGATATATGATTATAACATTGTTTTAATCAATTTTTTATTTTAATATTCAGTTGAATGAATTTTTAAAATACATTTTTGGAAATTAACCTGTTACCAAATATACGGTTTGCAAATATTTTTCTTCCTTTCAGTAGGATGCCTTTTCACCTTGTTGATGGTTTCTTTTGCTGTATCTAAAAGCAAATATAAAATGTAAACACTAAAGGTTTTTAGTTTGTTATAGCCCCACTTGTCATTTGCTTCTATTGCCTTTGCTTTTGGTGTCAAATACTAAAAGTTATTGCCAAAACTGTCAAATAGCTTATCACCTATGATTTCTTCTAGTTTTATGGTTTCAGGTCTTTGTTCAAGTCTTTATCCATTTTAACTAGTTTTTGTGTATGATGTAAGATAAGGGTCTAGTTTCCCATCACCATTTATTAAAATACTGTATGTTTACTGTTATATATTCTTGGCTATTCTATCATAAATTAATTGCCTATATATGTGTGTTTCTTTGTGGGCTCTCTATTCTGTTCCATTGATCTATGTCTCTGTTGTAATGCCAATATCACACTGTTTTGATTACTATAGCTTTGCAATATGGTTTGAAATTAGGAAGTGTGATGCCTCCAGCTTTGTTCTTCTTTCCCAAGATTGCTTTCACTAATCAGTGTCTCTTGTGTTTCCATACAAATTTTAGGTTTCTTTGTTCTATTTTTGTCATTGGAGTTTTCGTGTGAATTGAATTGAATCTAGAGATTGGTTTGTGTAATACAGACACTTTAACAATGTTAATTCTAATATATGAGCATAAAATATCTTTTAATGTCTTCAATTTCTTTCATCTAGGTCTTAAAGGGTTCTATGTACAGGTCTTTTATCATCTTGGTTAAATTTCTTCCTAGGTATTTTGGGGTTTTTAGATGCAATTGTAAGTGAGATTGTTTTCTTAATTTCTCATTTTCGTAGTTTGTCATTAGTGTAGAGAAATGCAACAGATTTTTAGTATCCTGAAATTGTATCCAGCAGCTTTACTGAATTCATTTATTCCAGTACAGTTGTTTTGATAGGGTCTTTAGGGGTTTTTATATATTGTATCATATCATCTGCAAATAGTGACAATTTTACTTCTTCCTTTTCAATTTGGATATTTTTATTTATTTAGCCTAATAGCTCTGTCTAGGATTTGCAATACTATGTTAAATAAAATTGGCAAGAGTGGTATCCTTGTCTTATTCCTAATCTTAGAGGGAAAGCTTTCATCTTTTCACCATTCAGTATGATGATAGCTGTGGGCTTGTCATACATGGCCCTATTATATCGAGGTATGTTACCTCTATACCCACTTTGTTGAGAACTATTATTACAAGTGGGTGTTGAATTTTGTCAGATGTTTTTTCTTCATCAGTTAGACAATCAGATTTTTATGCTTTATTTTGTTAGTGTGGTATATCATATTAATTGATTTGCAAATATTGAACCATCCTTGCATCCCTTGAACAAATCTCACTTAATCATGGTATAGGGTGGTTTTAACATACTGTTAAATTTAGTTTGTTAATAATTTGTTAAGGAGTTTTGCATCTATGTTCATCAGGGATGTTGGTCTGTGATTTTCTTTTCTTGTGGCATCTTTGTCTGGTTTTGGTAGCAGAGTAACACTGGCCTTGTAAAATGAGTTCATAAGTCTTTCCTGTTCTGTTGAGAAAGATTGGTAATAATTCCTTTTTTTTTTTTTTTGCCTTTTGTCATTTTAGGGCCGCACCCGCAGCATGTGGAAGTTCCCAGGCTAGGGGTCTAAAAGGAGCTGTAGTCACTGGCCTACGCCACAGCCACGACAACACAGGATCCAAGCCGCGTCTGTGACCTACACCACAGCTCACGGCAACGCCAGATCGTTAACCCACTGAGCAAGGCCAGGGAATGAACCCGCAACCTCATGGTTCCTAGTTGGATTCGTTAACCACTGCGCCACAATGGGAACTCCATTTCCTTTTTAAATATTTGGTATATTTCACCAGTAAAATCATCTGATTTTGGACTTCTGTTTGTTGGGTACTTCTTATTACTGATTTTATCTCCTTACTAGAATAAATGTGTTCAGATTTTCTATTTATACATGTTTTAGTCAAGATATATATTTTATATTTCTAGGAATATATCCATTTCTTCTAGCTTGTCCAATTTGTTGGTATATAATTTTTTGTAGTAGTCTTTTATGATTCTTTGTTATCAGTTTTAATGTAGCCCCTTTCATTTTTGATTTAATTTATTTGGGTCCTCTCTTTTTTTTCTTGGTGAGTTTAGCTAAAGTTTTGTCAATTTTATTTATCTTTTCAGAAAGCCAGCCCTTAATAGCATTGGCTGTTTTTTGGGTTTTTTTTTTTTTTTTTTTTATCTAGTACACTAGTCCATTTATTTCCTTTCTGATCTCTGTTATTTCCTTTCTTCTACAGACATACCTCAGGAAATTTTGTGAGTTTGGTTCCAGACTACTACAATAAAGAGGGCATTGTGCCAGGTGAGTAACATGAATTTTTTGGGTTTCCCAGGGCATGAAAGTCTTATTAAGTGTGCAATCTCATTATGTCTAAAAACGCCAAGTGCATACCTTAATTTAAAAATGCTTTATTAGTTCCCTTCGTGGCTCAGTGGTTAACGAATCCGACTAAGAACCATGAGGTTGCGGGTTCGATCCCTGGCCTTGCTCAGTGGGTTAAGGATCTGGCGTTGCTGTGAGCTGTGGTGTAGGTTGCAGATGCGGCTCGGATCCCGCGTTGTTGTGGCTGTGGCGAAGGCCAGCAGCTACAGCTCCTGTTAGACCCCTAGCCTGGGAACCTCCATATGCCGCGAGTGCGGCTCTAGATAAGGCAAAAAGACAAATAAATAAATAAATAAATAAAAATAAAATAAAAATAAAAATGCTTTATTGATAAAAAATGCCAAACATCATCTGAACCTTCAGCAGGTTGTAATCTTTTGCTGGTGGGTGTTTAAAATATTGTAAGAATTACCAAAAGCGATACAGAGACAGAAAGTGAACAAATTCTTTGGAAAGAATGGCATAGATGGACTTGCTCAACACACGGTTGTCACAAACCTTTAATTTGTAAAAAAAAAAAAAAAAAAGCTTGACTATGAAGTGCAATAAGGTGAAGCTCAATAAATGAGCTATATCTGAAAAACCTTGGGCTTTGTTATTTTTCTAGTTCCTGGGAGTATAAAGTTAAGTTGTTGATTTGAGATTTTTCTTGTTCCTTGATCTAAGTTCTGATCACTAGGAACTTTCTTCTTAGAACAGGTTTTGCTGCATCCCACAAGTTGTGGTATGTTACATTTGTATTATCATTTGTCCCAAGGTTTTTAAAATGTCTCTTTTGATTGGATTTCTTCTTTGACCTTTTATTCAGTAGCGTGTTGTTTTATCTCCATGTATTTGTAAATATTCCACTTTTATTCTTATAATTGACTTCTAGTTTTATACAAATGTTCTCAGAAATGATGCTTGGTAGGATTTTGGTCTTCTTAAATTTGTTAAGACTTGTGTTGTGGCCTAAATTATGATTTATCTTGGAGCATATTTCATGTGCCCTTGAGAAGAATGTGTATTCTGTTGCTCTTGTATGGAATGTTCTGAATATGTCTGATAAGTCCATCTAATCTAACATGTTGTTTAAGGCCAATGTTTCCTCATTGATTTTCTGTCTGGATGATATATCCATTGGTGAAAGTGAGGTATTAAAATCCCTTACTATTACTGTACTGTCTGTTTTTCCCTTTAGGTATGTTAATATTTGCTTTATCTATTTAGATATTCCTATGTTGGGTGCATAGATATTTATAAATGTTATATCCTCTTTTGGATGGAGTCTTTTATCATCATGTAAGACCTTCTTTGTGTCTTATTAAAGTCTTTGGCCTGAAGTTAATTTTATCCAATACAAGTATTACTGCCTCAGATTTCCATTGTTTTCCTTTGCATGGAATCTTTTTCCATCTCTTTATTTTCAGCCTGGTGTGTTCCTACATCTGAATTATGTCTTCTGCGGGCAACATGTAGATGGGTGTTGATTACTATCCATTTAGCTACTCTATGTCCTTTGATTTGAAAATTTTTTATATTTAGTAATTACTGATATGTATGTACTTATTGCCATTTTGTTAATTGATTTATGGATGTTTTGTAGTTTCCCTGCCTTTTCTTCTTCTCATGCTCTATTCCTTTTGATGATAATGTTCTGTAGTGGTATGTCTGCTTAGCTTTCCTTCTTGCATATCTACTGTAGGCTTTTGTCTTGTGATTTATCTTGAGGTTTACATAAAACAACTTATAACAATCTATTTTAAGTTAAAAATCAACTTAAGTTGGAATGCATCCTAAAGCTCTATATATTTACCCCCCCCACACAACTTGTTTTTAATGTCTTAATTTACATCTTTTAATATGGTGTGTCATAAATAATTATTATAGTTATAAATACTGCTTTTGTCTTTTAACCTTCATACAAGGCTTATAAATGATTAACCTACTACTTTACAGCATGAGATTATTTTGAATTATACTATATATTTATCTTACCAGTGAGATTAATACTTTCATATATTTTCCTGTTACTCCTTAGCAAGCATCCTTAGTTTAAGCTTAAGAAAGGCCCCTTTACATTTTTTTAAGGCTGGTCTAGTGGTGATGAACTCCTTTAGCTTTTGCTTGTCTGGAAAACTCTCCTTCAATTGATTCTTAAGGACAAATTTTGTTCTTTTTGCAGTTACTTAGTTACTTAGGTGTAAGTATTTTTTGTATCATTTATTTTAAATAGTTAATGAAATTTGGGATACAAAGTTACTTGTTACTATACCTTCTGATATGTATTATCATTTTTTATCATTCTATAAATTTTCTACTGATAGATTTTCTCTTTGTTCTTATGGTTATAAAATTAATTTTTAGTTTCCACCATTGAGATAATGCTTTATTGTGTTTTAATATTTAACTTTCTTTTACATTAGGGAGAATTGCGGATTTTAAGGTTTTATTTAAGGTTGAAGAGATGATCAATTTTCTTAAATGTCCCTTGACAAAATATGAATGTGTTTCCTTCCTTTGTAGAATAGGAAGTTAGTTATATCTTTTTATTTAACACTATTTGAGCAAAAACTTACTTCTTCGTCTGTCTCCTCTTGTGTACTTGATCTGTTAAAGACTGTAAGTTTCTTGTTAAAATCTCCTACTATAATATTTTCAGTAATGTATGCTTTTTATTCCTGTTTGTGTGTGTGTCTGAACCTCAGAGGCAAAAGTCTGAGTGAATCATACACCTCAATACACAGTGCAGAATCACTGATGTTCCTGCAAGGCTCTTCTTTTTTTGATTTACATACCTGTTGCTTTTACTCCTCATTTTCTATTCTACCTATCACTCTTCCCCATCCCAAATTCAATTCTAACTAGTTTGGCAAATGTCCTTAAGTTTGTACATATGCTTGTGAATATGAATCGCTTTACGTACTTTCTTATTTTAATTTTTATAAGTGGTAACATAAATTATATTTTCATCTGTTTCTCACTTTTTCATAAAATACTATGCTTATATCACCATCAGTTTTGATATGTATGCTTGCTTTTAATATAGGCTTGGTGCTTCATAGTAGTATCTACCATATTTATCCATTTATTTTCTCAGCAATGGGCACACAGATCACATTCAGCTCCCTGCGATAAATCTGCATAGATTTCCTTGTATATTTCCCCTTTTGGATTTTCTTCTTTGGGTTATAGAGGCAAGATAAAAATGCCCAGATGGAAGGATACTAATCTACTTAATCAACTAGGTGGTGTCAGATTTCTCAGAAGAAGATGCACAGTCTGCATTTTCACTAGCAAGGCATGAAGGTCCCCATGGCTCTAATCCCAGCTAACATTTGGCCTCATCCAGCTTTCTAATGTTTGAGAGTCTGAAGAGTATAAAAATGATATCTCATTTTAATTTCTGTTTCTGAATGTTAATTAGTCTGAACATATATTTTAAAGTTGAGGCCTTTTAAATTTCATCTTCTATATTTTGCTTGCTTTTACCCTTTGTCTGTTTGGTATTGCTAGTCTTCTTTTGTCTTGTTTGCAAGCTTCTTTTACAGTCTAGAACAGGGATCAACTGGCCTCTGGCCCAAATAAATTGTTGTCTATTTTAATATAGCCAACAGGCTAAGAATAAAGTTTACATTTTAATATGATAGGGCAAAAAATGAAAACAATAATAATATAACACATGAAAATTATATAAAATCAAATTTTAGTCTCCATAAATAAAGTTGTATTGAACATAGCCATGCTCATTTAGTTATACATTGTGTATTACTGGTTTTATGCTACAATGACAGAGTTTAATTCCAACAGAAATCATATGACTCTCAAAGTGTAAAATATTGATTAGAAATCCTTTTATAGAAAAAGTTTGCTGACCTCTGTCTGAGAGTTTGATTGATTTCACACATTGTTAATTTTGCTATCATGCTCTCTAAGCAGTAGACATTATTTTGATATAATCAAAATCAATTTAAAAAATTTTGATATTCTATGCTTTTAAAGTTGTTTAAAAAGTTTATTTCTACTCCATTGTCACAAATATTTTCTCACATCATCTATAGCTTTATAATTTAACATGTACATATTTTATAAACCACCTATTCCATCTTTTAAACCATTTATTCCATATGTTCAGGGATGTGTCTCTAAACTTTCTGTTTTGGTCCATCTGTCCATATGTCTATTTACTGTTTATTATAATAACCAGAAAGGCAAGTGTTCATTTTTACTTTTTTTTTGTCTTTTTTTTTTGCCTTTTATGTACAGCCTTACCCGCAGCTTATGGAGGTTCCCAGGCTAGGGGTCTAACAGGAGCTGTAGCCGCTGGCCTTCGCCACAGCCACAGCAACGCGGGATCCGAGCCTCGTCTGCAACCTTCACAACACCTCATGGCAACGCCGGATCCTTAATCCACTGAGCAAGGCCAGGGATCGAACCCGCAACCTCATGGTTCTTAGTCGGATTCGTTAACCACTGAGCCACGAAGGGAACTCCTATTTTTACTTTTTTATGATGGTCAACTTCATTTTTTGTATACTTCTATTTATTCATGTACATTTTCAGAATATGTTTGGCTTTTTCTTTATTCCAAATGGAATTTTTTTAGATTTGTTTAGTTTATAGATTAAGTTGGAGAGAACCAATATCTTTATAATGTTAAGTGGACGCATCTGCAGCACAGAATATACTCCATTTATTCAGACAATTATCTACATACTTTAGTGACATTTAACATTTGAAAAATGGAATTTTATGTATTCTTAATAAAGATAATTTCCAGGTACCTTAAATATTTGTTTCTATTGGAAAGATTACTTTTATTATATTTTATAGTTTGTTTTTGCTGTTATAGAAAATGCTATTGATTTTGTTTCTGGTGACCTTGCTGAACACTTACTCATGCTTTTTTTTAATTTAGTTGGTTTGTCTAAGCAGATGATATTATCTACAAAAAACATTTGTATATCTTTCCTTGGACCTTATTTCATCATTATCATTGTTGTTATTGCTATTTTTATAATACTTTACATTATTGGCCAAGAATCCTGATACTATGTTAAATGATACTGTGATTGGCAGATATCCTTGTTCTTCAAACTGGAGTAACTTCTAAAGTTTCCAATAAGTGTATTATTTATCATAGTTGGGTTGTTTGTGTGCATGTGTGAATATATACTTCAGCAGTTAAGGTAGTCCCCTTACAAGCTAGTTTGTGTTTTTTTTTTCTTGTCTAGAAGTTTTTCAAAATTTGTTGTCTTAGTTGAGGCAATTACATCATTCCCCCCTTTTATGTGGCAAATTACACTGTCATTTTTTATGAGGTATTATTCACATATTATAAAAGTCACCATTTTTAAATTGTAAAGTTGGGTAGTTTTTAGTATATTCATAAATCTGTGTCACTACTACCTCTATCTAGTTATAAAACATTTTAATTACCTCACAGGAAACTCTGTACCCATTAGGCAGTCACTCATTACCCTGTGCCCCCAGTCCCTGGAAACCACCAAGCCGCTTTCTGTCTTTACAATTTTTCCTCTTCTGGATATTTCATATAAATGGAATCATACAATATGTTGTTTCTAATATCTGACTTCTTTCACATAGCATAATATCTCCCAGGATTTTCTTGTTAGAGCTTGTGTCAGTACTTTATTATTTTTAGAGATGAATAATATTCCATTATATTTATATACCACATTTTGTTTATTCATCAGTTGAACATTTGGATTGTCTCTACTTTTTGGCTTTAATGAAACATTTGTCTACTGTAAACATCTGGATACATGGAGTTGTCTTGTGGCACAGCATGCTAAGGATCTGGCATTATCACTGCCGTAGCATGGGTTTGATCCATGCCCTGGGAATTTCCACATACCAGCTCAGAGATAAAAAAAAAAAAAAAAAATCTGGTTACAAGCTTTTATAAATATATATGCTTTAATTTTTCTTAGACATATACCTAGGAGAGGAACTGCAGAGTTATAAGGTAATTCTATGCTGAACTTTTTGAAGAATTGTCAAATTGTTTTTGAACGCAGCTGCATTTTTTTCATTTCCATCAGCACTACATTAGGGTTTCTACATCTTTACCTACATTTATTTTTGCTCCTTTTTTTTTTTTTTTGCTATAACCATCCTAGTAGGTAGGAAGTGGTATCTCCTTGTGGTATTGACTTGCTTTTCCCAAAGTTATTTGTATATCTTCTTTGGAGAAATGTTTAATTTCTTTGCCCATATATTCATTGGATCATTTGTCTTTTTATTGTTGAATTTCAAGAATTTCTGACAATCTGGATACCTTTTAATTTTTCTTCTTGCCTAATTTCTCTGGCTGTAGCATCCAGCACAATGTTGTAATAAGTGTAGCAAGAAGAGATATCCTTGTCTTGTTCCCAATTTTAGGAGAAAATGTTAGGAGAAAGGCTTTAGTATCTTTAAGTATGAATTTAGCTGTGGAATTTTCATAGATGCTCTCTATCTTGTTGGTGAAGTTCCCTTCTATTCTTAGTTTATTGAGTATTTTTATAATGAAGGCTGTTGAAATTTTGTCAAATGCTTTTTCTACAACTATTATTATGATGTTTTTTTATCCTTTATCCTATTATTATGATGTATTACATTGATTAATGTTCATATATTGAGCCAACTTTGTATTCGTGGAATGGATCCCAGTTGATCATGGTGTATATTTTACCTGTTGCTGGATTTGGTTTCCTCGTTTTTCTTGAAGATTTTTCTGTGTACATTCTTATTTATTTATTTTTTTCCCCCACACCCATGGCATGTGGAAGTTCCTGGGCCAGGAATGAAACGCTCATCACTGCAGTGACAACACATTTTTTATTAATTCAGTTTCTTTACTTGTTAATAAGTATATTCAAACTTTCTGTTTTTCTTTGACTTAGTTTTGATAGTGTGTGTCTTTCTAGGGATTTGTCCATCTCATCCAATAACTTGGCATACATTGGTAATGTTATTACCTTCTAATCCTTTTTTATTCTATAAGGTCAGTAGTGGTTTCTCTTTCATTTCTGATTTTAATGATTTGAATCTTGTCTCACTTTTCTTGGTCTAGACAAATGTTTATAAATTTTGTTGATCTTCTCAAAGAACAAAATTTTGATTTTATTAATTTTCTCTATTTTTCCCTTCTCGATTTAACTTATTTCTACCCTAATATTTATTTTTCTTTCTGCTTAGTTTGAGTTTTGGTTTTTCTCTTTGTTGTTTACTTTCTTAAAGCAGAAGTTTAGACTTTTGGTTTTGAGATTTTTCAAATTTTTAAATTAGGTAAATTTCTCTATAAGCAATGATTTACCTGTATCATAAATTTTGGTATATATTTTTTCTTTTTATTTCTCTCGAGGTATTTTATTTTTATTTTTGACAGTTTTTTATTTTTAATTTTTTTTCCATTATACCCAGCTGCACAGTGTGGTGACAGGATTACACATACATATATGGATTCATCACAAGTGGTTAGACATAGTTCCCAGTGCTATACAGTAGGATCTCCTTGCTTTTCCAGCCCAGAGGCAAGTCTACAACTATTAACCCCAGACCACCCTACCATCCCTCTCCCTCCCCCACCCTTTTGGCGACCACAAGTCTGTTCTCCAAGTCCTTGATTTTCTTTTCTGCATAAAGGTTCACTTGTGAAGTATATTAGATTCCAGATATTAGTGATATCATATGGTATCAGTCTTTCTCCTTCTGACTTACTTCACTCAGTATGAGGGTCTCTAATTCCATCCATGTTGCTGCAAATGACATTATTTTATTCTTTTTTATGGCTGAGTAGTATTTCACTGTGTATATATACCACATCTTCCTAATCCAATCATCTGTCGATGGACGTTTGGTTTGCTTCCATGTCTTGGCTATTGTGAATAGCGCTGCAAAGAACATGCATGTGCAGGTGTCTTTTTCAAGGAAAGTTTTGTCCGGATATATGCCCAAGAGTGGGATTGCTGGGTCATATGGTAGTTCTATGTACAGTTTTCTAAGGTACCTCCATACTGTTTTCCATAGTGGTTGTACCAGCTTACATTCCCACCAACAGTGCAGGAGGGTTCCCTTTTCTCCACACCCCCTCCAGCATTTGTTGTTTGTGGACTTGTTAATGATGGCCATTCTGACTGGTGTGAGGTGGTATCTCATGGTAGGTTTAATTTGCATTTCTCTAATCATCAGTGATGTTGAGCATTTTTTCATCTGCTTGTTGGCCATCTGCCTCTCTTCTTTGGAGAACTGTCTATTTAGGTCCTTTGGCCATTTTTCAATGGGGTTGTTGGCTTTTTCGCTGCTGAGCTGTGTAAGTTGTTTATATATTTTAGAGATTAAGCCCTTGTCAGTTGCATCATTTGAAACAATTTTCTCCCATTCTGTAAGTTGTCTTTTCGTTTTCTTTTTGGTTTCCTTTGCTATACAAAAGCTTGTCAGCTTGATTAGGTCCCACTGGTTTATCTTTGCTTTGATTTCTGTTGCTTTGGAAGACTGACCTGAGAAAACATTTGTAAGGTTGATGTCCGAGAGTGTCCTGCCAATGTTTTCTTCCAGGAGTTTAATGGTGTCTTGTCTTATATTTAAGTCTTTAAGCCATTTAGAGTTTATTTTTGTGCATGGTGTGAGAGTGTGTTCTAGTTTCATTGATGTGCATACAGCTGTCCAAGTTTCCCAGCAATGCTTACTGAACAGACTGTCTTTTTCCCATTTTAAGTTCTTGCCTCCTTTGTCAAAGATCAATTGGCCGTAGGTGTCTGGGTTTATTTCTGGGGTCTCTATTCTGTTCCATTGGTCCGTATGTCTGTTTTGGTACCAGTACCACACTGTCTTGATTACTGTGGCCCTGTGATATTGTCTGGGAGAGTTATGCCTCCTGCTTGGTTTTTGTTCTTTAGATTTGCTTTGGCAATTCTGGGTCTTTTGTAGTTCCATATACATTTTTGGATTGTTTGTTCTAGCTCTGTGAAGAATGTCTTGGGTAATTTGATAGGGATTGCACTGAATCTGTAGATTGCTTTGGGTAGTATAGCCAATTTTACAGTATTAATTTTTCCGGCCCATGAGCATGGAATATCTTTCCATTTGTTTGTATCTTCTTTGATCTCCTTGATTAATGTTTTGTAATTCTCTGCATATAAGTCTTTCACCTCCTTGGTCAGGTTTATTCCCAGGTATTTGATTTTTTGGGGTGCTATTTTAAAAGGTAAAGTATTTTGGCATTCTTTTTCTAATATTTCATTGTTAGTATACAGAAATGCGATTGATTTCTGAAGGTTAACCTTATATCCTGCTACTTTGCTGAATTTGTCTATGAGTTCAAGTAATTTTGGGGTTGAGTCTTTTGGGTTTTCTATATATAGTATCATGTCATCTGCATAGAATGACAGTTTTACCTCTTCTCTTCCTGTTTGGATGCTTTTTATTTCTTTTGTTTGTCTGATTGCTGTAGCTAGGACTTCCAATACTATGTTGAATAATAGTGGTGAGAGTGGGCATCCCTGTCTTGTTCCGGATTTTAGCGGGAAGGCTTTCAGCTTTTCTCCATTGAGTATTATATTTGCTGTGGGTTTATCGTAAATGGCTTTTATTATGTCAAGGAATGTTCCCTGTATTCCCTCTTTGGTAAGAGTTTTGATCAAGAATGGACGTTGGATTTTGTCAAATGCTTTTCCTGCATCTATTGAGATATGTGTTTTCTGACTTTTCTTTTGTTAATGTGGTATATGACGTTGATTGATTTGCATATGTTGAACCATCCTTGTGCACCTGGGATGAATCCCCCCTGGTCATGGTGTATGATCTTTTTGATATGTTGTTGGATTCGGTTGGCTAAAACTTTGTTGAGAATTTTTGCATCTATATTCATCAAAGATATTGGCCTATAGTTCTCCTTTTTCGTGGTGTCTTTGTAGAGGTATTTTCTAATTATCCTATAATTTTTTTCTTTGACTTTTTATTTATTAACAGTAATTTCCACAGATAGGTAAATTTTCAATATCTGTTTTCATGCCATTATGGAATGTTTTATATTACTTTAATTCTTTCAAGTTTATTGAGACTTGCTTTATGGCTTATCCTAGGGGTAAGTTCTGTGTGCACCTGAGAAAAATGTATATTTGCCTGTTGTTGAGTGGAATAGTCCATAAATATCTGTAGGTCTAAGTGGATTTATATTGCTATTGCTATTCAAGATTTCCATTTCATTTTTGATGTTCTGTGTATCTGTTTTACCACTATTAAAAGTTAGTCTTGAATTCTCCCCTGAGTACTGTTAACCTGTTTTTCTCTTCAGTTCCGTCAGTATTTATTCCATGTATTTTCACTCTGTTGTTGTGTGCATATACAATTAAATTCTTCTATCTTTTTCATTGTGGCTGCTCCATAATTATAAGACGCGCTTCTTGGTCACAAGTGGCAATTTTTGTCTTAAAGTCTGCTTTTTCTGAAATTGTTATAGCCACTCATTTCTTTTTTGGCTATTGTTCACATGAAATTTATCTTTTCATCCTCTTATTGTCAATTATGTCTTTAATCTAAGGCTTGTCTCTTGTAGACAGTATATAGTTTTATCATGTGTTCTTTTTATTCCATTCTTCCAAAATCTGATTTTTAATTAGGGTATTTATTTTTAATTTTTTATTTATTTGTCTTGGGGGGCACCTGTGTGGCATATGGAAATTCCCAGGCTAGCGGTCAAATCAGAGCTATAGGTGCCACCCTATACCACAGCCTCAGCAATCCGGGATCTGAGCTGCCTCTGCAATCTTCACTGTAGCTCACCACAACACTAGATCCTTTAACACACTGAGTGAGGCCAGGGATCGAACCCACATCATCATGGATATGGCTGGGTTTATTATTGCTGAGTCACAGTGGGAACTCCTTAATTGGGGTACTTATTGAAATTTCATGTGCAGTTACTGATAAGATACGATACTCTTACCATGCTGCAATTTGTATTCTACATGTTTTATTCTTTTTGTTTTTTGAACTCTCCATTACTGCTTTGAGTTTAATAAATTTTATTAGCATGACATTTTAGTTGTCTTTTTGTTTCTTTTACTGTATTTTTTGAGTGATCTTCTTAGTGGTTTACCTGGGGATTACAATTAACATCTAAGCTTATAACAGTCTAGGTTGAATTAAAACCAACTTAATTTCAACAATATGCAAAGACTTTGCTCCTATATATCTCTATTCTCTCTCCCATTCTTTGTGGTGTAACTGGTATGAAAATTGTATCCTTGTAGCCTATATTCCCATCAACACAGATTTACAACTTTTGTTTTACATAGTTTTCTTTTAAGTGAGAGAAAAAAGTTACCAAAATACATATATGCTGTCCTTAAAATTTACCCATGTACTTAAAAAATGTATTAACTTATAACATTGTGTTGGTTTCAGGTATGCAACAAAGTGAATCAGTTACACATCTACATATATCCATTCCTTTTCAGGTTTCTTTTCCCACATAGGTCACTACAGAGTATTGAGTAGATCCTTGTTACTCATCAATTCCACATATATGTCAATCCCAATCTCTTATTTTATTCCTTCCCCCAATGTTTCCCCTTTGGTAACCATAAGTTTGGTTTTGAAATCTTTTAGTCTGTTTTTGTTTTGCGAATAAACTCATCATTTTTATTAGGTTCCATATATTAGTGATCTCATGATATTTGTCTTTCTCTGTCATACTTCACTTAGTATGATAATTCTAGGTCCAGTCCATGTTGCTGCAAATGGCATTACTTTGTTCTTTTTTATGGCTCAGTAACATTCCATTGTATATATCCTATGTATGCAAGTTTTACCAGGGCTCATCTCTTCATGTGGATTTGTTACCATCTAGTGTTCTTTAATTTCTGCTTGAAAACTGCCTTTTTAGTATCTCTTTTAGGAAAGGTCTGCTAATGAAAGATTTTCTGCTCTATCTGTAAATGCCTTTGTTTCTTCTTCATTTTTGAAGGATAATTTTGCTCAGTCTATCTTGAGTGATAGTCTATTTCTTTGAGCACTTCAAATGTTATTCTGTTCTAATCTGCATAATTTCAGAGAGAAATAAGCTATTATCTTAATGAGTCTCCCTTGCATGTGATGAGTTTCTTCTCTCTTGCTTCTTTCAACTTTTCTTTGTAGTGATGAAAACACTTAACATGAGATCTATCCTCTTAACATATTTTTAAGTGTACAATACAGTATTATTATCAACAGACTATTTGAAAATAGAGTTCTAATAAAATATATTTGTAAGGAGGTCAAATATATGTTTGAAAAGTAGGAGAATCATGGTATTTGTTCAGAAAAACAAAGGAAAGCATGACATTTAAGACCTGCAAAGGGATCTGATATTTGTTCAAGGTAGTAATACACTAGGGATAACTTTTATTCAATTTTTAATAAAATACATGACATTTTTAATAAAATATTTGGCTTATGGGTGGGCTGATTTCCTCATCTTTATAATTTATTACTTTTGCTGTGGCTGTTTCTTGTAGATAGAACAAACCATAAAAATATGTTGTAATTATTTTCTGACTTTATCTGGCTCCTTCATCCATATCCCATTTACCATGGGCCCTTTATTATCATTTTTAAATTTAATTTTTATGCTATATTGGAGTATAGTTGATTTACAATGTTGTGTTAGTGTCAGGTGTACAGAAAAATAATTCAATTATACATATACATATATCTATCCTTTTTCAGATTATTTTCCATTAGGTTATTACAGAATATTGAGTAGAGTTCCCTGTGCCATGTAGTAGGTCCTTATTTATTGCCTATTTTATGCATAATGGAACATATATCTTAATTGCAAACTCATAATTGATCCTACTCCCCCACGTTTCCTTTGATAACCATAAATTTGTTTTCTGTTGGTGAGTCTGTTTCTGTTCTGTGAATAAGTTCATTTTTATCATTTTTTTAAAATCTACAGATAAGTGAATCATATGATGTTTGTCTTTGACTTACTTAGTATGATAATTTCTAGGTCCATCCATGTTGCTACAAATGACATTATTTCATTCCTTTTTTTTTTTTTAATGGCTGAGAAATATTCCATTGTATATGTAACACATCTTCTTTATCCATTCCTCTGCCGATTGACATTTAGGTTGCTTCTATGTCATGGCTATTGTAAATAGTGCTGCAGTATACACTGGAGTGCATGTATATTTTCAAGTTATGATTTTCTCTAGATATAAGCTGTTCTATTTTTAACTCTTTAAGGAACCTCCATACTGTTTTCCATAGTGGTTGTACCAATTTACATTCCCACCAACAGTATAGGAACATTCCCTTTTATCCATACCCCCTCCAGCATTTATTGTTTGTAGGTTTTTGATGATATGGCCATTCTCTTTGGTATGAGGTGATAGTTTTGATCTGCATTTCTCTAATAATTAGTGATGTTGAGGCTCTGGGCCCTTTAAAATTCATTGTTTCATTGTCAGTAAGAAGAAGCATTATTTAGAAGACCTGAGACTTTTTTGTGCTCTAGGATATGCAAACTCTAAAGACATCTGTGTTTGAGTAGGAAATCATTTATCACAGAGAACAAAGAGATTTTGCAATCAACATTTTTCTATTCCAGCTGATTCTTTTTAATGTCAAGGTCAAACGGGGTAGATTCAATCAGTTTTTATAGGGGGTCCAAGGTCAAACAGGGTGAGACACAGAATGTTTCCTATTACTAACATATTCATAATACTTCAACAATTGAATATACTTATTTTTGTAGAATATTTGAACTTTCAATGTGTAAGACCTTTTGAAAAAATTTGAAGCAAAAATATCAGTTTTCTCAGTAATTGTTCTGTATCAGGAATCCTTCTTTATCTTTGGTTTTCAACATTTTGATCATTCTGTGTCTAGATGTGAATGTCTTAGAGTTTCTCCTACCTGAAGACTGTTGAGCTTCTTGGATGTATAATGTTTCTCAACAAATCAGGGGATTTCTCAGCCATTATTTTTTAAAAATATTCTTTTTTGCTCTTTTCTCTACTTTTATTTGTATTTTAGAACACTTTAATGTATTGCACAAGTCTCTGAGGCTGTGTTCATTTTGTTTCTGCTCTCTGATCCTCAGTTCTGTTTCTTAGAGCTATCCTGAAGTTCACTGATTATTCTTCCAGTTCAAATCTCCTTTTGGGTCCCTCTGGTGAAATTTTAATTTCAGATCTTATACTTTTTAACTTCTTTTTAGTGCTTTGTTTTTGGTGGTGGTGTTGTTTTTAAAATTCTTCCTATTTTTTTCATTGCTTAATGATTTTTATTACAATTATAGATGTACAAAAATCATCACAACTCAATTCAATAGCATTTCTGCCCCAAACCCTCAGTGCATCCTCCCACCCCCCAGATTGTCTTATTTGCAAACCAAAGGTTTTCCACAGTCTGTGAGTCATTGTCTGTTCTGCAAAGAAGTTCATTGTGTCTTTTTAGTTTCCACATGTAAGCAGTAGCATTGAATGTTGCTATCTAATTGTCTGACTGGTTTCACTTCACATAATAATTTCTAGGTCCATCCATGTTGCTGTAAGTGTTGGTATTTTGTTCCTTTTAATGGCTGAGTAATATTCCATTGTGTGTATGTACCATATCTTCCCGTGTGACTTGCAGCATAACTACTCAGCGTTGCTTCTTTAGTGCTTTTTAAATAATGGGTCTCTGTGGATAATCTCTACTTGGTAAGATATTGTTCTCATACTTTCCTTTAGATTTTTAGGCATGACTTCCTTCAGTTCCTTGGATATATTTAAAATTATTGATTAAATCTTGCCTAGTTGGTGCAACATTCATGTTTCTTCAGAAGCAATTCCTGCTGCTTTTTCTGTGTATGGAGAATACTTCCTTCTTTGTTTCACTGTCCCCTAAATTTTTGCTGAAAACTGGACATTTTAAATAATGTAGCAACTTTGAAAAATCAATCTCCCTCTCCCCCAGGGTTTGTTGTTACTGTCTGTTGTCATTGTTGATATTTGTTTGCTCAGTAATATTCCTGAACTTTGTTGTATGGAGCCACTTCAGTCTCTACTCAATTAGTTTAAAGTTCAGATTATGATTACACAGTGATTTCCTTAAATGCCTAGAACCAAAAGGTTTCTCAGATTTTGCCAAAGGGCTGGTATGCACGTTGGCACAAGCTTTCCACAGTCAGCCAGACAGTAAATAACTCCACCTTAGCCTTCATTTCCTTGAAGTCAAAGTCAGTCAAAGATGATTGCTGGGGGCTTTCTCAGGTCTTTCTGGTACATGTGGAGGTTTCCAGGATAGGGGTCAAATCAGAGCTGCAGCTGCCAGCCTATGCCAAAGCCACAGCAACACTGACAGCCATAGCAACACCGGATCTGAGCTGTGCCTGTGACCTACACAACAGCTCACAGCATCGCCGGTTCCTTAACCCACTGAGTGAGGCCAGGGATTGAACCTGCATCCTCATGATACTAGTTGGGTCTGTTACCACTGAGCCACAGTGGGAATATTCTTTTCTTTTTACATAGAGGGGAGAGGAAAGAAAAGGCCATTCTAAAAATTTTATCATGGAAGTTTTCTCTCTTCATCTATTTAAATGCAGATAGTTGTCCTTGATGGGGTTATTGAGCTGAGTGTTACCAGATATTTCACAACTGTTTCAAAGGTATTTATTCCATCACTTCAGAATAGGTACTACATTTTGTTCTTGGTCTCAAGTACTCTTTCAAAACTAATAGAAAGAGATATATTTTAATACTTTATTATATGTATTCAATACGATACTAATTATGTTCTCAAATTACAATGCAATGAAGTTAGAAACAGAAGAAAATGATAGTAAAATTTTTTAATGTCAGTGAAAACTTACTATACAACTACAATAGTTAATATAATGTGGTATTGGAATAGGACTAGATGAATAGACAAGTGAAATAGAATAGCAAGTCCAGAAACAAGGCCATACCTACAGAAGAACACAGACTATGGCATAAGTGGTAATATAAATTAATGAACAAAGAACTGAGAATTATAAATGGTTCTTGGAAAATTGATTATCCAAACATTAAAAACAATGAATTCCTGCCTCATTTCACTTACAAAATCCAAATTTGAATAGATTAAAGGACAGATTGCAAAAAGCAAAACTAAATTGTTAGAAAAAATTACAGAAGACATTAAAAGCTTAGGGTAGGAAACATTTTAAATTATGACACCAAAAGACTATTTCATAAGTTTTAATGAATAATTTAAAATATTTGTGTAAAAATCATCAAAATTGGAAATCAATTAAAAAGACAAATATTAAAAAAAATAATATTCTGAAGAGGGAGCACAATTTACCAATACATATGCTCAGTATCAGTGAAAGAAAATAAAAATTAACATTGAAATGAGTCTGTTTTATATCTCTCAAGTTGGCATATATTTTAAAAGTCATGTAGGAGTTCCCATTGTGGCTCAGTGGTAATGAACCCAACCAGTATCCTTGAGGATGTGGGTTTGATCCCTGGCCTTGCTCAGCGGGTTAAGGATATGGCGTTGCTGTGAGCTGTGATGTAGTCTGCAGAGGCAGCTTGGGATGTGGCATTGCTGTGGCTGTGGCATAGCCTGGCAGCTACCTCCAATTTGACCCCTAGCCTGGGAACTTCCAGTGGGTGCAGCCCGAAAAGTTAAAAAAAAATGGAGGAAATAAAATCATGTAATAGATGTAATAGTGAGTGTATTTATTTCCTTGAGCTGTTATAATAAAGTACCACAGACTGGGCAGTTTGAAGGAGAGAAATTTCTTGTTTCATAGTTCTAACACCCAGAAGTCTGAGATCAAGGTGTTGGCAGCATTGGTACCTTCTGGGAGCTGGGAGGGAGATGGGTTCTGTGCTTTCTCTTAGCTTCTGGCAGTTTGCTGGAAATCTTTGGTGTTCCTTGGTGTCTGCTTTATCAGCCCAACCTCTGTCTTTATTCTTACATTCTGCATTCATGCATCTTTGACTAAATTTCCTCTGTTTTATAAGGACATCAGTCATTGGATTAGGAGCCTACCCTACTTCAATATGACATCATCCTAATTAGTTTCATCTGCAATGAGATTATTTACAAATAAATTCACATTTGATGTATTGGTGGTTAGGCCTGCAACATGAATTTTCTACATGATTTTTAAAGGGAATTTTGGAGGAGGACACAGTTGAGCCCATAACATCAAGTATTGCCAAGGATGTTGAGTAATACAAACTCTGTCACTGTTGTTGGAAAAGTAAGTTAGTATTATTGATTTAAAAAGCAGGGAGTTCCTGTTATGGCACAGCAGAAATGAATCCGACTAGCATCCATGAGGTTGCAGGTTTGATCCCTGGTCTCTCTCAGTGGGTCAAGGATCGAGCATTGCCATGAGCTGTGGTGTAGGGCACAGACGAGGTTTAGATCCCGCATTGCTGTGGCTACGGCCAGCAGCTGCAGCTCTGATTCAGCCCCTAGCCTGGGAACTTCCATATGCCCTGGGTGCAGCCCTAAAAAGCCAAAAAAAAAAAAAAAGCAATTTGACAATATCTATAAAAAATGTTGGGAGTTCATGTTGTGTGGCTCAGCAGGTAAGAACATGACAAAATGGACATAGAGTCTGTGAGGCTGTGGTTCAATCCTTGGCTTTGCTAAGTGGGTTAAGGATCCGGTGTTGTCATGAGCTGCAGTGTAGGTCACACGTACAGTTTGACTCTGGTGTTACCTTGGCTGTGGCATAGGCCTGCACTGCAGGTCCAATTTGACCCCTAGCCTAGGCACTTCCATATGCTACAGGTGGAGCCATAAAAAGAAGAAAAAATAAAAAGTGTTTATACCTAACTGTAACTCAGAAATTTTTGCTTCCGGATGTCTGTCCTAGAGCCACTGTTTTACAGTAGGCAGAAGATGATGTGTTTAAGCATGCTCACACTAGCGTCCTTTGAAATGGAGACAATGAGAGACTAGATAAATGGATGAGTGAAAATAAAAAATCTGGTATTTCATGTTTCAACAAGGGTAAAGCCCAGAAAGACCAAGTTATAGAGTGATTTATATTCTATGATAACATATGTTTAAAGTTAATATATACATATTATCTATAGCTCTCTGTATATGTAGGATTAAGTATATAAATCTGCCATGGGAAGGATACATAGCACCTTAGGGTAGTGGCTTTACTGAGGGGAGAGGGAAGGGGATGGTGTTTCAGAGCCTTCGGTTGGGCTGTAACTATAGTGTTTGGTTTTCTTTAAAAAAAAAAGAAAATATGGTATAATGTTATTGTTTCTTATATCTGGGTTTGTGTACATGGGTTTTCATTATATTACACTCTCTAATTTTTCATGTTTGAAATCTTTAATAAGAAAAATCTTTTAAAAAAATCATACGGTGGAACAAATGTGCTGACAATAACAAGATAATTTAGGAGTGATAAATTGTTAAAAATCTTAACCTTGAATTAAACAGAAACCCCACCAATTGGATGTATACACAGTAGGGGGCATGTGGGTCAAACGAATTTATTTGAATATCAATGATTAGATTTGACTACAGTTTCATGTGTCAGTACTTCTAAGTCCTGCCAACAAATCCAATTTGTCCTAAAGCTGAACAGTATGAGCAAAATGTCTGAAACAGAAAAATGACAGTACTTCTCAACTCTACTTCAGTCAAAGCTTATGTTGCTTAATATTACAGAAACTGGACACTCTTTAGAGGGACGATGACCAGAATGATGAGAGGAACTCTGAGTTGCTTCTTGTGCTGTACGTGGCTTAGAGAAGTTGTGGGAGTGGTAGCCATCCTTGCCTACTGCTATCCTGCAGAAGTGGGGTTTGGCTTGTTTTCTGTGGCCTGAAGGGTAGAACAAGAGTTAAGGGGCAAGAAGTTTCAAAGAGATAATTATCAAGGAGATAATTTCACCTTAATGTAAAGAACTTTCTAGTATGACATTCCTCACCACTAGACTTACTTAAGCAAAGACCCTGATTATTTGGTTGTGAATTCTTGGTTATTGGCTACACTATAACAGTGATTCCAGAATCTGGGGTTTCGTGGACCCAAAGAACATCAAATGAATAATTGGAGAACCAGCAAAAGGTTTTCAACCTACTATTTTGCGAAGGAAAATTGTTACAGAAAGACAAATAACACACACACACACACACACACACACAGTTTTCACCATTACTTTAAAACCAAAATTATGGAAGTACCTTCTTCCAGAATATTTTCTTTTCCTCTCAAGAAAAAAAAATTGGCCATTTTGCACTATTTTTAAAAAGTATATATTTAAATGTCTTCAAATAGAGGAAAATATAAAGATATTTTTAGTTTTTGTTAGATGGTATGTGATCATTTCCTTGGTTAAATATATCAGTTTGGGAATTTATCCATATAATTGTATACTATGCAATGGAATGCAAATATCCAAACTATTCTTGAAATTTATTTTTGTTTACAGTCATTGCCAAACATACTCCTTGGCCTAGAGGTGGAAGTAAATTCCCAATGTCATTTCTCTTAATTTAGAATATTCTACATGGGCTAAGAAAAGCCAGAGAACATCAGCTAATATAATTCTAGCCTCCCTTTTGTGCCTTTCTTTTTAGGCTGTAGTAGGTCAGGATTTGAAAGGCAGGTCTGCTGGAAGAAAGGAGCAGGGCAATGGGCTCCAAATAATTGCTTACGAGGGGGACCTTATACCTAGAGACAGAAATGCCCACATTGAATTGAATGCATCCAATGCAGGGGGGACATGGCTCCACCTTGTTCCTTACAATGTACACCTCCAAGGTCAGGGATCAATAAGATTGCACTTCCTCACAGACTGGGCCGATCCGGGGGACAGTGATTTATAAACAGTGTTCCTCATCCTCTGCACTTGCTGTTTTGGACCCTCCTGCTTTCTTGCTGAGGACTAGCCTGTGCATCCTAGGGTGTTTGGAAGCATTCCTGGCCTCCACTCATTAGATGCCAGCAGCACCTCCTTCCCACCCTACTTGTGACCATCAAAAATGTCCCCTGACATGCCAAAAGTTCCTTAGGGACCAAATTGCTGCCCCTTGAGAACTGCTCGTTGAGAAGACCTTTAGACTCTTCCCAGCCTGGGGATGTTAGGATCAATCTTCTTGAACTTCTCTGATGTATTTAAAAGGGGTTTCTAATAGTAACCCAAGAATCGCTCACTTGTTTTTATGATCTTTAAGTGTAAATGTAAATCAGGAAGGGCAGGGGGGTGGGCAGTTTTACAGGCTCCCTCCTATTTAGTCAGAGATATTTCATCATTTGGACATGGATAAAAATATCTGGGAACAAGTTTCATCTGCATTAGAGTATAGGGAAACTGGTGAACCTTTAAATACCATCCCTGCCCTTTTTGCATTAATCAGTCTTGATGATGGCTGTGGCCCTTTTATCATGCTGATGCTTCTTTTTAAAAAATTACTTCAAAGTATTTGGAAAACAGTTGAAGAGTTTTGTAGTCTGACCATTACATTTCCATCATCCTCTGAAAGCCATCAAAAAGTTAACTTCATTATTTGGGGAAAATCCCCACTTATATAGGCAACTTTCTCTCAAACACATACATATGGCTTCTCTTATTCTAGGTTTGGCTTTCTGCCTGGATCAAAAGTAGGAACTGATCTGAATTTGCCTTTAAGAGATTTGTGATCTGACTTTTGTTTTCCAGTTCTGTTGCAACCACACTCTACCCAGATGTAAAATAGTCTCTTTGGTTCATCTGGTGGAAAATTATACTTTGTAGAGAGGAACTAAAACTACATCTGTAAGGCACCATTGGAACTTAAGAAAAATAGCAAAAAGAATGAAGTGTTATACCACTTGAATGTTTTTCAGGATTATTTAGGCAGAGAGTAAAGAACAGAGGTTGGAGCAAAGCATAATTTGCATAAAGATTTTTTTTGGTGCTAGAATAAGTAGTTCTAAAGTAAATTTCATACAAGCTAAAATCCATCTCAGGTTCTTATTAGATCTGTGTATGGTGTCTGGATCTCTACACTTCCCAAAATTTTGACTGTTTGGAATCCCATTTATTCCAATAAAAGAAAGAAATCCAAGGCACCAATGATGGTAGATGAATGTTCAGTGAACTGCTACAGAGAGGTATCTTAAAGAAATTAGAAGTAGTAGCCCAGTTGTTCTAAGATATCCTAGTCCCATGAGTTGGAAATCATTAACTGCTTGGAAAAAATACTATAAATGATATAGAGTCAGAATGGTGGGGTTTGTATATGTGTGTGTGTGTGTGTGTTTTGTTTTTATGCTAATGCATTTTGTTTTGTTTGTGAATGGGGCAAGACTTCTTGGTTAAGACATAGATATTGCCAGAGTCAAAAACAAAAATAAACTGAGAAACAACTTTTAAAATTTCCATCATGGCCTGATTACCTGGTTTCCCTTGGGGTACTTGAGAATGAGGAATCACCTTTCAGGAAGGTCGAGGTCACATACCACCTGAGTTTGAGGTTGACAAAGCTCTTCTACTTATTCTCTCATGCCCTTTTCTTAGGAAATTAATTATGATCTCATCTCTCGCTTTTTTGTCCATACTTTTCCATCAATAACTATCTGAATACCTATTCAAGTCTCTTTTTGTTGCTTTGCTCATAGTTGTAGGAAATTTCCCAATTATGGCTTGTGCAAATGTCTGTTATTTATTTTTTACTTTTCAGATGCTGAAAATTTAAATTTTTAATTGAAATATAGTTGATTTACAATGTTGTTAGTTTGAGGTATACAGCTAAGTGATTCAGTTATATGTTTATGTGTATGTATATATAATTATATATATACATGCATACACATACATGTATACATATATTCTTTTTGAGATTCTTTTCCATTATAGGTTATTATAAGATATTGAGTATAGCTCCCTGTGTTATATATCAGGCTCTTGTTGGTCATGTTTTATACATAGTAGTGTGTATATTTTAACCCCAAACTCCTAGTTAATTCCTCCCCCGTCTTTCCCTGTGGTAACTGTAGGTTTGTTTTCTATGCCCATGAGTCTATTTCTGTTTTGTAAGTAAGTTCATTTATATCATTTATATCTTTTTAGATTCCACATGTAAGTGATGTCATATGACGTTTGTCTCTGTCTGACTTACTTTACCTAGTGTGGAGATCTCTAGGTTCATCCATGTTGCAGCAAATGGCATTATTTCATTCTTTTTTATGGCTGAGTAATATTTCTTTGTATATAGGTATCACATCTTCTTTATCCATTTCTCTGTTGATGGACATTTATGTTGCTTCCATGTCATAGTTATTGTAAGTCATGCTGCAATGAACATTGTGGTGCATATATTTTTTGAAGTACAGTTTTTCTGAATATATGACCAGGAGTGGGATTGCTGGCTTATACAGTAACTCTATTTTTAGTTTTTTAGGGAAACTATGAATTTTTCCATAGAGGCTGCACCAATTTATATTCCCACCAAAGGAGAGTTCCTTTTTCGCCACACCCTCTCCAGCATTTATTATTTGTAGACTTTTTGATGATGGCCATTCTGGCCAGTGTATGGTGGTATCTCGTTGTAGTTTTTATTTGTATTTGTTAGCAAGCAATGTTGAGCATGTCTATTTAGATATTCTGCCCATTTTTAGATTGGGTTGGCTTTTTGGAGCTGTATAAGCTATTTGTATATTTTGGAAATTAATCCCCTATCACATCATTTGCAGATATTTTCTCCCATTCTGTAGGTGGTATATGACTGAGAAAAGATGCTTGTTTTTCTGTTTCTTTTATCACATTTCAGATGAATGCATTTCTTTAAGAATTTACTATTGGTTTCAGAAGGGTTCTTTGACACATAAGTTGCCCTTCTGGAAAATGAGGGCTTTTTATTACTTTCCTATAAATATCATATGCAACTTTTATTTTTTATATTAACCATATTATTAGACTTTCATTTTATTTTTCTCACAGGATCTTCTTACATGAGAATAGAAAGCTTTGAAGCTTTTCGTGCTCTCAAACTGTCCATTTGCCCCTTTGGAGCAAGTGTTACTTCAGGATAGATGGTTACTGGTAAATCGGCATCAATGGCAGTAGCCCTAGGACTGCTTGAGTATCCAAGAGCTCAGGGGGAGCAGGGCAATAAGAATGAGACCCACAGAGAAAGTGAGATAGTCAGATAGGAATGGGGAGAATTATGACCCTGATGCCTACAAGAGTAAGACAGGAGAAAGGAATTAACTTTCTGGTGATACTAGGGAGAGAGAGTATAAATGGGAAAAGCACACAAGTAAGGCAGTCAGGGATTATTAGCATATGATAAAATTATAATAAAGACTTCTTTACATGGAGTCAATCCCTTATACCCTGATTGACCTAGTCTCACATCAAAAAGAATTTTATAGACTGACAAAAGAGTGATTGCTAGCTTCTTATACAAACGACTTATGTTAATATTAATATGTAAAAAAGTCCTGGTCTCTGTTTCATATATTCCCAGGAGTGTTGGAAGAACAGCCAATTTAGAAAAAGTCAATGAAATAATTTCCACACAAATTCATATAAAAGGGCACTGACACAGGTCTAACAGCAAGAATTACATTTTATTCATAGTGAGCCATTCCAGGCTCCTGTATAAATTCTTCTACATATCTGGACATGGTGCCTATTTTGTTTATCATTATATTGTTAGTGTCCTGAGGAGTACTTAGCACAGAGTAGGCCTACAACAAATATTGTTGAAAGAGACTGATATTCAGAGATATTAAGTATCTTACTCAAGATTATATAGCTCAGTATAGCAATTGTCACAGCAAAAATTCCAATTCAGATCTGGCTCCAAATTCATGGTTTTCATGTTCACTTATGCATAATGTAGTTTATTAAATGTACCATTTCTATCAAGCCAAATTATGGGTACATTAAACACTACAGAAAAGCTCTGATTAAAATGTTATATAATATTTGATACATAGAAATAATTGATTTGACTTTATAAAGCATAATAACACCAACACTGGTTAACTCACTGTTTAGATTAAAAACTGGAATGTTATTGAAATCACCTGAGTTTGTGTCTTCCTCTAAAATTCATTCATATATTTCTACTCCAGAAATAACTGATTCCTTTACCTTCTTCAAAAAGATTTTACATATGTAGCAATCTCTAAATAAAAAGAGCATTTAATTAATTATATAATTATGTATGTATTATTGCATTGTATAATTTTATAATATACAATTTTCTTCAACTTGCTTTTTAACTCAGCTTTGTTTCTATGATTCATCTATCATATTCCATTAGCTATCGTTCATTTTAACAGCTATATAATATTCCATTATGTGACTATGCCATATAACTCAGCTTTGTTTCTATGATTCATCTATCATATTCCATTAGCTATCGTTCATTTTAACAGCTATATAATATTCCATTATGTGACTATGCCATAATCAACTTATCCAGTTTTCTTTTTCAGTCAATGCTTTTGTTACCTGATTTTCTTTTATTTTAATTATTGTTGTCAGTTATACAATTCTTATATCTTCTGGGACTCTAATGCAAGTTTCTCTAGGTTCCTAGGAGTAAAATTCCTGGGTTATAGCTAAGTTCATATTTAGATTTACAAAATGACTGTTTTTTCAAATTAGATGTTCCAATTAAATGCCCCTTAAAACAGTTTATATTTTTCATCACTCTGCTTTCTTAATATAAATAAAACGAAATCAGTTGTGAGCTTAATTTGTACTTCTTTGATTACTAATGAGGCTGAAACATTAAGTATTTCCTCTCATTTGAAATGCTTGTTTGGTCATTTATTTTTGTTTTGTTTTTTGATGGGAGTAGACTAGTTCTTTTTCATGGTGCTTGACAAATGTAATTATACTTAATAGATACTAATGATTTATTGACTCTATATGCCAGAAATAGTTTGTGATTTGTATTCTGTTTTCTTTATGGTGTCTTGATAAATAGAAGTTTTAGAAGTTTTTTTCTATTAATATAGTTTAGAAATTTTTGTTTAAGGCTGACAGTTTACCTATTCTGAGATCATACAAGTTATCTTCTAAACTCTTTTGAAAGTTTAAAAAATTTCTCTTTTGGAGTCAAATATTTAGTCAACCTGGAATTTATGTATATGTATTATATTATCAAAAAATGAAGGCTTTTTTTTTAAATTAGCTTACTTTCTCTGTGGTCAGTAATATCATCTTTGTCATTATATCAAGTTCTGTTAAGCATAGGTCTGTTTCTGGGCGTCTCATCTATTGAGTATTCTGTTCCAGTGGTCAGTTGGTCTCACTTTGAATTAATATCACATGGTATTCATCAGCATAGCTCTATAATAAAGCTTAATATCTGGTAACACAATTTTTCTGAAGTTATTCTTTTGTTATGTTTTACACATTATTGGGCCTTTCAAATAAGTTTTACAATTAACTTGTTTCCTTGAAAACTCTGTTAAATTTTGATTAAATATGTAGTAAAGTTTAAGGAGAACTGACATTTTTATAATATTGAATTATTTCATCTTCTCATCCATGAACATGGTATATCTATGTGTCAAGATTGAAAGCTACTTTTAAAACATCGAGTTTTCAAGGAAACAAGTTAATTGTAAAACGTAACTGAAAGGCCCAATAATGTAGGTTATATCACTTTATATGTCTGTGTTTTAAAAATAGATTTCAATAAAATTAAGCCTTCCTTGCAGCAACATGGATGGAATTAGAGACTGTCATACCAAGTGAAGTAAGTCAGAAAGAGAAAGACAAATACCATATGATATTACCTATATTTGGAATCAAATATATGGAACAAATGAACCTTTCCACAGAAAAGAAAATCATGGACTTGGAGAACAGACTTGTGGTTGCCGAGGGGGAGGGAGTGGGATGGATTGGGAATTTGGGGTTAATAGATGCAAATTATTGCCTTAGCAATGGATAAGCAATGAGATTCTGTTGTATAGCACTGGGAAATATATCTAGTCACTTATGTTGGAGCATGATAATGTGAGAAAAAAAGAATGTGTGACTGGGTCACCTTGCTGTACAGTAGAAAATTGACAGTACACTGTAAACCAGCTATAATGGAAAAATTAAAAATCATTATAAAATTAAAAAATTAAGCCTTTCTTTAGATTTTTGCACACCACCTTTTAAAATATATTTCACTGTATTTTTATATTAATAATATATTTTAATTATGCTTTCTAAATCTATAGCTGGAACATATTAACACATTAATTTTTAAAAAAAACTTTATTGAAATAGTTGATTTACAATGCTGTGTTAATTTCTGATATACAGCAAAGTAACGTGTATATCACACACATAAACCATACATATGCTTTTTCCGTTATGGTTTATCATAGGACACTGAATATGTTTCTCTGTGCTATATACAGTTTGGCCTTGTTGTTTACTCTCTGTGTATAAAAGGTTACATCTGCTAACTGCATCTTCCCCCTCCATCCACATTAATCTTTAAATATTATTATATTTCAGGATCTCTGATAAACACTAAGTAATTGTAGTATTTTGTTGGTAGTGTCTTTGTGTTTCTATGTAGACAATTGTATCTGTTAATAGTGAAATTTTAGTTTTTTCAATTTTTTTGTAACTCTGGCTTTACAAACTATATAGGATCTCCAGTACATGTGGCTTCTAAGCACCAGAAATGTAAATAGCATAACTGGGCAACTTAATTTTATTATGTTTAGATAATAATCTGTATAATAAGATCTAGTGTGTAGATCTAATACTTTTGTTCTGTCTTTTTTAAAATATAGAAATTACTCATTTTTACATTATTTCTTTTTAATCTACATATTCAGCAATTTCTTGGATCAACATTTCTTCTTGCATTTCTTATCTAGAATCTTTCCTCCCTTAAGTACATTTTTTAGAATGTACATTTGCAAAAGTCTTTGGTGGTAAACTTTTTTTTGTTATATATTTATTTTAATAATGACCTTGAAAAGGAATTTTTATGACAACACAATTTAGGCTGATCGTTATGTTTCTCAGTATTTTGAAGATATTGCTCTAGGACTCTATTAAACTAATTTTCTTTCTTATAGATGTTCTGATTTTTTCTCTGACTGCCTTTCAGATACTTTATTGTTGGTGTTCTCAAGTTTTATTATGTTTTACTTACAGCTTTTTCTGTGGTTATTATGCCTATCCTAATTCTTATAAGGCTCTCATGTTCATAAGACTCAGCAATTTTCAGCCTGATTCTCAATCATTCCATTACTGCCTCTCTGTATTATTTTTTCAAGGACTACAATTAGATATATGTTTGAACTTCTTTGTTTATTCTATCTTCAATGATTCTTAATCTTTTATATTTTATGCCCTCTCAACTGAAAGTTCTTTACTTCTTGCTTCTTGTTCATTGTCTCTTTAGCTATGTCTAGAAAGTTATTTAATATAACCATTGAGCTTTTAATTTAAATAAATATTTTTTTATGTAAACTTCTACTTGATCTTTTTACAATCTACTTGGTCATTTTTAATAATGTCTTTTCTTATTTTTACTGTGTTTTTAAAATTTTTAAGACATTTGGTATCATTTTACATTTTCCACCAGCTATTTCTAATATATCCAGGTTGTGAGAGTTTTATTCTTGTTTCTGATGACTCTTATTCATGGCAGCTTATTTCATTTGTTAGTAAGTGATATTTGTATTATTTGTTTATTTTTCGCTTTTCAGGGCCACACTTGCAGCATATGGAAGTTCCCAGGCTAGGGATCAATTTGGAGCTACAGCTGCCAACCTATGCCACAGCCATAACAACACGGGATCTGAGCCACATCTGGGACCTACATCACAGCTCATGGCAACACTGGATCCACAACCCACTGAGCCAGACCAGGGATTGAATCTACATCCTCACAGATTCTAGTCACGTTGGTTTTCTGATGCACCGTAATGGGAACTCACAGTGATTTTTTTTAAAGTGAATTTTAATTACATAACTTTTGAGAATTCTGAAGGTCTAAACTAGGCTGGCTTTCTTTCTACCACAGAAGAATGGTATTTGCTTCACTCAAGCCAAAGACACATATATCTGCAACCTATATGTCTATAAAACCTATAGAGATAGGTATCTGTAGTTCCTATGGGGCATCTTAATGTTCAGTATCTCTATCTTGCAGATGACTTACGTGTCTCCTGAGCTGCTGCTAGAATGGGGGGACCTTGACTTCTGTTTTGTTTACTGGCATTATTCAGGGTTTAGCTTGCTGTTCTTTTAATTCTTCCCCCACATATCTTTTATTTATATTATCTTAATCTTTGTTGATTTTCTATGGTTTTTTTTTTGAGCTCAAATCTAATTTAAAAAGCAAGTATGTTGTAGTTATGCAGGATCAACTTGCATTGTCATAGGAGGACCATTTGGAACATCTGTACTACCATTCTGATAACATCAAAAGTCAGTGCCTGACATTTATTTGATACCACATGGGCTTCTTCTAGAGCCCTACAGCATTTCTGGATTAGAGAGTGTTTGTTATAGAGCTTCTAGCAGTGAGATTAAATTGATTCACTTTATTTTTCTTATATTCCAAGACTTTTTTGAGCTTCATAAAAATCCAATTATGTTATCAGATTAAACTGATTATTTTAATAAAGTATGGACAAAACAAAATTTTTGAAAAGCAGACACAGGTTTCATACTTATGGTCTTCCTTGGGAAAATAGTTTCTAAGAAGGTTATAAATATACTTTTTAAATTTTTCTCAAATTTATGCTTCTAGACCATATTGTCAATGATTATGGAGAAACACAGCATATGGAAAGAGTACTAAATTTGGGATCAGAGAAATGACTGTAATCTCAGTTTAGACACTAAGCATAAGATTTTTTAACAATGTAATTTATTTCTCTGAGCCTGTACCTCTTCATTTGTATAATGGAGATTATTTCTATTTCACACAGTTATTTTAAGAATTAAGTCAAAGAAGCACTTGTGGAATTACCTATGACAATGTCCAGTAAAGGAGAGCAAAATATGGCACCCCAAATATTCCTCTTTGGCATAAAAATTATCTTGAGCTGATTATTTTTTAAGAAATATCAGACACAGGGGAAGCTCTGAAAATTGTTCTTCTTACAACTGACATGCACATAAATATAATGGAAATCTCCGTTTATGAGTGTATTTGCCTCTCTGTAGTACAAAATCTCTAGACACCCACTTCAATGGAGAGAGGAACTATACTGTTCCATTTTCTTTGCCTGATAACCTTCCATAACTGACTTAGGCCTCCCTTTCCCAACATCTTTTGTCTTTAGCTAGAACTTGTATATAATGCATGGCTTGGGCCATTTGGGGGAGTTATTCCATTTTGCATGGGTATATTCCAGGTATACATGTTATTAAACTTCTGTTTTTCTTCTGTTAATCTGTCTTTTAGTATAGGGCATCTCAACCAATAACCTAGAAGGATAGAGGGATAATTATTTTTCCTCTCCACCAGTTTGGTGACCCATGATGGTATGTGTTGAGACACCAGCCTCATTCCAGAGCCTGGAGATGGGATCCTGGAAAACCGGTAGAAGCTGGCAAAAAGTAAGAATTCTTTCCAAAGTTTGCTCTCTCATTTTTCTCTCTGTATATCCAGTTGAGAGGAGAAGGTAAAAATTTGCCTCTTCCTTTCCAAATTCAGACTAGCAGGAAAAGATATTTGTATGAACTAGTTTTTTTGGGTATGGCAAGTGGTAATGATTTTTGTTATGAGAGTTCTTGTTTTCTAGTTTTCCCTTTCCTCCCAGAAATGGTCATTGTTTTGTCTCTATCTTTTGTATCTTCTGTTATAAGGAGGAGACCCATGGGCAAGATGAAGTTTTCCTTTTCTCCTATTTCTTTGTTCTGAGAGTTTGGCTCTATGGCCAGTGAGGATTCTCTCTGCCAGCTAAAGCCGACTGAGCGTCCATACCATGAAGTGACTAGCAGTATTCTTTTTGTCTAGTGGAGCCTGGTTCATAGGAAACTTGTCTTAAGGGGTCCTGGTCCATAAAAGGCCTTTGTTATGTCAACCTTTATAGTCTCATTCATGCTGGAAATGTCCCATTCCAGTAGTGCCTGCCCTATGTCACAGATTTGAGGGGCTATAAGTAAAGGCATTTTGTGTTCTCCTGAGAGACCAAAGATACTCTTTTCACTAATACTGTTCTTACCACCTGTGACAATGAAGGTCTTTGCTTTCTTAGGCAAACACTGGGAGTGAAAATTTTGAATCATGGAGGCTGCATCTTCTGCAGTGTCTTCTTTTGTCTGCAGTTAAGTCATAACAAAGCTTGTTGGTATGAGTCACTATTAAGATAAACACACCATTGAAGATTCTACTTGTCAATGGCCAGATGATGCATCTTTTGAACTGGAAAAACTTCTATATTTGAAAATTTTTTTTCAACAACCGTCTTATTGGTATCTATGAATAACATTGGAAAGAATACACAATGGAGTATGGCATCTAGTCTTAGGGGTTTCCTTAATGAGACAAAATTATACAACCCCCCCTTTTTTACTTCTAGTTTCAAAAGATCCTGTCAAATTTATGAAGAGTTGAAAACGTTGGTGGACATTCACATTTCCACTTCCAGGTACTTTGATTGGCTGCTAAGGGTGTCTTTTACTATAATACTAGTTAACAGGAAAGCTAGATGGCCCCCTGTGGAAAATATTCCTCACAGAGGTAACAGCTGAACAGAATTTCCCCCAGGCTCTCCTACACATGATCAGAAGATGGCTCAGCTAGACGTTGATATAAAGGAGCTGATAAAAATAATAGCAGAGCTTTTCCTCCTAAGGTGAACTGGTTGAGGTTGAATTTTACACTCAAAAAAAAAAATGGTAAGACTTTATAACAGCTTTACAAAAGCACATCATTAAATTTTGAAGTTCTAGAATATAGGATTCTTTTGATTTCCACCTTAGTTGGAACTCTTTTGTTTTTGTTTTTGTCTTTTCAGGGCCACACCCATGCATATGGAGGTTCCCAGGCTAGGGGGTCGAATCAGAGCTACATCTGCCAGCCAAAGCCACAGCCACAGCAGTGCAGGATCTGAGCCACATCTGGTACCTACACCACAGTTCAAAGCAACACTGGATCCTTAACCCACTGAGCAAGGCCAGAAATCAAACCTGCATCCTCATAGATGCTAGTCAGATTTGTTTCTGCTGAGCCATGATGAGAACTCCAGAAATCTTGTTGATATAAAGAAGAAAATTGAAGGTAATGCATTTGAATGGGCAGGTCAGCCCCTTGATATAATTCAGGGTACACTCCAATACCTTGAGGAATTAGAAACAAATGTCCTTGTCATAAAAATCTTTACAAACCCAGAAATGCAGCTCTAGAAACAATCCAGAGTCCACCTATCCTTACCAATCCCCCAGTCTCCTTATTGATCTCAAAATGTTTGCAGATACCCCCAAATTTTCATCTGGGAAAAAACTTGTACACTTTCTCTGAAAAGTTTTAACTGTATGAACAGGTAAACTTATTCCATCTGCCAGAACACAATTTGGGTCCAACTTAAAAACACTGAGTTTTGTGTGGTATCTGACTCATGGCAAAAATTTTAGAATTAAAGCTATACCATTTCTATTTGTATCTGCCTATATGATTATGTGTATCTATATGTGAAGGTCATAGGTATGGTATTTTTCTACCTCTAGATTGTATTGTCAAGATTAATTTGTAAAAATTCTACTTGGTTGGCTTGAAGGGAAATGCTAGGTAGATGGGGCATTCCAAAATTCACAGAAATAAAAAATATGATCTGGAAAAAATCTTTAAACGAAAGTTAGTTGAAGTTTGTTGGTTTAATTAAAAGAGACATGTCTTCAGTATTAGTAGCATTAAATATAATACAGACATCCATTTCTTATTCTACGTGGGATTTACTATTCAGGTAAGCTCATGCTGTATTTGCCAGAAAGAGAAAAACAACTTATGATGGCTAATTTTATGAAAGTTTCATAAAATATTAATCTATGATTATTAAAAGCAAAAGAATTAAGTAGTTGTAGGTAGACTAGAAGTTTATAAATACACTTTTCAACAATGAAGTTTTATACGAAATATTTCCTTTAAAATAATTGCCAAAATCTTTTTAGTACTTGAAACCTTAAAATTTTGCTAAATTAAAGAATATAAATTCATTGAATATTTATATAATTTCTAAATAAGAAAATCTTGAGTGGTAGATTCTCTGTAATGAAAAAAGTAGACAAACCAAAGCTATTTGGTTATATTAGTAAACATATCTCATTGGAAAATTATACTATAAGAAAGGCATATGCTCCTAGAGATTATGAAATGTATTTGGAAATTTACTATATGCTTCTAGAGATTATGAAATGTATTTGGAAATTTACTAATCTAAAAAATGTTGTAACAGACCATTCACAATTGCTTACTTTTGAGTTTTCACTGGAAATTAAGGCTTCTGTGAGTTAAAAATTCTAATATATTTAAATTAAAACTACTAGCAATAGTAAGAGAAACTATTCCATCTCTGTATGCAAAGAAAGTACTGTATGTGTGGGGGTAACTAAATGTGATATATGGAGATGCATTTGTTAAGGGAAATGAAAGCAATTTTGTCCCAAGGAACAACTGGCTATTTCAGAATGGATAAGATGAGACTAAAGAACAATCTAAATGGATATGAAAAGTAGGGAAGAGAGAATCCTACCTTATGGGGTTAGGATGGCTAAAATTGAATTATTATTATAAAGATTTTTAAAAATAAGCTTCAATATCAATGTTGTACTTATGTGAAACTTAATTTTCTTACATATGCTAGAAGGACAAAATTATCTGACTAGGTGAGTAAACCTGCAGGTGCAGGGACCTCAGGATATCTCTATTAAATACCTACTTGCTTGCATCATACAGGTCTGACTTTGGGAGCCCACTGCTTCCTGAAATGAGACACAACGTTTAACTGAACTAACGTATTTCAAGACTAAGGCCGATTCAGTGAGATACGGAGCACTCTTTCAACTCAACTTCTGTACTATGAAACTTCTTGGAGAAATTTCAGGGGCAGGACTGGAGGTAAACAAAGTACGCCTCCCCAAAATATGCCTCTTTGGCTTGTGGATTACCTGGAGCTGGTTATGTTTAAGAAACAGCAGACACAGGAATAGCTCTGAAACCCAGTAGAAGTTACCCTCTTCTAAGAGAATTCACATCTATAAGAGAAACCTCCTCCTCTGTACCAAGAAGAGAAGAATGACTAGACCTCTAGAAATCACTGGAGAAGGTAATGACTTAAATCCACTTAACAACCATGCCTTGTAATCATGTGACTGGCTTCCTTGCCTAACCCACAATATCTTCTTCATCTTTAGCTGGAGATCATATTTAAGGTGGTGGCTTGGGCCATTTGGGGCAGTTATTCAGTTTTCCTGGATATTTCCTGGGTATATGTCCCATGTATACTCAGTTTTCCCTGAATATCTCCCAGGTCAGTAAACTTGTTTTTCTCCTATCATCTGTTATGACAGAGGGGTCTCAGCCAAGAACCTTGAAGGGTAGAGGAAAAATAATTTCCCCCTCTATACAAGCACATAGTGGACGCTTGGACAGTGTTGTTTTTTTCTTTCCTTCTCGTGGCATCTTTAAGCTGATATATTTTTGAAATGATACATTTAATCATATCTTGAATTTTCCTCATTCACCTCCAGGGGAGTTCTATCAGCATTATCTCTGTGTTTAAGTTGAGAATTAAATTTTCTAAACTCCTACCTATAAGTCACTTTCAAGATATGGTAACTTAGGTCTGATTGTACTTAAAAAATGCGAACAATGCTTATGTAACTTTAGTTAGGGAACATCTGGAGCTGATTTCCTAACTTTGATTAACAGAACCAGCCTGATGAATTCCAGATGTTTAAACATGGCTGGATTTCTTAGACTCACTGGATTATGAGAGTGAATACATGGAAAGAAGGGAAAAATTTACAAGAACTAGGTGCCAGAGTGGCCAAGGGGGTTTTGGGGTGTTGGCTTAGTTGGGGGTATCTTTCTAAATGAACATCCCCATTAAAGTTTTATGCATGTTATTAAGACAAAGGTCCAATCCTTGATAACCCAATAGTATGTCTTAACTCATTCATATTTATTCCTACAGAGTTATATTTTTGAGCATCTACTACATCTAAAGTCTTGTGGTTAGAAAGATAAATCAAAACACTCCTTGCCTTTGAGTCACTCAGTTTAGTGGAGGAGTCAGGCATGTGAACAGTAATTATAATCTATTATAACTTCTATATTGAAATGCTGAGTGCAGAAAGTAACTGGGTCTTCCAGGGAAGTCAAAATGGTTTCAAAGAGGGAGACACTGGGCTTAAGATTTCTATACATTACCTCTACTGATTGTGTTTAGTTGTGCTAACATAATACAGCTTCCATATAACTGTATGTTCCATAGATCACGGGGCCATTTATATGTCATAAAAACACATTTTTAAAAAAGCCCAATCCAGTGTCACAGCAGTAAAAACATCAATATGAATCATATGGACTGCCCATCATTTGGGAAAGCTTTTAGAAAAACAATATTATTAGTCTTTCCTTCCTGTAAATTATGTTTTTAAGAATGCCTTTGCCTTTTGCAGCCTTCTTCTTACTCTAACCCATGCCCAATGTCATGGCCAGAAAATCAGACATGTTATGAGTTTCAAAATTATAAGTCTTTGAGGGGGAAAGGTGCCATTTTGTGACATTTTAGTTCTCGTAAAATCTGCTCCATTCCCCCCTCCCAAGGAAATATCAACACTGAGTGAAAAGACAAAATGCATACCCTAAGTAGAGGAATCTGAATGCCCTATTGACAGTAATTTTGAAAATAATTAAAATGCATTGTAATAGCATGATTTCAGAGGTAGAATGAGCTTGAGTATTAAGCTGCTGCCAAGAATAAAAAGGCCACTAATTCTTACACAAATGTTTTCAGTGAAAACTAATGTCCCACCAGACTCAAATGTGTGTCAACTCTTTTCTTTACTCAGTTACAACCAGCAATTTCTTTTCCTTTGTATTCAGTGTCTCGGTACCTCCTTGTCTATCAAACCTAAACTTCCCATTTACTCCTATAAATTCTTTCTGTACATTAACAAGGATTGTCCACTTTGACAGGTATGTCAGAGAAGCTATACCAACAGACCTGGCTATACCTTCTTCCTGGAATATGTCCTGAGCCTTAAAATCTTCCCCCAGGAAATGACTACTTACCTTTCACAACCTGGTTTACATATCTTTACATGATCTTCATCACCCCTGTAACTGCATGCTCAGTGTTTGTCTTTCTCACCTGATTATGAGTTCCAGGAGAGGAGGAGCTTTGGGGTCTGTATTCATCATTGTATCTTCATTGTATCTCCATCATGCTCATTGTAGTCATGCAGAAAATAGTTGCTGAAAAGAAAACATTCAAAATATTTATCACTGTAATAGTTTATGCTCTAGTAATATCTTGCCTGATCTGTCTAGAAGGTATTTTTTTTTTTTTTACCTTAGAGGCTTCAACACACTGTTCTCTCTGTCCAGACCAACTTTCTCATAAATGATTATATCTTGACCTTCAGGTCTCAGCAGAAACCTCACCTCTTCATGAAGATCTTCTCTCATCAACCTAAGTGAGTAGTTATTTTCTACCTTATTTGTTTTCTTCATGGTGCTCATCAGGATTTATTGTTACCTTTTGAACATGAAAAAAATTCAGTATATGAGTTGAAGGCAGGACTGTGTTTCCCAATACTTAGCCAGGTGTTGACTAGACAGACAGATGCTCCTATTTTAACTGAATGAATAGAAGTTACATAGATGAATTTAGTGAATTTCTATATATATTGTAAGTTAGGCACAGGGTCCTGTGGCTTCTCATCACTATTATTCTATATCTAGCATGCTTTTTTGTATATATATTAGGAGTTAATACATTTTTATTTTTATCTATTTTTAAAAAGGTTTATTTTGTCTCATATGAGTATCGCTACTCCAGCTTTCTTTTGATCCCCATTTGCTTGGAATATTTTCTTCCATCCTCTCACTTTCAATTTGTATTTGTCCCTAGAAGTGAGGTGGGTCTCTTGAAGACAGCATATATATGGATCTTGTTTTTAATATCCACTCAGCCAGTCTATGTCTTTTGGTTGGGGCATTTAGCCCACTGACCTTTAAGGTGATTATTGATATGTATGTTCTTATTGCCATTTTATTAACTGTTTTGGATTTGTTTTTGTTGCTCTTTTTTTTCCCTTCTCTTGTGGTTTGATGACTCTTTAGTGTGGTATTTGAATTGATTTTTCTTGTGTATCAGTTGTAGATTTTTGGTTTGCAGTTACCCTGAAGTTTCGATATAGTAATGTGTGTATATATATATATATATATATATTATAAACATATATATATATATAGACTTATATATACACACATATATATACACACACATATTATACACATATACACACATACACATATGTGTATAATATATACATATATATGTATATTATACACATATATATATATACACATATATATGTGTATATTATATATACACACCCCCTAAAGTTTTGATATAGGAATGAATATATATTGTATATTATATATATATATATATATATGATTGTTTTAAGTTGTTGGTCTCTTAATTGCAAGTGCATCTCCAGTATCCTGCATTTGTATCCTCCTCTTCTTACGATTTTGATTTTGGTAGCATATTTGCTCATGGATGATTTCCTATCTTTACTGTATATATGCCTTTACTGGTGAGCCTTGTCATTTGTGGTATTTGTGTTTCTAGTGGTGACCTTTTCTTTTCTGCCTAGAGACGTTCCTTTAGTATTTGTTGTAAAGCTGGTTTAGTGTTGCTGAATTCTCTTAGCTTTTGATTTCTCCTTCTAGTCTGAATGAGAGCCTTGCTGAGTAAAGTAATCTTGGTTGGAGGTTTTTTTCCTTTCATCACATTAAGTATATTGTGCCACTCCCTTCTAGCCTGCAGTTTCAGCTGAAAAAATCTGCTGATAACCTTACCGGGGTTCCCTTGAATGTCATTTGTCTCTTTTCCCTAGCGGCTTTCAACATTTTCTCTTGTCTTTAATTTTGGTCAGTTTGATTAATATGTGTCTTGGGGTGTTCCTCCTTGGGTTTACTTTATATGGTATTTGTTGTGCTTCTTGGATTTGAGTGAATGATTCCTTTCCCATGTTAGGGAAGTTTTTGGCTATTATCACTTTGAATATTTTTTGTCTGTCTCTTTCTCTCTCTTCTCCTTCTGGCACTTCTGTAACATGGATGTTGGTGTGTTTAAGTTGTCCCAAAGTTCTCTTAGACTGTCTTCATTTCTTTTCAATTTTTTTTCTCTTTTATATTCTTATCAGTGATTTCCACTAGTCTATCCCCCACCTCTTATTTGTTCTTCTGCCTCCTGTATTCTGCTGTTGGTTGCTTATAATGAATTTATTTCAGTTACTGTATTTTGTATCTCTGCTTGCTTAAGTTTTATATCTTGTATTTCTTTGCTCAGTATTTCCTGTAAATTATCAGTCTTTGCCTCCAGTTTATTTCCAGTGTCTTACATCATCTTCAGCATCATCAGTCTTTGTCTTTAATTTTGTCTTAAGTCTTTTTCCTGGAAGCTGATCATCTCCAGATCACTTAGCTGTTCTTCTGGGGTTTTTCTTGCTCCCTTATCTGAGTTATAGTTCTCTGCCTTTTCATTTTTACAGGTTTTTGGTGTGGTCTCCTTTTTGCAGACAATAGAGTTGTAGCCTCTCTTATTTCTGATGTCTGCCACCCTGTGGCTGAAGTTGGTATGGGGGCTTGCTCTAGGCTTCCTGATGGGAGGGACTGGTGCCTGCCCATGGTAGATGGGGCTGATTCCCAGCTCTCTGGTGGGTGGGACTTTGTCTCTGGGTGAGATTAGAGGTGGCTGTGTGCATGCCTGAGGGGTCTTTAGGCAGCCTATTTACTGATGGGTGGGGCTGAGATCCCACCTGGATTATTGTTTGGCCTGGGGCTTCTCAGTGCTAATGGGTTGGACCAGATTTTTCCAAAATGGCCACCTCTAGAGGAACACATGCCAATGACCTTGCCTCAATGTTCTTCCCCCACAATGAGCCATAGTCACCCCCCGTTTTCCCAGGAGATCCTCCAAGAACTGCAATCATGTCTGACCCAGATTCCTATGGAACCTCTGCTTTGCCTTGGGACCCAGGACACATGAAAACCTTTATGCACCTTTCAAGAACGGTGTCTCCATTTCCCCCAGTCCCGTGAAGCTCCTGCACACAAGCCCCACTGGCCATCAATGCCAGATGCTCTGGGAGCTCTTTCTTCCAATGCCAGATCCCCAGGCATGGGAACCTGATGTGGGGCTCAGAACTCTTATTCCTGTAGGTGAGTCTCTGTGATACAGTTACTTTCCAGTCTGTGGGCTTCCCACCCAGCAGGTATGGGGTTGCTTATATCACATAATTGCCCCTCCTACCTCTTGATGTGGCCTCCTCTTTGTCTTCTGGAGTAGGATGTCTTTTTGAAAGTTTCCAGTCCATTTGGTTGAAGGTTGTTCAGCATTTGGTTGTAATTTTGTTGTTTTTATGAGTGAGGTGAGCTCCAGTCCTTCTATTCTACCATTTTAATCCCATCTCCATGAGTTAGTACATTTTTAAATTAAATGTATATGTTTTAGAGTCATCCAAAGAATTTCGCAATGTCTTATTATATGACTTATCATTCATACTCTATATCAGAGAAAAAAATACAAGATGAATTGCATATCTAAGACAAAATATCAATAATATATTTATATAACTTTTAGTAAGTATTAACACCTGATGTTCAAGGTGCTGTTGACCACTCTGAGCAAGACAGAGACCATCTACTCAAGCAGTTTCATTATTGTAACTGGGGTGGCCTTGCCTCAACATTTCAGAGGTTTTACTATTGGGTTCCAAGCCATCATGGAATAATATGATTGATACCCTTCTTACCTATTACGAGTAGCAGCAAATCCAGAGGTCCCCTGGAGCTAAACACCCAGAACCAGACTCTCAGTGCTGTGTTAATAAGTGTCTTAGACTGGCAGATCTGATGTGCAGAGCCTGGGATCCCCAGATATACTAAGATTGATTGTTTCATAAAACTTCTGGTCAGGCTCACCAGAGACTTGTGGTGCTAAGTAAAGCACTCCATTAAGGGCACAGACAGGTGCATTGGTATGATTCTTACACTTCACAGGCCACAGGACAGCACAGGGGAAGAAAAAATATTTTTCTTCTACCCTTGTAGTTTGGGATGGGACCCTGCCCTATAGTAAAAAAAAAAAAAAAGATTAATAGAAGGAAGACAAATAGAGGTTAAGTTTAATCGCATTTTTGATTGGAAAAATTAATAGGTGATCAAGAAAGAAATGGAAAGTTTTATTTGAGCCAGCTTGAGGAGTAGAACCCAGGACACAGTCTTTCAGAAATCTCTGAGGACTGTTCTGCCCATTTATAGGTCAAAGCACAGCCATGTAAGTTTTTTAGACAAAGGGTTATACTTCAAGTGATGTATTGACACAATCCAGATCTACATATACAAAGACTCGAGTAGTGGGTCATGGGTCATCCTGGCCCCTTTTAAGATTAAGAAGGAAGGTTATCTTCTAAGGAGTTGTAATCCTTGATGAGATTAAGGAGGAATGTTATCTCATAAGCAGGTCTGGTGAATGTGGGTGCATAATATACACTAAAGGGGTGGGAGAACAAACAGGCAAAGAAAAATTGTGTTTAAATTTTTCTCATCTTACCATAAAATATGAATTGCATTTCATCAACATGTATACCTCCTGTACACATAGGAGATACCCAGAAAAACTGAGTAAAAGTGGCATCTTAAATACCATCTCCAGCAAAAGACAAAAGAAAGATATTCTGAAGAGGAGGCCAGTTATGGGAGGTTTCCAGGAAACCATGGTAACAAGGATGTGGTTTTCTATGCAGATTTAAGCTGTTGCCTGCTCCACTGGTAGCAATTTCTGGAGGATGGAGAGTCCTCATCCTTCCTGGAACCTAGAGGGAAACACCCTTACAAAGAAAGATTTCCTTTATAAAGGTACATGTCCCTCACCAAAGGGCAAATTGTCTTCTGTTTTCAGAAGTTCTCCAGTGTCTGCTATTTCTCAAAAATAATTGGCTGAAAATAATCTTTATGCTAGAGAGGCATGCTTTGGGGTGGCATATTCTCACCTTCAATAGCTTCGTGGGGCGGGGTGGGGTGGGATTCAGAATCGGGATGAGCAACGGCCAACTCCTGGGCTCAGAGCCTGCTCCCCCAATCCTGGCCATCCCCTACCCTGTATTTTAAACTAAGAAACATATAAGCTTTTGTTCTTCTTTCTTTCTAAGGACAGTGGAGCCACCCAGTCCCAACAGTCTTCCTTCAGTAAAGCAGCCTTTAGTGATTCCAAGTGCATTTGTCGCCTGCAGGTAGGAATGTTGAGCTGGTGATTGCAGAGCCCACCCCACCTCAGCCACCCCCCAGACTTTTCTTTTTCCTTTCTATCCCTGCCCCCCCTTAAATCATCTTTCTGGCTGAAACAAGGGGAAAATCTCCAAGTTTAATCTGTTAGGATACTCCAATGTTGGACAAAGTAATAAATGATGCATGCTGAGGGTACCAGGGTATTGCACCCCAAAATATGACTCTGGCCTATGGAATATCTTGAACTAAAGTACACTGAGAACCAGCCAAAGCAGGAAAAGCTCTAAAAACTGGGTAGAAGTTACCTTTTATAAAGGAAATTCACATTTGTAAAGGAAATTTCTCTTTGTAGAGATGTTCTCTCTCCAGTATCAGTAAAAGGACTCAAAACCTCTCTTATCAATGAAGAAATCTGTCTTAAATACATGCTATAAACCTTACTAAACAATTCTTGTTTATAATACTTTCCCTGGACATAATCTGTTAACTGTCTCCCTTGCTCAGAAGCCCAAAACTCCTTATTTAGCTTGAGACAAATTCAAGTGCTAATCACCTCTCTGAGTTACTCATTGTTAAGTGCTCCCATGTGTACATTTGTGATACAAATACTTAAAAATTTCTGGGTTTTCATTTTATGTATTTTTTTTCGTTTTATGCTTTTCCTTTTTTTTTTTTTTTCCTGTTAACTTGCCTCTGGCCAGTCTAATTTATTGGGCCTTCTGCTGGAGAATCTAAACTGGGCAGAGGAAATTCTATTTCTCCTCCCATTCAATGCCACCATTAGTAGGAATGTATAAATGACATGCGGCATGAGTTCATGGGTTGGCAAAATCACATTTACTTACAGAAACCAGGGCAATTAGGGAGGAAGTGACCTTGGAAGTCCACCTCAAGACAGGACAAAGCCCAAACATGTGGAAAGGTGGCAAAGATCAACTGAATACAGTCAAAAGCACAAGAGGGAGAAAGCACGGGACATGACTGGAGGGAAGAGAACTGGAAAGTTAGTATTAGAGAAGATGAGGAACATTGACTGGCAAACAATGGAAACTCGACTTCAGTTGGGAAAGCAGTTTTAAGCTGGGCTATGGTACATGTGTAGAAACCATGGGTCAGGAGCACATGAAAATATTCTGGGAGAGAAGTTAATAAGATTTAGATAAGAGCAGTAGGAAAGGAGAGAAGTGAGATGGACTAGATTAAGAGGTAAGATGATTGACGGTGCTGGATGTGAGGAAAGAGCAGAGGCAATAAACTACCAGTTTCTGATAGATCAGCTGGCATCTTAACTTGGCTCACCTCCGAGATTCAGATTCTTGTTCTGCCCCATGGAACAATAGTTTTTTGGGTGTTTTTTTTTTCCTAAAAAGTTCTCAAATTTTCTTTCAGAGTTAGAACATAACTTAAACAAAACTGCTTTACCTGCTCAGAGGTCTTCTATGAGCTTCCACTTTGTCAAGAAAAGGGATTTTTGACCAACAAGCAACAATTTCCTTTGAAGTATCTCACCTTAGCAATCACTTCATCTTTCTTTTATCGGTTAGGGAAATAATAGCTCTTGACATGCAACAGTTGTTATAACTTTGTTAATGGGTTTCATATACTCATTTTTTCCTGATCACAGCACCATGAGAAAGGCTTTGAGGCTTTTTATAGGTGAGCAGCAGTGCACTGTGTTTAGCTGTCATCAGAATTGTTGGCGAAATAGGAAATGATAAAAAGCCACCTGTGAGCAGCTGCAGCAGACCCACGGACCTGAATCACACCCGGGGACATGTGTAGCTTTAAGGAAGATGAGGTGAGAGCCACCAGTGTGCTGTGTCAGAGCCCAGGTTCTGTAGGCCTATCTAGAAAGAAGTACCTTTTTAGGGAATTACCAGCTGCATGATCTTGGGCAAATTACCTAGCTTCTCGGGACTTTAGTATCCCTTATCTATATAATGAGGTTATAGAGATCAGTCTTATTGAGAAAAAAATGCTATTATCAGTTTACAGCTAACATGCTTCATTTCTTGTTTACTAAGTACCAACATTCACTAAGAGTTTTATATGCAGTATCTCAGTTCATTCTCAAGATAGCCCTGGGGTAGGTACTAGTAGTATTTCCATTCCATAGATTAAAAAATTGAAGACCTTTAAATACTGATTTACCTAGATTACAATGCTAGTAAATTGCCACATAAGGATTTAAATCTGTGTAGGCTGATATTATATTGGTGATTTGAAATCATTATTCTATACCGTCATTGTACATGTACTTAAGATGGCCTCCAGGATGCAGTAAGCACCAAATATGTAATGCTACTATTGTTGTCATTATTCTCTTTTGTCTCAAACAAAATTACAACTTCAGTGTCATATGTACTCTGAAAACTTTTTAATGATTAATAGACAAAGTAAAAATGTTGAGCAGGGTAGAATCAGATGTAAGCAATAGGTTTCAGAGTGTTACTAGAATACTAAGATACAGAATGGATTTTAGAATGGATTGAAGAGTTATGAGAGAAAAGTGATGAGACCTGAAAAAAGAAGAGATAGGGGTAAGGAAGTATCAGGAAAGGAGTATAAGCACTAGCATTTTTGCCATCTTCTCTCCCCCCACCCCCCAGTGAATTGGAAAAGCAGTGGCTACAGTAGCCCCACCTGCAGGCATGACATCTGTACTACAGACCATACATGACTACCACCACCAGGATGGTTTGTAGGCCAAGCATCTTATTGTGCAGACTGACTGAGAGGTGAGTGTGAATTGCACATAAGATGTATTGGCCACAAGTGGCCTTGGAGGAGGCTGGAGTAAAAGCCCTACCAGGAATAAAAGGTAAAGATTCTTGCTTAAAATGCCTACACCATATTCTATGGGATTCTTACTAAAGTGCTTCATAGCACAGGGGTCTATGAATAAGGGAGGCCCCTTGAGGAAACTTTCGACTAGAGCAGCCAGCATGCTGGAGAGAAGACTTAACTTATGAAAGGGGGAAGCCTCTTGTTTCTACCTAGGAAAAGTTGAAATCATGGGCCAGAAGTTCTTCTGAGGACTTAAAACTTGAAGTCAATAAGCAACACAGGTGTCCGCATGAGGTTGCCTTCCAAGAGTGAAGATGACAGAGCCCTACCCCACTGTCTCGGTGGGACTGATGATCTTAAGGGTGCCTGTAACCTAGTACATAATGCCACTGTGATTCACTGTCAGCGCCTCATTCCCAGATTCCTGATCTGTTTGAACACACCTGCATGGGACCACATTCTGAATGAAGCTGGGCCTCCAAGTTGTGTCTGTCTCTTGAAATGTCTGGACCTCATGGCTTTCCCAGGGAATCTCATACTTCTGAGCCAAGATCAAGACAGTTGTACTACTCCTGTCCACCTCTGACTGAACAAGGTAAACTTACCTACAGGAAAATGGCACCAGGTAGAGTCTGAACTTGAGAAAAAGTGGCACTGAACTTTATGAAACAAGGTCAGTCATTCCTAAAATTATAGATGAATCTACACTTACAGAGTTTATAATAATTATGCATACATGCTTCTATTTCAATGTATTTTTTTTTTTTTAAGGCCACACTCATGGCATATGGAGGTTCCTAGGCTAGGGGTCGAAATAGGAGCTGTAGCTGCAGGCCTGTGCCACAGCCACAGCAACCCCAGATCTGAGCCGCGTCTGCAACCTACACCACAGCTCAAAGCAACGCCAAATCGTTAACCTGCTGAGCAAGGCCAGGGATCGAACCTGCAACCTCCTTGTTCCTAGTCACATTCATTAACCTCTGTGCCACAGTGGGAACTCCCTGTATTTTTTTTAAAATAATGAAAATTAACTAGAAGATCGTAGATTTGTCTGTACACAAACAAGTTTGATTTGCCTGGTAATACAATTGGTGTGCTTTTGTTTCACTGAACTGATCATTAAATTTGATTGATTTAACTGAATGAGGCAATTATTTGTGTGCTGTTTTGGCTGTAGAAACCATACATATAGACTGTAGACCATAATTCATGGTGACACAAATAAGCAAAGCATATGGAGTTCACCTTATATGTGTTTTAGTTAGTATTGTTCATAGTCTGTGACTTTTAAGGAACCAAGATTTCTTCCCAGTGAATTTCAATTACAAATACAACTTCTTTTTCATGATCTGTATGGCTGTACAAGGGGCATCTGATAATTTTATGTCTCTTTTCCCACCTCCTTGCATTCCACCAACAAGTATCTTTACTACTTCAAATAATCAGTTTGAGCTGTAGAGAATACTAGAGTTTCACCTCAAAGAAATTTTTTGGCAAGTTTTGAGTGAAAACAGAGAATTATAATAGAATTCACTATGCATACCTCTACTGCTGAGAGCAGACCTCGTGTTTTTACAGTCACCCAGTGCTAATGCAGCAGGAGGGCCCTGTCCTAGATTCTTTGTGGCTCCAGACTACTTTATTTCCTTTCTTCTCACCGTAGGAGAATGTTTCCTTTTTCCATGCATCTCAGAACCTATGAGATATCATTAGCCCTTCTGGCTCTGTATCTTGCTATTTATCTTTTTTTCTGTTTCAGTTTCCATATTTTATTACTTCTGCTTCTGTGTAAGACTGGATTCACTCAAATTAAAAGCTGAGGGACTAATAGTTCATTACTGCCTTTGAACACCTGTTATGTGCTAAGTGCTATAGGTGCTTTGTATACCTTATTTCTAATAAAACAACCCCATGAGTAAGGAAAATATTTACCTTTTACAGTCTGGAAACTGAAGCTCAGAGACCAAGGAAAATTCTAGTCATGCAGACTATAAGTAATGAACCTGATGGAAGACCTCAGGACAGTTGCCATCAAAGGCTGTACTCTCTTAAATATGCTCTGAGTCTATTCCCCTGGTCTAGCTTAGCATGTGTTACCTTCCCAGGCATGGGCACTAAACTTCCATTAATGACTATGGGGCTTTTAATCTTTATCTAAGGATTAAGTTTCTCCTTTAACTGTGCAACATTTCTTTTGCAGCCTGTCTAGAAACTATAGCTCTAATTGGAAACCCACCAGCCTATGCATTCCTGACTTCAGAGGCTCTGTTCTTTGCATCTTGCTACACTTCCTATCAGCCTGATGGATCTGTTTTTACCCATCCACCAGGTGCTGGAGGCTACAACAAAATTAAAACTTCAGTGGCTGAGTTGCTTAGAAGTGCTTTCCAATGTATAATTGGAATTTTCTGACTCTCCTTAAATATACCTCAAATGCTCTTTTCTCAACTGTTCTGAGATAGTGTCAGTCAGAATACAGTTAGAAGAAACACAGGTTAACTATTTGATGTAGAAAAGGATTCAGAACAAGTAAGGAGAAGCCTCTAGGCAGGTCCTCCAGAAATGACCCTCAGAGTAACAATGATGACCCTTATCATCAATCAGAGAACTGCTCCTTCTGCCACAGTCAAGGGGTAAGAGTCACAGGGCTACTACAGCATTTTTACAATTGCTGCTGGGCATCTCTATGGCAGCATCTGGGCAGTGGAGCCCCGTTTTAGAAAAATCCCAGTGTCTCTAGCTGTGAATGCCCACAGAAAACAGCAATAAAGTAAAACATTGGCCCCCACCCCACTTCCATCTTCTAAATCTTGCATGAGTGGATCTTACAGGTAAACCCTGCCTGGTATCTAGAACACTAGCTGCAACGGAGTTTAAAATTCAGTTTTTAGTTTTTCAGTCTCTACCACACAGAAACCTTTTAGAAAGCAGATGGAATGGAGGGCCAGTAAACCAATTCTTTTTACTCAGAGGGGTATTTGGTGAACACTGATTTTTTGTTTGTTTTCTATTGAAATGAGATGGAAAATTGTGGCAAATACTTACAAAAATGCAAACAATAAAACACTAGCAAATTTTTTAGCAGAAACTTTGTAGGCTAGAAGGAAGTGGCATGATATATTCAAGATGCTTAGGGGAAAAAAAAAAAAAGCCCTGCCAAGCAAGAATACTTTATCTGGCAAACTTTTCCTTCTGAATTGAATGAGAGACAAAGAGTTTTCCAGACAACAAAAGCTAAATGAGATCATCACCACTAGACTGGACTTTGCAAGAAATGTTAAATAAGCCCAAGCCGCAGGGCACTAATGATAAATAGGAAAATATAAGTATAAATCTCACTGGTAAAGGAAACTATATATAGGAAAGGAAAAATATATATAAAGGAAAATAAAAATAATGTTGTAAGGAGATAGGCTAATCTCTTATAAAGCTCATAAGAAGGTTTAAAGGCAAAAGTAGTAAAAATAAGTATAACCACAATTATTTGTTAATGTATATAGAAGCTAAAAAAGATGGAAATTGCAAATTATGGGGGTGGGGATTAAATATGCAAAGATTTAGAAAATGTTCAAATTAAAGTTGTCAACTTAAAATAGATTGTTATAGATATAAGATGTTTATATAAGATGTTTTATATAAACCTCAATGCAAAACCTATAGTCAATACACAAGAGAAAGAAATGAAGCATACTGCTACAGCATATCATAAAATCACAAAGCAAAGAAGAAATTAAAAAATAGCCAGACATAATGAATAAAATGGCAATAAGTACACCCTTATAAATAATTACTTTGAATGTAATTCTTCAACTAAATAATTCTTCAATTATAAGATAGAGTAGGTGAATGGATAACAAAACAACACCTATCTATATGCTACCTACTGGAGACTTATTTCAAAGGACGGACACAGTCTGAAAATGAAGGGATGAAAAAAGACAGTCCATGCAAATGGAAATTTCAAAAAGCTGGAATAGCTATTGTGGGTTCCATTTCAGACTACCACAGTGAAACAAATCTCGCAATAAAGTGAATCACACAAATTTTGTGGTTTCCCAATGTATGTTAAAGTTATGTTCCCACAATACCATAGTTTAAATTTACAATAGCATTGTATCTAAACAGTGTACATATCTTAAATTAAAAATACTTTATCACTTGAGCCTTCAGAAAGTCATAATCTTTTCACAATAGTAACATCAAAGATCACTTATCACTATCAAATACAGTAATAATAAAAAAGTTTGAAATATTATGAGAATTCCCAAAATGTGACACAAAAAGATGAAGTAAGCAAATGCTGATGGAAAAATGGAACCAATAGACTTGACTTCCTTGATGCAAGGGTGTCACAAACTTTCAATTTGTAAAAACCACAGTATCTATGCAGTGCAATGAAAGGATTTATACTTAGACAATAGCCTTTAGGACAAAGACTGTAACAAGAAACAAAGTAATTATTAATGATAAAGAGGTCAAACCAACAAGAGGATATAACATTTGTAAATATGCATCCAAAATAGAAACACCTAAATATATAAAGCAATAAAAAATCTAAAAGGAGAACTAGACAGCAATACAATAATAGTGGGCACTTTAATACCCCATTTTCATCAATGGGTAAGTCATCCAGAGAGAAAATCAATAAGTAGTTTGGCCTTATACAACATGTTTAAGACCAGATGGATTTAACATACATATGCAGAACATTTCATTCAAAAGCAACAGAATATAATTCTTCTCAAGTGCATAGGAAGAATTCTCCAAGATAGAGAATGTATTAAGCCACAAAACAAGTCTTAATAAATTTAAAAGTGTGAGATCATATCAAGCATCTTTGGACTGCAATTGTATGAAACTAGAAGTCAATTATCTGAAGACAAGTGGAAAATTTACAAATATATGGAGATTAAACAAGATGCTACTGAACAACATATGGGTCAAAAAAAATCAAAAGAGAAATTAAAAAATGCCATGAGAGAAATGAAAGTAACAACATTCCAAAACTCATGGAGTACAGCAAAAGCAGTTCTAAGGGGAAAATTCATGGTGATAAATATTTATCTCAAGATTAAGAAAAATCAAAGAGCCTAACTTTACACTTCAATGAATTAGAAAAAAAAGAACAATTCTAAAATTATTAGGTGGAAGGAAATAAAGATCCAAGCTGATAAAAATAAAATAGACTAAAAAGACAATAGAAAAGATCAATGAAACTGAGTTGGTATTTTGAAAAAATAAAATTGACAAATATTTAGCTAGACTCACCAAGCAAAAAAGAGAGAACTCAAGTAAAATCAGAAATGAAACAGGAGACATTACCAGGGAAATACAAAGGACTGCAATAGACTACTATGAACACTTATACATCAACGATATGGACAACGTAGAAGAAATGGACAGCCTAGAAACATACAATCTACCAAGACTGAATCAAGAAGAAATACAAAATATGAACAGACTAATTATCAGTAAGGAGACTGAATCTGTAATAAAGAAACCTCCAACAAAAAAAGCCCAAGAACGGCTTTTAATCAATTCTTTAAAACATTAAAGAAAAATTAATACAAATCCTCTCAAACTGTTCCAGAAATTAGAAGAAGATATAGTACTTCAAAACTCATTTTACAGGGCTGGCATTACCCTGATGCCAAAATCAGACAAGGACACTACAAAAAAGAAAATTATAGGCCAATATCTCTGATGAACATAGATGCAAAAACCCACTAGAAAATATTAACAAACGATATTCAGTAATACATCAAAATAATCACACACCATAATCAAGTGAGTTTTATCCAGGGAGGCAAGGATGGTTCAACATCTGCAAATCAGTGTGACACATCTCAACAAAATGAAGGATGAAAAATATAATCATCTTGATAGATGTAGAGAAATCATTTGACAAAATTCAATGAACATAATAATTCCTAACAAAGCATGTATGGAGGGAACATACCTCAATATAATATAAAGGCCTTATATGACAAGCCCCATATCTAACATCATACTTAATGATATAAAGCTAAAAGCTTTAGGGCAGGGACAAGACAAGGAAACCAACTCTCACTACTTTTATTCACCATAGTATTGGAAGTCCTAGCCAGAGCAATTAGGCAAGAAAAAAATAAAAGTAACTGAAATTGGAAAAGAAGAAGTAAAGCTGTTACTGGTTGTGGATGACATGATATTACATATAGAAAATCTCAAAGACTCCACTAAAAAACTGTTGGAATAATTCAATTCAGTAAAGTTGCAAAATACAGAATCAATATAAACAGTTATGTTCTATGCACCAATAATAAACTATCAGAAATTTAAAAAGAAACTCCATTTACAATTATAACAAAAAAAATCTAGGAATAAATTTAATCAATGTGGTAAAAGACCTGTACACTGAGAACTGTATGACCTTAGTGAAAGGAATTGAAAACGACACAAATAAATGGAAAGATATTCCTTGTTACTGGCTTAGAAGAATTAATATTATTAAATGTACATACTCCCCCAAACAATCTACAGGTTCAATGCAATGTCTATCAAAATTCCAGTGGCCTTTTCCACAGATTGAACAAACAATTCTAAAATTTGTATGGAACCACAAAAGACTTCAAATAGCCATAGTGATCTTAAGAAAGAAGAACAAGCTGGAGTCATCATGCTACCTAATTTCTAATTATATTACAAAAGTTACAGTCATGAAAAACAGTGTAGTATTGGCATAAGATGACATAGATTAATGGAACAGAAGAGAGCCCGGAAATAAACCTGTGTATATATGGTCGATTAATTTACTTTGAAGGAGCCAAGACTATATAATTGGCAAAGGATGTTTTCAAAAATGGTGTTAGGAAATGTGGAACACACGTGAAAGAATGACAGTGAGCTACTATCTTATACCATACACAAAATTTAACTCAAAATGTATTAATGATTTGAACATAATACTTGAAACCATAAAACTTCTAGAAGAAAATATAGGTGGTAATCTCCTTGACATAGTTCTTGTCAATCAATGATTTACGAATTTGACACCAAATGCAAAGCAATAAAAATAAAAACAAATGGGACTGTGTCAAACTAAAGACCTCTGCACAGCAGGGGAAATCAACAAAATGAAAAGGTAACCAGCTGAATGGGAGAGAATATTTGTAAACAATATATCTGTTAATGAATTAATATTGAAAATATATAAAAACACATTCAACTCAATAGCAAAATAATAATTGAAATAAAAAATAGGCAGAGTCTCTGACTAGACAGTTTTTCCAAAGACATACAGATGCCAACAGTTACACGAAATGGTATTCAACATTATTTATAATCAGGGAAATACAAATCAAAACCAAAATGAGATATCACCTTATATCTGTTTAAAGATTATTTTGAAAAAGACAAGACATAACAAATGTTGCTGAGGATGTGGATGTGCACTGTTGGTGGGAAAGTTAATCTGGTGTAGCCACTACGGAAAACAGTATAGCAGTTCCTCAAAAAATTAAAAATATAACAATCATATCATCCAGCAATTACACCTCTGGGTATTATCTAAAGGAATTGAAAATACTAACTTAAAAAAGATATATGCACACTCATTCATTGCAACATTATTTACAATAGTAAAGACATGGAAGCAATCTTAAGTATCTGTCTAGTGATGAATGGATAAAGAAAATGTAAATAAGAATATTACTTACCCATTAAAAGAAGAAAGTCTTGCCATTTACAACATCATGAATGGATGTTATGCCAGGTGAAGTAAGACAGAGAAAGACAAATGGCATATGTACTCACTATTTGTGGAATCAACAAAAAAAAATCATAGATACAGAGAAGAGATTGCCAGTTGCCAGAGGTGGAGTTTGGGTTGCAGGTGAAATGGGTGAAGGTAGTCAAAAGTTAAAAACTTCCATTTATAATAATAAATAATTAATGAATGTAATATACAGCATGGTGACTGGTTAATTATGCTTAAAGTTGACAAGAGAATAAATCTAATTCTCATCACGAGAAAAAAATTGTAATTGTGTGACAGTGAATGTTAACTAGATTTATCATGGTGATCTATCACAATATATGCAAATATGAAATCATTATGTTGTATACCTAAAAGTAATAATGTTATAGGTTAATTATATCTGACTAATAAAAAGGAATTTGAGTCATTGAAATCTGATTCTTAAAAAAGTATGATCCATCCGAATACAATTTAAGTATCTGAAGCCTATTATAATTCATTTCATTTAATGATCTATAAATGCACATCTGTATTGTAATCCATAAATTTATAATCTCATGCACATCATTTTAGCAGATTTATTATGCACTTATTATGCATTCATTATTAGGCAGTCATTAATTTACATTAATGATCTATAAATGCACATCTATATTGTAAATCTATAAATTTACAATCTCATGCACATTATTTTAGCGGATTTATTATTCACTCTTATATTTGCATTTGAATAACAACATGTCTGAAATAAAAATGGAATCTGAATTCTGGATTTTAAAACATAAATGCCAAGTTATTATTATCATTATTTTCAAGAAGAATTGGTTATTTCCAACAGATTTACAAAGGGATCTTAAATTTATTTAACAGTTTTGAGGTGATGTTCCTTAAATACAGAGCCTGAGACAAGAATTCAGATGCAGATTTTTTTAGAGTGTTTTTCAGAAAAAATCTCTAATAGAGGAAGTAAATCAGGATAATAAGGTGAACAGGAGGGGAAAACACAGTCACCTGTGGGGTGAGGCAGTTCCTGTTAGCTGAGGACAGTTTCCTAAAGAAGGCAGACAGATATAAGCCTTCAACAGCCACACTCACAGGACCAGGGAGATGGTGCACTGGCTCATAAAAGGGGGTACAGGTTGGGGACCGCCTACCTATTGCCATAGGGAAGAAGGAAGTGCAGTTGGCATAATTCACCATCATAGCAATTGCTTCCCTCTAGCCCAGTCTGTCAGCACTGGTTGCAGAAAGAGTGAGTCTGAATGATCATCTTTGTACCACGGATGATCAAAACTATACGTGATTGGACAACCAGGGCTAGGCCTGGAAAAATGAACAGTCAATCCATATGTCATCAAATGAGGGACAAGAATTAAAAGATGACCTGGGGTGATCAGCCTTTTTAGTTTAAATATTTGAAGTAGGCAGTTTTGGGAGCATACACTGAAAAGTCAGAGAGGATTATAATCTAATGTATAGGCTAAAGTTATGAGAGAAGCAGAAACTGTGTAAGCAAGCAAGCATGAAGTAGAAGAAAGGTATATAGACATTCTAAATGAAGAAATCATTTGCTGGAGATATGTAGAATGGAAGACAAAGTAGAAAGAGAAATGGTAGCTGAATCTTTGGCAAAACTCCAGAGCAAAGAACAACAAAATCATGATGTTTTTTATTTCATCAGGGAAAAATTTCAAAGAGCAAGATGAGGAAATACTAGACTGGATAAATTACCTCTAGAGAAGGCAGATATTGTTATTTGCGTGGTTTTGCATGGTCTTGTTTTCTTAAACACTGAAATGCTTCTAGTATGCTTGTCAGTGGCATTTTTCTGCATAAAACAGACTAGAGAATCCTGGAGACCAGGGTACTACCAGAAGGAGAATGGTAAAGAAGGTGACTTTGAAGTAGATAGATGTCTAAGCAGAATTTTAAAGTTGTTAATGGTGGAGTATGCAATATAAACTTACAATTTTTTTGATGACATATGATTTTACTGTGAACATGAGACAGCTGTTGACATCCGGACCACCCAACATCATTTCCCTGAAAAAGGGATAGAGATGTGCAAAGAATTCCAAGTGAACTCACAGGAAAAGCACTTGCCAATCAGGGAAGGGTTATCTGTAGGAGCAGCAGCCAGAGAGAGACTTGAGGGATACGCAGGGGTTGGCCTGGTGAAGAGGAAGTTGAGAACAGGTCACAGATCTAGACAATGGTGAGATGTATAGGACTCAAGTATGTCCATAGGTCTCACTAGCTTTGACTCTTTTACTGTTCTTGAATTTAAGGTGGGAATAAGATATTCTGATCTCCTTCAGCAGGTGGAGAGAGGAAATTAGGGTGGCCTGGGCCAGAGTTTAGTAGGGGGAGTTGTTTCTACAGTACTGCGAGATTTCTGAAACAGTGAGAAGGTCGAGAGGCTGGACACTGGTTAGGGTATCACAACTCATCCCCTCTCCCCTATGAGAATACTCAAGAAGTATTAAACTTTAAAGTCAAACAATGGCAGAGTCCCCAGGAATTTCTAGAGCTTCCTTAGCATTTGAAATGAACTGTCTGACCCGAGGAAACAATGTGTGTGTGTGTGTGTGTGTGTGTGTAAGTGTATTTATGTCTGTGTGTGAAAATATATCTGTAGATTCCCTTTCATGAGGTCAAGAGAATCTTAGAAATATTTTGTTGTTTCTGTATTTGTTCTTTGCATTTAATGTTTGATCAAGTGATTTCCTGAACATGTCATTATAACAGATCTCAAGATAGTAATAATGGAACCATGAAATATACAATAAAATGATAAAACAACAGCAAAAAGAAGGTAGACTGAGATCAAGTTCATAGCACAGTGAGCCCACATTGTACATGGCAGTGGTGTTCGTGTGTGAATGTTTCTCATTTTCTAATATGAGAACAATTGAGAAACCTCTCAGTAATGAGTGATTTACCTTGCTATGAAACTCATGGATTCCTTTTGCTTCCTCTTGAAAACACTACATGATGCTACTACAGATCTTTCCTCCACTCTACCCTCTGGGGAATTATCAGAGATAATTTCACAGCTTTTGGTGTTAACAATACTTATCTTAGATACTTAGAGTCATTTTAAGTGGGATATTTTCTCTGTTCCCACTGAATGTTGTCATAAATGAAATACAACTACTAGAAGAAAAACTATTCATCGGATCAGGTCAAGGTTGGAACATAAATGGAATGCTCTGAAAATCAAAACAGTGTGCCCCTAATGTGATAATATATATTTATAAACAAGGCTTTGCAGCTGATGCCATCACCACTTTGCAAACTCTTGCCAGTAATATTATTGCCATAAAAATTGGAGAGTTGATTAGTGGGTTACTTAGAATTGTAATCTTAGCCTTTAGAGGATTTATTTAAATCTAATTTAAAGAGTTCCTTAATATTTATTTTAACAGAAGTTTACTTAGAAATTTAAGATTAGAAAGTAGTTTCAAATGAGTGCTGCTGAAACTAAAAGAATTTGGATATGTGGCTTTTTTCCAAGGTGGTTATATTTCCCTCAAGGCCAATTTATCATTGATGACACATCTGTCCAAAACCTTTCGTGTGTGTTTTGAGAACCCAGGATCAATCAAACTCTGTGTTTGGATAGGCAACTATTGTTTTCTAAGTAAAGATGGATGGTGATAGGTGACTGTATTTTTGGTTTCACTTTAATGTCTGTTTTTCTGAAATTGGAAAAATCTTGTGCTTTTACCTTATCTCACTATTAAGTTCTTATTGGAAACTCAGAAAAGGAAACAGTCAAAGGGCATTTCAGAGTCTTATGAGATATTTTATTTTGTGCTAATGGCACTTTCTCATGGAACTGTTTGAGTACACTGCCAATGTGGAACTAGATGTTTATAAAAACAAATGACTGAAGATTTTTCTACGTTGAAACACTTTCTTTTCTGAGGCACAAAACCTCCGATGTCATTCTACTCTTCAAAAGTCTACATACTCCATTTTCTATCTCCCAGATCCTCCCCTCCCCTATTTCAGCTGCAGACATATATGAGGTATATTGTGCTGCTATGTACATGAACTAGAAGTTTTTATCTTTGCCAATATAGGATAAATGATAACTTTAAGTTGAAATCTCTAGAAAGAGATATACACCAAAAGTTAAACTTTCCACTTAAACATTGGCTCATTTATTCACTAAGAGTTAATTGAACATCTGCTCTCAGGCATATTTTATACCACACTGTAATGAGTTATTTAATCATCTCTTCTATCAGACTGTGAGAACTTGTATCTCAGTGCCTGGATTAATGGCTATCACTTAGTACATAATATATATATATATACTTGTCAAATAAATATATGTGAGGATTCAAGGGTGAATTTTTTTTAAAGATGAAGGGAAATAGAGTCACCTACCATCTATTTAGCACGTAATATGTTTGGAATCACTTCACTTATCTTCCTTGTTCTATTCAACTCTTAAACAGTAAACCTTTGAGCAAGTATGAAAACAACTAGAATCAGGGAGATTTAGTGACTGGGCCACAGTCATTGGGCTGGTAAGTTGGAACTGAAAGTTGATCTCAGAGTCTGCTTGCTTGGATTGCGACAGCTGACAGCTACAGAAAACCCTTATCACTCCACTAGGTTCAAAGAGAAAAGAACCTCTTTTTTCACTGAGCTATGTTAGAAGGAAATTTATTCAGCTTCAAAACCAATTTCATTAAAATCATTTCTCTTAATGAAGCAGCCATTACACTGTGTCCTACAATTGGGATAGGGAACAGCAAGGGTGATTCTTGCTTTAAAAGTTCTGGCTGATTAAAAAGGATATAAAACATAAATTTAAACATAGGAAAGACTTTTTTTTGTAACTGCTAAATCGGAAGACCTAGAAGAGTCTAAAGGCTCAACTAAAAACTATTTAAATTCAAGTGAATTAATTTAAATAGTCAGATGCACAATACACATAACAGCCATGACCATTTCTTCTTTAATTCATTTAATATTATGTGAAGTTACTCTTCTAAATATGAGGTATACAACATGAAACAAGAGAGACAAAAATTCTGCTCTCACCAAGGTTACGTTCTTAAGGAAGTAGGCAAATAACGATATGCTAGCAATTCATGCATATGTAGTGCTTATGTGCCAGATACTTATTTCTAAGTGCTTCCCTCCCCAACCAACACACAAAAACTTTTAAATCACATAAAAAGGCAGATGGCAGCAAGATGGCGGAGAAGTAAGAGGTCACGCTCACCATCTCCCACAAATACATCAAAAAACACATCTAAATATAAAACAACTTGGACAAAACATCATCTGAATGCTGATTAATTTAAACCTCCAAAAACTGCAAGAAACTCTTGAAATAACTGGGTAGAACAACAAAAGAGAGAGAAAGAGAGAGAGGGAGGGAGGGAGAGAGAGAGAGAAAAGGAATCAGGATGGCATCCAGCATCCCAGGGAGGGAGCTGTGAAAAAGAAAAGGAACCCACACCCTGGGAAGCCACCTAACTGACGATCAACGGAGCTAGAGGGACCTCAAAGCCTGAGAAAAATGCAGCAGCTGGATTGAGAATGGAGAATCGGAGTTAGAGACTCACACAGACGACCTGAATACCGGCACAGACACCACAGCCTGAGGTGCCAGACTGTTCCTGGGAGCTGAGACATAGGCTCCTGAGGTTAGTCCCTGGGAGAGGGCTGAGGTCGGTGGAGGTTGCAGAGATAGGCTAGGGAACAGTGCACGGGAGGGAGGGCGATACTCTATGGACTATGGAGTGTAAAGCCAGGACAGAGGGAACTGGGGAAGTCTGGTCCTGCAGGGGAGGCAAGCCTCCATTGTCAGGGAGGAGGAAGGAGGAGGAGCTGACTGCCATAGGAAGCACCTTGAACTAGCGTGGAGGGTGGGGCTGTGGGGCCCATGCCACAGAGACAGCAGTGGCAGTGGGGCGGAGCCAGTGGAGGCAGCAGCAGCAGTGGCGGGGGTAGAGCCTGTACCTTGATGCCCGTGGAGTCAGCATTAAAGGTCAGGTGGAGCACTGTGCCAGGTCGTGGAGCCAGGAGCCTATGACAACCAGCATCAGTGGGGGGGGGGGCAGGGCCCTGTGCCAGTCCACGGAGCTAGGAGCCTGCCCCAGTCCAGAGAGTTAGCATCTCTGGTGGGCAGAGCCCTACTCAAACACCCAGAGCTAGCACTGGCAGAGGGGCAGAGCCAGCACCAGCCCCGCAGAGACAGTCTCTGCAGGGATGTGGAGCACTGTGCTAGCCACCTGCACCAACCCACAAGCAAGCATCAGCAAGGGGCAGAGCCAATGCCAGCCTCCTGAACCAGCCTCTGACAGGTACCCGCTGTGGTTCCAATCACTTCAAAGAGGACTTTGCAATCAAACACTAGCTTTTGTGGCTCTCACTCCCCTGGGAAATCATACTTCCTGCTGCTGCTACTGCCAAATGCTCTGGACACCTGGTAGATCTGCCTAGAGCTCATGACCACTTCCCAGGGCCAGGCAACTAGGAGTAGACAGTGCCACCTTCCTGCAATTGAGAGCCCAGAGACTAGGCACCAACTGTTGACCTTAGTCATTTCTTCATTCTCCCAGAGAACACTCAGAGTACCATTGAGATAACAGCCCGCTCACTCCAAAGAAAAAGACACCAAATATTCAAACTCCTACACCAAAAATAAATAGTAACCCCATCAAAAAAATACAAAGGGGTGCTCCTGCCTAGAAGGAGCCTTACAAGACTACAGTGTGGCTTCCCCAAACTCACAGAAAAAGAAAACCACAAGCAAGATGAAGAAGCTCAAAAACCATTCCCAGTTAAAAGAACAGGAGAAGTCATTTCAAGCAGCCAACAATGAAAACGGACCTCTTCAGTCTGACAGAAATGGAGTTCAGAAGGGAGGTAATGAAAATACTTGAAGAATTAAGGCTGAATATCCAGGAATTAAGAGAAGATGCAAACAGCAATGCAGACTCCCTTAGAAAGGAGGTAGAAAACACAAGGAGGAGCATAGAAAAGCTAGAAAACTCATTTGCAGAGATGCAAACTGAGATAAAGGCAATAAAGAACAGTCTGAATAATGCAGAGGAACAAATTAGTGATGTAGAAGATAGAATAATGGAAATCAAGCAATCAGGACAGCAGACAGAAAATCAAATGAAAAAACATGAAAGCAATATAAGAGATCTATGGGATAATATAAAGTGGCCCAATTTATGCATAATAGGAATTCCAGAAGGAGTAGAAAAAGGGCATTGAAAAAATATTTGAAGAAATTATGTCTGAAAACTTGCCAAATCTGAAGGAATCTGACATCAAGATACAGGATGCACAGAGGGCCCCAAAGAAGCTGAACCCAAACAGACCCACGCCAAGGCATGTTACATTAAAAATGGCAAGAATTAAAGATAAAGAGAGGATCCTAAAGGCAGCAAGAGAAAAGCAAAGCGTTAATTATAAGGGATCCCCCATAAGGCTGTCAGCTGATTTCTCTACAGAAACATTACAGGCTAGAAGGGAATGGCAAGATATATTTAAAGTGCTGAAAGGAAAATGTCTGCAACTTAGAATACTCTACCCAGAAAAAATATCATTTAAAATAGAAGCAGACATAAAGAATTTCCCCAACAAACAAAAATTTCCCCAACAAACAAAAGCTAAGAGTACAGCAACACTAAACCCTTTCTAAAAGAAATGCTGAAAAGTTTCCTATAAAAAAAGAAAGAAAGGTAAAAAGTAAGAATTAGAATGGAGGAAACCACAATTAGAAAGCAATAATTCAAATAAGCCAGCATACAGATCTAAACAGGAAGATGCTAAAATAAATAAATAAATTAGTTAAAATAAATTACAAAAAAAAAGACAACAACCTCATACATTGTGGGGAAGGAAAGTAGGAAAACATAAACTATTTTTTTAACCTAAAATTTTATTTTATTTTTTTTAAAATTTTTTTTTCTTAATGATGTGTTTAAGCCTGCATGGTTATCAGGCCACAGCAAGCAGATATAAGGTGTTAACGTACTTAAAAAATAGGGCTACCAAAACCAAAATGGGACATCTAATCCACAAATACTGAAAAGAAAAGAACTTCAGTATAAAATAATTGGAACCCATCCATCCAAAAAAAGAAGAGAAACATAGAATCAACTGTAAACAAGATCTAAAATGGCAATAAATACATATCTATCAATAATCACCTTAAAGGTCAATGGACTGAATGTTCCAATCAAAAGACACAGAGTGGCACAATGGATAAATAAGCAAAAACCTACAATCTGCTGCCTACAAGAGACTCACCTTAGAGCAAAGGACACAGATTGAAAGTGAGGGGATGGGGAAAGACATTCCATGCCAATGGACAAGAAAGGAAAGCAGGAGTGGCAATACTCATATCAGACAAAATAGACTTTAAGGTGAAAACCATAAAGAAGGACAAAGAAGGACATTACTTAATGGTTAAAGGATCCATTCAAGAAAAGGATATTACAATTGTCAATATATAGGCCCCTCATATAGGAGCACCCAAGTATCTATAACAAGTACTATCAGACATAAAAGGAGAAATAGATGGCAATACAATAATTGTAGGAGACTTTAACAGTCCACTCACATCAATGGACAGATCCTCTGGGCAGAAAGTCAGTAAGGCAACAGAGATCCTAAATGACACAATAGAAAAGTTAGACCTAACTGACATTTTCAGGACATTACATCCAAAAAAAAATCAGAATATACATTCTTCTCAAGTGCACATGGAACATTCTCAATGACAGATCACATACTGGGGCACAGAGCTAACATCAACAAATTTAAGAGTATAGAAATTATTTCTAGTATCTTCTCTGATCACAAAGGCATGAAACTAGAAATCAACCACAGGAAAGGAAGCGAGAAAAAACATACTACATAGAGACTAAAATGCTTCTAAAAATCGAATGGGTCAATGAGGAAATCAAAAAATACCTTGAGACAAATGAGAATGAAGACACAACAACTCCTAATCAATGAGATGCCGCAAAAGCAGTGCTCAGAGGGAAGTTCATAGCATTACAGGCCTTCCTCAAAAAAGAAGAAAAATCTCAAATTGACAGCCTAACACATCATCTAAATGAATTAGAAAAAGAAGAACAAAAACACCCTAAAGTCAGCAGAAGGAAGGAAATCATTAAGATCAGAGAGGAAATCAATAAAATAGAGATTCAAAAGACAATAGAAAAAATTAATAAATCCAAGGGCTGGTTCTTTGAAAAGGTAAACAAGATTGACAAACCTCTGGCTAGATTCACCAAGAAGAGGAGAGAAAAATAAAATAAAATAAGTAATGAAAAAGGAGAAATCACAACGGATATTACAGAAATACAAAAAAGCATGAAACAATACTATGAACAATTGTATGCCAACAAATTTGATAACCGAGAAGAAATGGACGACTTTTTAGAGACTTACACCCTCCCAAAACTAATCAAGAAGAAATAAATCAACTGAACAGACCAATCACTAGAAATGAAATTGAGTATGTCATCAAAACAATCCCTACAAATAAAAGTCCAGGACCAGATGGTTTCACAGGTGAATTCTACCAAGCATACAAAGAGGAATTCATACCCATCCTCCTTAAGCTTTTCCAAACGGTTGAAGAAGAAGGAACACTCCCAAAGGCATTCTATGATGCCAGCATCACCTTAATTCCAAAACCAGACAAAGACATCACAAAAAAAGAGAACTATAGGCCAGTATCTTTCATGAGTATAGATGCAAAAATTCTCAACAAAATTTTACCCAACTGAATCCAACAGCATATCAAAAAGATCATACACCATGACCAGGTGGGATTCAACCCAGGTGCACAAGAATGGTTCAACATATGCAAATCAATCAATGTCATACACCACATTCACAAAATAAAAGTCAAAAACCACATGATCATCTCAATAGACACAGAAAAAGCATTTGACAAAGTCCAACATCCATTCTTGATCAAAACTCTTACCAAAGTGGGAATACAGGGAACATTCCTTAACATAATAAAAGCCATATATGAAAAACCCACGGCAAATATAATACTCAGTGGAGAAAAGCTGAAAGCCTTCCCACTAAAATCTGGAACAAGACAAGGATGCCCACTCTCTCCACTATTATTCAACATAGTACTAGAAGTCCTAGCTACAGCAATCAAACAAACAGAAGAAATAAAAGGCATCCAAATAGGAAGAGAAGAGGTAAAATTGTCACTGTATGCAGGTAACATGATACTATATATAGAAAACCCAAAAGACTCAACCCCAAAATTATTTGAACTGATCAACAAATTCAGCAAAGTCGCAGGATATAAGGTTAACCTTCAGAAATCAATCGCATTTCTGTATACTAACAAATATTAGAAAAAGAATACCAAAATATTTTACCTTTTAAAATAGCACCCCAAAAAATCAAATACCTGGGAATAAACCTGACCAAGGAGGTGAAAGACTTATATGCAGAGAATTACAAAACATTAATCAAGGAGATCAAAGAAGATACAAAGAAATGGAAAGATATTCCATGCTCATGGTCCGGAAAAATTAATATTGTAAAAATGGCGATACTACCCAAAGCAATCTACAGATTCAGTGCAATCCCTATCAAATTACCCATGACATTCTTCATAGAACTAGAACAAACAATCCAAAAATTTATATGGAACTACAAAAGACCCAGAATTGCCAAAGCAATCCCGAGGGACAAAAACCAAGCAGGAGGCATAACTCTCCCAGACTTCCAGCAATATTACAGGGCCGCAGTAATCAAGACAGTGTGGTACTGGTACCAAAACAGACATACAGACGTACAGACTAACGGAACAGAATAGAGACCCCAGAAATAAACCCAGACACCTACGGCCAATTGATCTTTGACAAAGAAGGCAAGAACTTAAAATGGGAAAAAACAGTCTGTTCAGTAAGCATTGCTGGGAAACTTGGACAGCTGTATGCACATCAGTGAAACTAGAACACACTCTCACACCATGCACAAAAGTAAATTCTAAATGGCTTAGAGACTTAAATATAAGACAAGACACCATTAAACTCCTGGAAGAAAACATTGGCAAGACATTCTCTGACATCAGCCTTACAAATGTTCTTTCAGGTCAGTCTCCCAAAGCAACAGAAATAAAAGCAAAGATAAACCAATGGGACCTAATCAAGCTGACAAGCTTTTGCACAGCAAAGGAAACCAAAAATAAAACTAAAAGACAACTTACAGAATGGGAGAAAATTGTTTCAAATGATGCAACTGACAAGGGCTTAATCTCTAAAATATACAAACAACTGATGCAGCTCAACTGCAAAAAAGCCAACAACCCCATTGGAAAATGGGCAAAGGACCTGAATAGACATTTCTCCAAAGAAGTTATACAGGTGGCCAACAAGCACATGAAAAAATGCTCAACATCCCTGATGATTACAGAAATGCAAATCAAAACTACCATGAGATACCACCTCACACCAGTCAGAATGGCCATCATTAACAAGTCCACAAACTGCAAGTGCTGGAGGGTGTGTGGAGAAAAGGGAATCTTTCTGCACTGTTCGTGGGAATGTAAGCTGGTACAACCACTATGGAGAACAGTATGGAGGTACCTTAGAAAACGATACATAGAACTACCATATGAGCCAGCAATCCCAGTCTTGGGCATATATCCAGACAAAACTTTCCTTGAAAAAGACACTTGCACATGCATGTTCTTTGCAGCACTATTCACAATAGCCAAGACATGGAAACAACCCAAATGTCCATCAACAGACGATTGGATTAGGAAGATGTCGTATAGATACACGATGGAATACTACTCATCCATAAAAAAAGGATAAAATCATGTCATTTGCAGCAAAATGGATGGAATTAGAGACCCTCATAGTGAGTGAAGTAAGTCAGAAGGAGAAAGACAGATGCCATATGATATCTCTTATAACTAGAGTCTAATATACTGCACAAATTAACCCCTCAACAGAAAAGAAAATCACGAACATGGGGAACAGACTTGTGGTTGCCTAGGGGGTGGGGAGGGGGTAGAAGGGAATGGGGTTAACTAGTGCTTTGGTGATGGAAAAGCAAGGAGATCCAGCTGTATAGTACAGGGAACTATGTCTAATCACATGTGACAAATCCATATATGTACGTGTAACCGGGTCACCACGTGGTGCAGTTGGAAAATTGACAGAAATCTGTAAACCAGCTACAATGCAAAAATAAAAAATAAATAAATAAATAAATCACATAAACACCCTTATGAGGTAGGGTCCATTATTCTCATCTTACAGATGTGCAAAATAAATCATAGAAATGTAAAGAAGTTGCCCAGGGTCCTAACAATGAGTATGGAGACAAGTTTCATATCTGGGCAGCTGATGCTCCTATGTCTGATAGATATAAGTCTATCTATATGATTAATATAGTTAGATTTGATTAACTATATTAAGAAAAAGTAAAGCTGAATAAGGGGAGATAGAGCGGCAGGGTACTATTTCATTGAGAGTGCTGAACAAAAGTCTTGCAATAAGATGGCATTTAAAAGAGACAATTTAAATAATGAGTTTATCCATGGTGTTATCTTAAAAAGAATGCTTGATGTGTTCAAAGCACAGCGAGGAGCTCAGTGTAGCTGGAGTAAAGTAAGTAAGGAGGAGAATGGGAATGGGGTCATTTAGTTAGCTATGGGCTAGTATGGCACATTTTTCGACTTTGGATTATTCTTTTAGAGATGGGAAACCATTCAGAGATCTGAGCACAGATCTGGCATAATATAACATTTTTAAAGTCTCATTCTAATACTTATATAAAGACTAGACCATAGACTTGCAAGATTGGAAGCAAAGAAGTTACTTAGGAGCCTTTTTACAATTGTTCAGGAAGAAAAGTGCTTGGGTCTGCTGGTAAGAAGTTGGCAGATTTTAGATGTATTTTGAAAGTAGATTCAATGAGATTTACTGATCAGCTTTTTTTGGTGTGTGAAAATGGCCTGTTGAATGGATGAATAGTTGCTGTTTACTGAAGAGAATATTGGGGGGAAAAAACACGTTGGGGTAAAGAGAGTCAGAAATTTGGTTTCAGACATTTCAAGGTTGATATTCTCTCTCCATCATGCGAGTTCACGGTGAGAAGGTAACCATCTGTGAACCTGGAAGAGACCCCTCCCCAAGGAATCAAAATGCCAGCACTGTGGGCTTAGACATCTCAGCCTCTAGAACTATGAGAAAATAGATTTATTGTTCAAGCCACCGATCTGTGGCTTTTTTTTTTTTGTTGTTTTCACAGCCTGAGAAAACTGACACAGGGGAGAAGTTATTGGAGATTTCAGAAGTGATATAAAATAATATAGAAGAATATTGAGTGAATATACCTGGTTTAGTAGTAAGTTTGGCAGGCAGCAATGAGGGCTTAAGTAGGATCTGTATTCATAAATTCAAAGTTGGACTGTTAAAGCATGGCTTTGAGTTTTATTCTAGGCATATGCAGCTACCTCAGTGCAGAGTGAGTGGTGTTGGATACCTGGGTTTGATGTATAATGGAGGGAATGGGCAAAAGGGCATTAGGGTATTCGACCCACACAGTAAACCTATTGCATACAAATCACATCAATAGTGGAAATACAATTATGAGTGTAAGATATGAAATCCATTAGATAAATTGTACAGAGAGATGTGGTGGGTTTGCAAAGTGTCACCTCCCCAGAATTCCCTTTCCTGTGTATTTCCACTTAGAATGGGCTACTAGAGATGATATTTTTACAGGCTATGAGGCAGATGGAAGTTAAACAGAAGTTTTTTGTAGTTCACCGACCCAAACCTTGCTGTGGGACAGTAGCTGGGTCTACATTTTCACCACTTTTCCCCACATCCTTTTTCAATTCTTCTACTCCCACTGGGTGTGAACTTAGTTTCAAGAAGAAGGACATAAACTTTCTATACAGGACACCCCATCTGGATATCCAGATCACACACAGACAGTGAGAACTGACATGGGTTTCTTTTTTTTTTTTTTTTTCCTCATGGGTTCCAGCTCTTTCTTGTGAATTCCAGCTTCTCCCTGCTCTTTCCTAGGCTACATCCATCTTCTCTTCCCAGCTTCCCACCCTGCAGACTTCAAGCTCTGGCCGGAGACAAGACAGATCAGCCTTACAGATACTGCTTAGCCAGCCCTCATATTTTCCATAAGACACAATCCTGGTAACAAACCCTTCATTTTACATATAGTGGTTCTGCTTTTCTGATGGAATTCTTATCCAAGACATTATGAAAAAGAAGGAAAATATATTGTAAGCTGGAAGATTAACTACTGAAGAGGTGTCAGTTCCCCCTAAAGTCATTTATAAATGTAACAGCTCTGATTAAAATCCAGTGAGGTGTATAACTTAAAATGTCAGTAAGAATATTTTAACAGTAAGTATGTGACAGAGCACAGAAAATCACCACCCTGAATGCCTGAGAAAGCCTGGTGTGAGGATAAAAACAGAACACAAAAGTAGCCAGGTTCTGTGCCATGCTTGGAAGTATTATAGAGTTAATTTGTATAAAACATCTACTGTAAGAAACTATGAACTAGGAGCCAAGGTTCTCGTTTCAGGTGAAATGAAGTTATAGGTTTTAACTTGCACATGGTGTTTTATGTGTGACACATTCATTCCCAAAGTGTCACACACTCATACCAGCTCACTTAATCATTATAATAGCCCTGTGAGGTAGGTACTATTATTCTTCCTATATTTTAGGCAAGAAAATTGAATTACAGGGAACTTAGGGACCATGCCCAGATTGAATCACACCGGAAAGTGACAGGTCACAAGAGAGTAATAGAGGTTGTAATTCCCATCCCACCCCAGCCTCTGGCATTTCCTCACTGTGACATGAGCTCTGCTATTTGAGGACTTCACTCTAGAAGAACAAAGGTATGCGATGGAGAGGTCCAACACCTACAGGTTTTCTTGAGAGGAAGGCCGCAGTAACCAGTAAAGCATACTCTAACTGAAGGCGTTTGGACTTTTGAAGATGGAAAAAAATCAGCTCAATGAACAGAGCTAAGTAAGAACAGTTGACTCTATCATTATTCTTGTGGGTTACTGGGTTGTTGGAACAAGGTTGTCAGAGTGGCCCAGGGATGGACAGTTAAGTGAAACATGTTGTAGGCCAAGAATCAAGACAAAAGTTTAACATCCTGACCTTTGAGTGGGGCTTTTTGTGTTTTTAGGGCTGCACCTGCAGCATCTGGAAGTTCCCAGGCTAGGGGTTGAATTGGAGCTACAGCTGGCAGTAGCAACAGCTGCAGCAACGCGGGATCCAGGCAATGTCTGTGACCTACACCACAGCTCTCAGAAATGCCAAATCCCTGGCCCACTGCGCAAGGCCAGGGATCGAACTTGCCTCATAGATACTAGTGGGATTCGTCTCTGCTGCAGCACAGTGGAAACTCCACGTGGGGCATTTTAGTGCACACCAACATAAGGACATCCCTTCTTCCGTGGTCATGCCAACGTGGACTGCCTCACGTGATAGATCATCAATCAAAACAGAAAAGGAGACATTTCATGTTGCTCCCAGCCCAAAACCTTACGGTACACAGTCAGAAGACAAGGCAGCAACAGTGGCTAGAATGTGTTCTACCTCTGGGGAGCAGGAAATAGTTGTGCATTTGGGGGCCAGTGGGGGATTTGAAGGATAACTTTTTCATAAGGCCTTGAAAATGTTTATGTCTTTATATGCATATGTCTGATTTAAAAATTAAACTAGAAACTATAATGATATTTCAATTTTCTACTTATCACATTAGCAAAGAAGCTAGTGAGCCTGGAATGAAAACACTAGTAAGTCTATGATGGAATGCTCCAGTTATGGCTGGTGGCATAGTTAACTGGTATGACCTTTCTAGACAGCAATTTATCAACAGGTATAATGGCCTTATGTCCTCTGAACAGTAATTCCACACCAAGAATCTACCATAATAATCCTAAATATAGAAGATATTTTTTCACTCCAAGTTCATAGGATCACCATTAATAATGGTGAAAAAGTAGAAACAGAATACGTAATCACCGGGAAAAAATTAAACCATGCTACATTCACTCATTCAACTATTAGGTAGTGCTAAAATATTTTAAAAGATAATATAACATGGAAAATACTAATGGAATAATGCTAAGTGAGAAAAATAAGGATATAAAGTCATGTAAAGCCAATTTTATTTTTTTAACTGCACCTATTTTTGTCAAAGTCTTAGAAGACCAAAGACCTTAAGGGTTAGAAAAAACAATTGAAGGTAGTTGGTAGGAAAATTGATTTCCTCTCTTTGTTTATGTTTCTCTGGATTTTCAAGTCTGTTCATGAATGTATTTTGAATTAAAAATTTATATAAGTTATATTCAATAACAGCAGTGTAAATTTAACCATCAGAAAGAAAGGGGAACTGTAATAAATGAGCCTGAGCCCCTTAAGCCCATTGTCATCATTAAAGCCAAAGGAAAGTCCCAATTCTTGAAAAATGTAATTCAGTGTTCTATTGTAGCTGTTATAGGAACAGCTTTCAAAGTGAAGCTCATAATAGAACCTAAAATAAGTGTTCTGGGTATGTGGCACAGTTTTGCGCATTGGCTCAAAAAACTTGTTGTGATTAAGGTTAACCTGCATAAAAAAGCTGAATTTAATTTGAATTTTTGGTTATATCACATCTAATCTTGGTTATTGCACTGAAAAACAAAAACTCATATTGTATTGGGAAAGGGTGGGGATGGAAAGTGAGAGGAAATTACAGACAAATGTTTTAGATTAGAGACTCTTCTAGACTATGGCTCTGACGTGGAATTTGTCATTGGCATGAATGTTTCTGCACCATAAACAGTTCTGAGAAGGAGCAAAGGTAGGGGTATGTGTGCTCAGATTTTCTCAAGTTCTCTCACATTTCTATATAATCATTTAAACTAGGATTTGAGTTCAGAGATTATAGCCAGGTTTTCTAATTTATAACCCACTAACCTGGTATTTATCTTTAAAAATTTATTCTGAAGGACTTAGTGCATCGCTTCTCTTAGTGCATAGGTTTTCAGAAATGTTTAGAAACACAATGAATAGCATCTCTTGGTTATTGCCCTAAAACTCTAAAAGAAAAAATTTCTTTCCATTTGTAGCAAAATGGACATTGAGAGCATTATGCTAAGTGAAATAAGTCAGACAAAGAAAGGCAAATGCTGTATGATATCACTTATACGTGGAACCAAAAAAAAAAAAAAAAAAAAACCTAAACTCACAGAGAACAGATTGGTGGTTACTAGAATTGCTAGTGAGGATGGGTGAAACGGGTGTAGGTGGTCAAAGGTACAAGTTTCCGGTTATAAAATAAGTCCTAGAGATGTAATGTACGACCTTAAAATTGCTGAAGAGAGTAGATCTTAAAAGTTTTCATCAAAGGAAAAAAAATGTAACTATGTGTGATAATAAATGTTAAGTAAACTTATTATGGTACTTATTTTTCAGTATACATATACTGAGTCATTATGCTGAACACCTAAAACTAATAGTGTTATATGTCAATTATATTTCAATTAAAGATTAGAACAATACTTCTGGATATATAGAGCTGAATTATGCCCATAGACTCACAAGATACTATATAAAATTTTACCCGTTAAAAAGTTCCTCCCTTTTTTCCCCAAATGTGGCATTAGTTATTTTTATAAAAGAAAATTGCAAAAAAAAATTTAACAGGATAGCTCCCTCTATACATTTTGCACATTTGCCAATTTAGACAATAAATACAGATAGTAGATCAGGTCACTACGTTTTGGCTCTTCTTTTTTGCATTCCCAATAAGATAATTATATTACAGGAATTTGTACATTCTGTCTATGCTGACACTATCTACTATTTTTGTTTTCCAACTTGATTGCTGCCTTCAGCATTATGCAATGTTTGGCTAGAATCATGTTTTGGCTGTGTCAGAAGTTTCTTGTGTTATATATTATTGCAATGGATGTTGTTATTGATTCCAGATATATTTATATGCCTTTCTTGCACGGTTTTTGTCTAGGACTGTTCCTTTTCTTACAGAAGGGAATCTGGGAATCCTTGAGAGTTGTATGAAGCTGGCACTAAAAATGGAAAAATAAAACTTGAATGAAGTCTTTGGAGAGAAAACTGAAAATTAACTCAAAGGAAAACCTTCCTTAGGTCTGAAAAATCTCAGACAAATTTAGAAGTACTTTTTATGTAGAGTCTCTTCACATTGTTGCTAAATAACAGAAATTAAAAATAAGGTTCATTGGTATGTTTTTAAATGCATAAAATGGTATACAAGCTTCTGAAATTGAAACTGGCCAGCAAAAGAGCAGCATGACATCAGTGGCCAGCACAGTAGCTGGTAGTGTTTTCTCGGTGAGTCAATATGACAGAAAGGTAGACACGCATGGATTTATCCTGAAAGCTGTTTCAGCCAACCTGGTTTTCACAGAAAGGGCTCCATTTTAATCTCTGTCCTAATATAACCATATGAATACATATCAATCATTGTATATAACAGTCTTATTTTTGTGTCCCGTTGCTCCTTTAAAATTTAGTCAAAGCATTTCTCTGTCCATCAGATTAAAACTCCCAAATCCCCAAATATTTAAGCAACCCTTACAGGATGCAGTTACTTGAAGAGATATGACACAGTCTTAGTGCAGAATTTTAAAGTCGTCCAGGGCAAGATATTAATAAGTATTTTGATTTTTTTTTCATCCAGAGTAAGAGACAGAGGCCAGTAAATGGTAGGCTGGGGGCATTTTGAGGGAGGAGAAAGAGAAGGTTGCCAGTAACTTTCCTGGACTCAGACCTCTCAAGCTGTCATTTTAGACTGTGCCATGGCTGGAGAGGGAGAAGGGGCAGCAGGGATGCAGAAAAGGGAAATTCTTTCCTGGCTGGTGACTGGTATCTTCATCTGCTGGCCTCTCACGCTGGTCCTGGCAGGTGTTTGTAGTTGATGTTGTCTCCTGGGGGAACTTTACAGACTGCTGAGTGGCCCTTTTTAGTGGCAGCTGTCATGGAAGGAATGTCTGCCTTCTGTCCTCAGCCCTGGTTTTGAGGAACCTCCTTCCTGGTGCTGCGTCCAAGTTCTTTTGTGATCCGGGTCAGCTCTTCTCCCACAGGCCTACTGCTTGACTTTGACTAGTAGACATATAGTTGCTTTGCCAGCATAGCCCTATCCTCTCTTTTTTGTCTTGAAATAGGCCACTTTCTTAGTCCATGGAACCCCCCAACCATGGAGAGCATTAGGCCCTCCTAGGGCTCTGGCTGAAGCCCTTATATGCATTGAGGTGAGAGGCAACAAACTCTTTTCCCCTGGGGAACAGGAGGTGGGGCTCAAGGGCAACCTTCTTCCACAGAAATATTCCCCCTCTTTCATCCTCTGACCATTATGACCCCCTTCTATATTCTTGATCTCACGGAATGGCCTAAAAAAATGTACAAAAACTGGTACTAAACTTGTTTGTGAGTTCTGCCTTTCGTCTGGCCCTTAGCTTTGGCATGCAGCCCCTTTTGTATTTTGCTGCTTGTACCCAACTTTAGTTAACACTCTGTGACAATGATGTGACTCTAATCAGAGTCATGTTGCTTTGATCTTAGCCTAAGATTGACAGATAAAATAGAAGAAACGTATATAAATTTGAATTTCAGATAAACAGTGAATCATTTTTTCAGTATGTGTATGTCCCATGCACTATTGGAAACACGTGTAAACTAAATATTATTTATCTGAAATTCAAGTTTAACTGTTTATAGTTTATTTGCTATATCTAGCAAACTTCTCTTAGCCAAAACCCTTTACATGCACATGAAACATATTTTTACTACATTTCATTATCTGCAGGACTGTATATATTTCCAGATTGGATAATTAGGTGTAAATTGTATTAGAGGCATAAAATCTATTTAGCCAATCTGTTTTGAGTTTCAATATGTTTGGTTCTGCTTCCGGGTATATAAGATTTGTCATCTTCCTGGCTACCAAATTGTCTTGTACCCATACATGTGTATTGAATCTTGAGAACAGAATAAAGCTGTTTTCCCTCCTTGGGGAGGGTCATAAAACAATGACAAGCATTTCAGCAAAGTGAATAAGCTGTTTGTTCTGCTGTTAAACACTTTTTAACTGCTTGCATTTATCTATTTACTCAACTCATAAATACTTTTATTTGAAATGTGCCTTGTAAGGAGTTCAAAATGTATTACAAATGCATCCTATTAAAGCTATCTGACTCCACTGTTGATATTATTAGATATCTTGCTATGATCCTACTTTAAATGATAAACAAAGGGATTGGTTAATGAGATTATGAAAATCATAGAGCAAGAAAGCAATTTACTAAATCAAGATTTCTACTCAATATTTTCAGTTCACAGAATAAAATTAATTTAATCACACAGTCTTTATGAGAAATCTTTTTGTAGTTGTATGTATTCTTGAGATTCTGGTTTGGTGGTAGATAGACAGGACTTTACCACAGGGAGACTGATGAAGTGTACTTAGCATATACAGTTCCTAAGAGGGTGTGGGAAGACATTTTATGGAAGATGGGATCCCTTTTACTAACAATTCTGAAAATTTTAGCAGAGATAATGTGGTGGAAAAAGATAATTTATGGAAATTACCTGCATGACGCTTTTATACATAACAAGTGTTTCGGATTATAGATGGAAAAATTTATTGCTTTTCTCCTATAGCCTGAGAGCTTATAGCATTACCAACTGTGATACTTCACAATTTAATTCCCAAACTTAAAAGGACAGGGTCTCCGTGAAGATTATTCTGTATTTGTGGGAAATGAAAAAGATGGAATGAGGGAGAACTACCTTAAAAGAGACTAATGTGAGGAATAAATACACAAATAATAAACATAATCTGCTCATCTTAAACCACAACAAATTCAACATAAACTAATGGTGTGATGACACTGGATAAACTATTGTTGTTTGGTTTGCAATAATGGAAGTATATTGGTGTGACCACCAGTGTGCTCACTTCTGGGTATAATGGAAGATGTGTAAGAACTCACAATATTTCTGATAAAAAGAGAACTTAAATGGGATGCTAAAGCTACCTTCAAATATTCAGAATGTTCCTTTATATAGAAGATGGACAAACTTATGGTAGTTGTGGAATATAACCAGAGCACCACTGAATAAATTTACCAGGAGAGACACATTTCAGCCTATCGCTGGATTAAAAATAGAATTTTTTTAAAAAAAGAAACAAGGTGCTCTCTTTGGTAGCAAATGGCATATTGAGAAAAGTCTTACTTAGAGATCAAATGATCACATTTCAAAAATGTAGATTAGGGATTTCCCAATCATGACTCAGCGATAATAAACTCTACTAGTATCCATGAGGATGTAGGCTCCAACCCTGGCCTTGCTCAGTGGGTTAAGGGTCCAGCACTGCTGTGAACTGTGTGGTAGGTCATAGTCATGACCTGGATCCCACATTGCTGTGAGTGTGGCATAGGCCAGCAGCTGCAGCTCTGATTCCACCACTAGCCGAGGAATTTCCCTATGCCACAGCTGCAGCCCTAAATAGCAAAAATAAAAAATAAGTAAAAATTTTAAAAGCTCAAGATGTAGATTTAAAAATTGTTTCAATTCTAACTCTATAGTTTCATGATTCTATGATATTCTCACAGAACATGAGAATAGTTAATATGTACAGAGTACTTGCTATCTCTAGGCATTTCCTAAGAACATATACTTATTCATTCTTCCATTCATTCATTCATAAAAGGTACGAGGCATTATTAAAGGCCCCTAAGGGTTACAGCAAATTCTTGCCTTCATAGAGTGATATTCTAAAAAGTGTAGGTGAACAATTTACATAGTAAATGAGAAAATGATACATGTTAAAGAGAAAAATAGGCAGGAACTATGATGAGGAATCCTAAAAGAGGATGCAAATTTGAATAGGAAAGACCTTGCTGAGAAGATTATATTTGAGTGAAGGTGTGAGGAATGTGAGGGGGCAGACCTTATAAATATCTAGGGGAAGAATGATCTATGCAGAGGGAACAGCAAATGCAAAGGTCCTAAAGCAAGATTTACCTCTTGTTCTGGAGACCAGAGGCACAGGGCATAGTAAGTAGTATGAGTTAAGGTCAGAGACATAATGAAGAACCAGCTTTTGGAGGGCCTTCAAGGTCTTGGTTGAGAATTTCCTTTTACCTCTGAGCAAGATGGACAGCCACTGAAAGGATGTGGGAGAAATGCGACATGATGTGGCTTACAGTGTGATTTGCAGAGGATACTTTGTAGGGAGCAAGGGTGATAGAGGAAACTGTTGCATTCATGCAGGAGAGAGATGATGGCAGCTGGCACCAAGCTGGTGGCAGTGGAGGTGGTGACAGGTGGTCAGAACATGCATGTATTTTGATGGTAGAAATAGCAGAATTTGAGACAGATTGAGAGGAAGGAGGGATTAGGATGACTTCAAGGATTTGGGACAAGCAAATGGAAGGATTGAACTGGCATGAAATGAGCTGGGGTAAGACGATGGTTGGGGAAATGGGAGCGATAACAACAGCTTTATCCCTAAAATCATCTCAAAACCTATGAGATTATAATCCCCATTCTACAGATGAGGAAACAAAGAATTTAAGCAACTGGGAAGCATTCAAAGTCCTGAATGGAAGATTTGAACATTGGTGCCTAACTCCAACTAAGGGCAATGCTTTGGTGTCTCATAATAAACCCAGTTACAACATGGCCACAGATGTTTCTCAGCAGGAAGCAGATGATGCAGCTTCAATAATACAAAAAACACTGAATTGTAGGAATCTGTAGAAGGAAACATAAGGTACAGAAAAAGGGAAAGACGGAAACTCCAATTCTGAGCACAATGACTTGTCTCTCATTGATTATTATTACTAGTGAAGAAAAGCATTTTGAGTTAAGAGACTTTTCTCTGGTTAGCTAATTGTTGAATTTAAAAAAAATATGTACTTTTGTAGTTGGAAGGTGATTGTCTCACTTAAGAGAATTAGCATTGGGTTACTCTTTTCCCTCTTTTAAATGGTTTCATCTTTACTTTTCATCATCAGGACTAGCAATTTTCAGCATGATAAAAAAAGTTTTAATTCTGTGTTATATACTTAGCCACCTTCCCTTTCTATTAATATATATATTTTTGGTCTTTTGTCATTTTAGGGCTGCACCCACGGCATGTGGAGGTTCCCAGGCTAGGGGTCTAACTGGAGCTACAGCTGTTGGCCTACGCCACAGCCACAGCATGCAGGATCCAAGTCGTGTCTGCAAACCTACACCATAGTTCACAGCAACGCTGGATCCTTAACCCACTGAGCAAGGCCAGGGATTGAACCCACAACCTCATGGTTCCTAGTCAGATTCATTAACCACTGAGCCATGACGGAAACTCCCTCCTTTCTATTAATATTAAAGAAAATTTGAAAATTATAGCAAAGTCTTAAGCATCTAATCAAGGTAACACCAAGAGAGAACCATGAATGATCTTTTAGTCCATTTCCTTTTAATAAAGCTCCTTCTCATACTCTTAGTAGTCATATTTATAGATATATGGTGGGCATTATAATATACAGCTTTGTATTACCCTTTTTCATCAACATATGACATTTTTATCATTATTAAATTCTTTTATAAATATAATACCTATTCATAATTCTTCTAAGCATTCCCCTGTTGTTGAATTGACCCATAACTCTGTAATATCTCTTTTTTTAAAAAAGACTTTTTTTGGCATGTTATGAATATTCTCCAAATTCAACTGCTCGTGTTTAGAATGAAAACATATTATGGAGAGTATGCAGTCAGTCATGTGCCAGAGTGACTGTAACATGGTGTCTGAAATGGTCATTGGTAAGTTAGCCAACTGATAAGTCAATTCACTAGAGGTCTATGTTTCATGCTATTTGAGAATTTGGTATCATTGATGTTCTTTTCCATGTCAATAAACTCTGTCACAGACATCTGTTTTAAAAGTAGGCAAGGTAGTGGTGTGCCCCATGCCCATATTTGTATTTTTGTTAGTCTTCTTGGAACTTTTATAGGAAGTGATAAATACAAGCCCTTCCAAATAACACTATGAACTTCAATTCTATCTTATTTTTTCCCCACTAAGTCGTGTTTAAGTGTTTAATGTTTTTCAGGGATTAAAACGAGGCTAGTGCTTCAATCTGTGATAAGCACATAGGTATATACATGTAAATTTCAAGTTTTGAGGATTAACTTTGCCAAGCACTCTGGAAATATATTCATTATATGTATTCACATACATGTAATGAATACATTCCAATATTGATCCCTGTTTATGTTTGGGATACTCTTGATTAGAATATAAATTTCCTCTGACAATTTAATGATTCAATCTATGGTGGTACTATATGCTTCCCTCACTTTTACCTAGAAATAAATACAATTAAATTTCACTAATTTTATGGTGTATTTCTGATAGCTTATGCTTAGGTCAACTCTATAATATTCAAAGATAAACCTGGTTGAACAAAGAGGTAGTCAATAGCCAATCATATTTAAGAAAAATGACCAGACTTCAGGCAATATTACAGAGCCACAGTAATCAGGACAGTGTGGTACTGGTACCAAAACAGACATACAGATCAATGGAACAGAATAGAGAACCCAGAAATAAACCCAGACACCTATGGCCAATTGCTCTTTGACAAAGTACGCAAGAACATAAAATGGGAAAAAGACAGTCTGTTCAGTAAGTATTGCTGGGAAACTTGGACAGCTGCATGCACATCAGTGAAACTAGAACACTCTCTCATACCATGCACAAAAATAAACTCTAAATGGCTTAAAGACTTAAATATAAGAGAAGACACCATTAAACTCCTGGAAGAAAACATTGGCAAAACATTCTCCGACAACAACATTACAAATGTTTTCTCAGGTCAGTCTCCCAAAGCAACAGAAATAAAAGCAAAGATAAACCAATGGGACCTAATCAGGGTGACAAGCTTTTGCACAGCAAAGGAAACCAAAAATAAAGCTAAAAGACAATTTACAGAATGGGAGAAAATTGTTTCAAATGACGCAACTGACAAGGGCTTAATCTCTAAAATATACAAACAACTGATGCAGCTCAACCGCAAAAAAGCCAACAACCCAATGAAAAAATGGACAAAAGAACTGAATAGACATTTCTCCAAAGAAGTTATACAGGTGGCCAACAAGCACATGAAAAAATGCTCAACATCCCTGATGATTACAGAAATGCAAATCAAAACTACCATGAGATACCACCTCACACCAGTCAGAATGGCCATCATTAACAAGTCCACAAACAACAAATGCTGGAGGGGGTGTGGAGAAAAGGGAACCTTCCTGCACTGTTGGTAGGAATGTAAGCTGGTACAACCACTATGGAGAAGAGTATGGAGGTACCTTAGACAACGATACACAGAACTACCATATGAGCCAGCAATCCCACTATTGGGCATATATCCAGACAAAACTTTCCTTGAAAAAGCCACTTGCACATGCATGTTCATTGCAGCACTATTCACAACAGCCAAGACATGGAAACAATCCAAATGTCCATCAACAGATGACGGGATATGGAATATGTGGTACATATACACATTGAAATATCACTCGGCCATAAAAAGAATAACAGAGGCTTAAGACAGTTATTGCCTTAAGTGAGTTTGCAGCATTTTTCTAAGCTTCAGATTGCAAATCCATAGCACCCCTTATAGCTATTCTACATATGGACCACCACTGAGCTGAAATGGTGGCTGCCCCATGGCATACAGAAATTTCCAGAGCTAGGGGTCAAATTGGTGCTGTAGCTGAAGGCCTATTCCACAGCTACAGCAATGCCAAATCTAAGCTGCATCCGCAACCTATACCACAGCAACGCTGAATCCTCAACCAACTGAGGGAGGCCAAGGATCAAACCTGCATCCTCATGGATACTAATCAGTTTCTTAAGTCAACAAGCTACAATGGGAACTCCAAATGGAGAACTTTTATAGAATGGAGTTCATAAAACAGCACTCTAGCAACTGCTAGCTATAGTATGGACTCCAGTTGAAAACTGATTTAACAATCCCTCTCTTACTACCAGTGAAGCCTCTAGCCAGGCTTACTTAAATTATCTTTCAGACTCTTGGTCTGTTCTAAACCACTTTTCTTAGTTCTTTCTGCCTCTGATCCATATGGTTTGCTTCTATAGTCTACATCTGGGGTTCATTGAGAGCAGCAAATGTTTGCCTGCAATTGTTCAAAGCTCAGCTTGTAAGGGACAGATGCTTTCTTTATTAACTCCATGGATCCATCAATTCCATTTTATTGTCTCCTATTTCTATCTGCTAAAGTTGAAATCAATAAAAAGGGGGAGCTGCAGAGAGTACAGTTCTCTTATTAAACTCCTTTCAAATACTTTCAAGTAACAGGGGCAACTGAAATACTTTTTGAATGAGTTTTGGCAAGAAATATATTGCCTACACCAAAACCTGCTGGAAGATATTCTCTTATGATGGAAATCTTTTCTGAATCCTATTTCCTTCATAGTTGTTGGCTTTGACTTAAAACCAATACAAACAAAAATCAACATGCATTTAAACACACACACACACACACACAAATAAAAAAAATATTACCCTGTGGCCCTGTATCTACAAAAGCCCAGAGATTAGAGTTTTGCTTATAATGACATGTGAACTACTTTGGGGTCTCACAATCACTCCTGACTTTTGACTGTTTGCAAACCATGGAGAAAACAGTTGCTTCCACATCACTGAAAGATGGAACAATATAGATGGTCTCATGGTAGTTCTCAAACTGTGATCCCATGAAACACTGGTATTTCTTAGCTGAACAGAATCCAACAGGAAATGAAGAAAATAAGAAACAATTAACAGCAGTCTTTTCCAGATTCTAGGAAAAAAAAATATCCACAGACAAAATTTTCCCGATTTTAAGTCTTTTCCATTTGTTGCTTCTTATATCTTTGGTATATGCTACTGTTACAGAACACAGTATTGCAAAAGACAAAATGAATGAAGAAATTTCAAGTCAATGTGAATGGCATAAAACTGATCACATCTATTTTGGTTATTTGCTTTCCTAATGCACTTATGTGTCCATGCCTGCCTGTGTTTTATACATTTAAGGAGAGAGTAAGAGATTTAAGTGGACGGAGGGAGGGAAGAGAGAAAGAGATCCTGCTCATAAACATGATCTTAACTTACACAGATTGGTTCAAAATAGGATATTTTTAATAGTTGAATTCCATCAAACAAAAAGTGACATTCTTCTGTAAAGAATCACATCACTTTGTTACTTTGACATCTGAGCAAGTTTAAGAAAAACAAACAAAACATCCAGTAAGGTTCATTCAGTTTCTTTTGCCACATCATATGTCTCCTGCTACCATCATAATCCTAAATCCTACTCTGTCTCCTCTAGGGCTTCTGGAGAAGTCCAGTCAAGAAACTGAAACAAACTATCTTCTAGTAGGCCAAATTTGCTCTCTGTATCTGCGAAGACATTTTCTTTCAAATAGCTTTTTTCTTGACAAACTGTTGTCATGTGATATTGTGTTACATTAGCAATATATTTCCTCACTCGGCACATCATCAAAGATTTACCCTTATTTCAGCAGTTAATTAATCCTGGGCTTACTACCTTTGTGGTAGAGTTCCAAGATACTCAACCATTAAGATGCAGCTTGTTGATGAATTTCTACAAATATGTCATTTGAAGTCATACTTTGGGTCTCTAAGAAATTGAATAAAAATGTTACTGCATAAATGCAGAGTAAAAGAAATGAATTATGCCTAACTTTTGCATTTTGAAACAGATTTTTGAACTTCAAGACAAAGGTAATAATAAAGATGAATTTTGAATTGCAGGGGTTGGGTTTTTCAGAAGCATAAACTCTGGAGTTCAGAGCATAAAGTTCATGCCAAAAAAATTGGTACATTTTTCTCAGTTTTGACAAAGTCCTTTTCAATTGGGCTTAGGGAGATAATAGTCAAGATAAAAAGGCACACGGAATGAATCTTAGAAGCAAGAGTCTGAGATATGGATAGGTTATGCTGTTACTCCTCTGGTTAACTCTGAGTGGAGGCACATGATGGAAACTTTTACACTGTCCATTTAAGTTTGTTATTCAGTGGGAAGAAGGAGCTGTGCTTGCTTCTAAGGTGGAACCCAAGAAGCCTGCAAACTTTGAGAATACCTTCATTCAGCATCAACTTGGTAAGTACAAGTGGTAGTATGAGGTGAATTGGCAGATTAGACCTGAGACAGCTCTATGAGACATTTTCCTATGACCCTAAAAAGTTCTGGTAAAGTATATAAAGGGTGGAAGAGAAGAGGATGAAAGCAGGATAACAGATTAGAAAGAACTTTTCTACATGCAGAGGGGAATATCAACTTTGTAGAATAATGACTATGACTGATGGAATAATGGATCTCAGTGGATGCCAACCTGGGAGGATGAAAATATCAATGAGTGAAAAGAAGAAAAAGTTACTTGATTGGATTAAGATGGTGGAAAAGAAGGACTGGAGTGCAACTTCTCTCATAAAAACAACAAAATTATAACCAAATGCCAAGCAATCTTCAATCAAATGGACTGGAAACTTTCAAAAAGATATTCTACTCCGGAAGACAAAGAGGAGACCACATCAAGAAGTAGGAGGGGTAATTACATGATATAAGCAACCCCATATCTCCCAGGTGGGAAGCCCCACAGACTGGAAAGTAACTGTATCACAGAGACTCACCTACAGGACTGAGTTCTGAGCCCCATGTCAAATCCCCATGCCTGGGGATCTGGAACAGGGAGGAAGAGCCCCTGGAGCATCTGGCATCAAAGGCCAGTGGTGCTTGTATGCAGGAGCTCCACAGGACTGGGGGAAATGGAGACCTCATTCTTGAAAGGCACACACAGACTTTCATGTGCACTGGGTCCCAGGGCAAAGCAAAATCTCCATAGGAATCTGGGTTGAACTCGACTGCAATTCTTGGAGGATCTCCTGGGAAAACAGAGGTTACTGTGGCTTGTTGTGGGGGAAGGGCATTGGAGGCAAAGCCCTTAAGAACATTCATCAGCCTGCATTTCTATGGAGGTAGCTATTTTTGGGAAAATCTGGTCTCTCCCATCAGTGCTAAGAAGCCCCAGGCCAAACAATAATTCAAGTGGGATGACAGACCCACCCATCAGTAAACAGGCTGCCTAAAGACCCCTCAGGCACACAGCTGCCTCTAATCTCACCTAGAGACAAAGCCCCACCCACCATAGGAATAGGAATCAGCCCCACCTACCAGTGGGCAGACACCAGTTCCTCCCATCAGGAAGCCTACAGCAAGCCCCCACCCCCCATACCAACTTCAGCCACAGGGGAGGCAAACACCAGAAGTAAGAGAGGCTACAACTCTACTGTCTGCAAAAAGGTTACCACACCAAAACCCTATAAAAATGAAAAGACAGAAAACTATAACTCAGATAAGGGAGAAAAAAAAAAAAAAACAGAAAAACAGCTGTGATGAGAAGATTATCAGCCTCCCAGAAAGAGACTTTAGACTGCTTATGCTGAAGATGATGCAAGATATTGGAAATAAACTGGAGGCAAAGATTGATAATTTACAGGAAACACCGAGCAAAGAAATATAAGATATAAAACCTAAGCAAGATGAAAAATACAATAACTGAAATAAAAAATTCATTAGAAGCAGCCAGCAGTAGAATACAGGAGGCAGAAGAATGAATCAGTGAGGTGGAGGACAGATTAGTGGAAATCACTAATGTGGAACAGAAAAGAGATAAAAGATTGATAGGAAATGAGGAGAGTCTCAGTGAATTCTGTGATAATGTTAAACACACCAACGTCTGTATTATAGAGGTGCCAGAGGGAGAAGAGAGAGAGAAGGGGACAGGAAAAATATTCAAAGAGATAATATGGGAAAGGAACCACTCACTCAAATCCAGAAAGCACAACGAGCACCATATAAAATAAACCCAAGGAGGAACACCCCGAGACACATATTAATCAAAATGACCAAAATTAAAGACAAAGAGAAAATATTGACTGCAGCTAGGGAAAATAAACAAATAACATACAAGGGAACCCTGGTAATGTTATTAGCAGATTTTTCAGCTGAAACTCTGCAGGCCAGAAGGGAGTAGCATGATATACCTAACATGATGAAAGGGAAAAACTTCCAACCAAGATTACTTTACCCAGCAAGGCTCTCATTCAGATTTTAGGGAGAAATCAAAACCTTTTATAGATAAGCAGAAGCTAAGAGATTTCTGCAACACTAAACCAGCTTTACAACAAATCCTAAAGGAACTTCTCTAGGCAGGAAAGAAAAGGCCACAACCAGAAACAAAAATACCACAAATAACAAGGCTCACCAGTAAAGGCATATATACAGTAAGATACTAAATCATCCATGCACAATTGTGCTACCAAAATCAGAAATTGTGAGAAAAGAGCACAAATGCAAGACAATGGAGATACACTTGCAATTAAGAAACCAACAACTTAAAACAATCTCGTTTATATATAGACTCCTATATCAGAACTTCAGGGTAACAGCAAACCATAAGGTACAACTGATACACAAACAAATAAGAAAAGTCAACTCAAATACAACATTAAAGATAGTCATCAAACCACAAGAGGAGACAAAAAGAGAATAAGGGAAGAAAAAAGAGCAACAAAAATCCAAAAAAGTTAATAAAATGGCAATAAGAACATACATATCAATAATTACCTTAAATGTTAATGGACTGAATGCCCCAAACAAAAGACATAGACTAGCTGAAAAGACACAAAAACAAGACCCATATATATGCTGTCTTTGAGGGACCCACCTCACTTCTAAGGATACATACAAATTGAAAGTGAGAGGATGGAAGAAAATATTCCATGCAAACGGTAATCAAAAGAAAGCCAGAGTAGCAATACTCATATCAGACAAAATAGACTTTAAAATGAAGAATATTTTAGGAGACAAGGAAAGGCACTACATAATGATCAAAGGATCAATCCAAGATTGACGCGGCTCGGATCCCGCATTGCTCTGGCTGTGGCGAAGGCCGGCAGCTACAGCTCCTGTTAGACCCCTAGCCTGGGAACCTCCATATGCCGCGGGTGCAGCTGTACATAAAGGTAAATGTTTATTGTTATTTAAAATAACAATTTTAAATATTTATGCACCCAGCATAAGACCACAATATATAAGGCAACTACTAACAATCTTAAAAGGAGAAATCAACAATAACACAATCATAGTGGGGGATTTTAACACCCCACTTACAGCAATGGATAGATCATCCAGACAGAAAATAAGGAAACAGAGGGCCTGAATGAAGCATTAGACCAGATGGACCTAACAGATATTTATATGACATTTCAGCCAAAAACAACAGAATACACATTCTTCTCAAGTGTGCGTGGAACATTCTCTAAGATTGATCACATCCTGGGCTGCAAATTAAGCCTCAGTAACTTTAAGAAAATTGAAATCATTTCAAGCATCTTCTCCGACCACAATGCTATAGGACTGGAAATCAACAAGAAAAAAAAAGGCAAAAAATACAAACACATGGAGAATAAACAACATGCTACTAAACAACCAATGGATCATCTAAATACCTAGAAGCAAATAACAACCAATGGATCACTGAAGAAATCAAAGAGGAAATTAAAAAATACCTAGAAGCAAAAGACTCCAAAAGCTCTGGGATGCAGGAAAAGCAGTTCTAAGAGGAAAGTTTATAGCAATACAAGCCTACCTCAGGAAACAAGAAAAAGCTCAAATAAACAACCTAACTTTACATCTAAAGCAGCTAGAGAGGGAAGAACTGACAAGGCCTAAAGTTAGTAGAAGAAAAGAAATCATAAAGATCAGAGCAGATATCAATGAAATAGAAATGAGGAAAACCATAGAAAAGATCAGTGAAACTAAAAGCTGGTTCTTTGAAAAGATCAACAAAATTGATAAACACTTAGCCAGACTTATCAAGAAAAAGAGAGAGGACACAAATCAATAAAATTAGAAATGGAAAAGGAGAAGTAACAGCAGACATCACAGAAATACAAAGTATCATAAGAGACTACTATATGCAACTATATGGCAATAAAATGGAAAAACTAGAAGAAATGGACAAATTCTTAGAAGAGTACAATCTCCCAAGACTAAACCAAGATGAAATAGAAAATATGAATAGACCAATCACAAGTTCTGAAATTGACACTGTGATTAAAAAACTTCCAAGAAACAGGAGTTCCCTTCACGGCTCAGTGGTTAACGAATCCGACTAAGAACCATGAGGTTGCGGGTTCGATCCCTGGCCTTGCTCAGTGGGTTAAGGATCCGGCATTGCTGTGAGCTGTGGTGTAGGTTGCAGACACAGCTCGGATCCCGCGTTGCTGTGGCTGTGGTGAAGGCCAGTGGCTACAGCTCCTGTTAGACCCCTAGCCTGAGAACCTCCATATGCTGCAGGTGCGGCTCTACATAAAGGTAAAAAGACAAAAAAAAAAAAAAACAAAGAACTTCCAACAAACAAAAGTCCAGGACCAGATGGTTTCACAGGTGAATTCTATCAAACATTTAGAGAAGAGTTAACACCTATCCTTCTGAAACTCTTCCAAAAAATTGTAGAGGAAGGGACACTTCCAAACTCATTCTATGAAGCAACCATCACCCTGATACCAAAACCAGACAAAGATACAACAAAAAAAGAAAATTACAGACCAATCTCACTGATGAACATAGATGCAAAAATCCTCAACAAACTCCTGGCCAACCGAATCCAATAATACATTAAAAGGATTGTACATCCTGATCAAGCGGGATTTATCCCAGCGATGCAAGGATTCTTCAATATCCAGAAATCAATCAGTGTGATACACCACATTAACAAACTGAAGAATAAAAACTGTATGATCCTCTTCATAGATGCAGAAAATGCCTTTGACAAAATCCAACACCCATTTCTGATAAAAGCCCTTCAGAAAGTGGGCATAGGGGGAACCCACCTCAACAAAATAAGGGCCATCTTTGACAAACCCACAGCTAACATCATTCTCAATGGTGAAGAGCTGAAAGAATTCCTGCTGAGATCAGGAACAAGACAAGGATGTCTGCTCTCGCCACTACTGTTCAACATAGTTTTGGAAGTCCTAGCCACAGTAATCAGAGAAATAAAAAAAATAAAAGGAATCCAAATTGGAAAGGAAGAAGTAAAACTATCACTATTTGCAGCTGACATGATACTATACCTAGAGAATCCTAAAGACTCTACCAGAAAACTCTTAGAGCTCATCAATGAATTGGGCAAAGTCACAAGATACAAAATTAATACACAGAAAACAACTGCATTTCTATATACTAACAATGAAAGATCAGAAAGAGAAATTAGGGAAGCAATCCTGTTTACCATCACATCAAAAAAAATCAAATACTTAGGAATAAACCTACCTCAAGAGACAAAAGACCTGTACTCTGAAAACTATAAAACAAAGATGAAACAAATCAAGGATGACATAAACAGATGGAAAGACACAGCATGCTCTTGGATTGGAAGAGTCAATATTATCAAAATGACTATACTACCCAAGGCAATATACACATTCAATGCAATCCCTATCAAATTACCAATGACATTTTTCACAGAACTAGAACAAAATAGTTTAAAGTTTGTCTGGAAACACAAAAAACCCAGAATAGCCAAAGACAGCCTGAAAAAGAAAAATGGAGCTGGAGGAATCAGGCTCCCTGACTTCAGACTCTATTACAAAGCTACAGTCATCAAAACTGTATGGTACTGGCACAAAGACAGAAATATAGATCAGTGGAACAGGATACAAAGCCCAGAATTAAATCCACGCATCTATAGTCAACTAATCTATGACAAAGGAGGCAAGAATATACATTGGAGAAAAGACAGCCTGTTCAATGAGTGGTGCTGGGAAAACTGGACAGCTACATGTAAAACAATGAAACTAGAACACTTCCTAACACCATGCACAAAAATAAACTCAAAATGGATTAAAGATTTAGATATAAGACCTGATACTATAAAACTCTTAGAGGAAAACAGGCCAAACACTCTCTGACATAAATGATAGCAACATCTTCTCAGATCCATGTGTCAGAGTAAGGACAATAAAAAGAGAAATAAACAAATGGGACTTAATTAAACTTCAAAGTTTCTGCACAGCAAAGGAAACCCTAAACAAAACGAAAAGACAACCCACAGAATGGGAGAAAATATTTGCAAATGAATCAACTGAGAAGGGATTAATCTCCAAAATTTACAAACAGTTCCTACAGCTCAATACCAAAGAAACAAACAACCCCATCCAAAAATGGGCAGAGGATCTAGGCAGACAATTCTCCAAAGAAGACATGCAGATGGCAAATAAACACATGAGAAGATGTTCAACATCACTCCTCATTAGAGAAATGCAAATCAAAACCACTATGAGGTAACACTTACACCAGCCAGAATGGCCATAATCAAAAAGTCTACAAACAATAAGTGCTGGAGAGGGTGTGGAGAAAAAGGATCCCTATTACACTGTTGGTGGGAATGTAAATTGGTGCAAACACTGTGGAAAACAGTATGGAGATTCCTCAGAAAACTCAAAATAGAATTACCATTTGATCCAGCAATCCCACTCCTGGGCATCTATCCAGCAGAAATCATGACCCAAAAAGACACATGTACTCCAGTGTTCATTGCAGCACTCTATGCAATAGCCAGGTCATGGAAACAACCTAAATGCCCATCGACAGAGGAGTGGATAGGGAAGATATGGTACATACACACAATGGAATATTACTCAGCCATTAAAAGGAACAAATTACCAACATTTATAGCAACATGGATGGACCTAGAAATTATCATGC
>PVHT020000230.1:6194638-6321496 GCA_004024745.2 Catagonus wagneri
ATAGCCAGGTCATGGAAACAACCTAAATGCCCATCGACAGAGGAGTGGATAGGGAAGATATGGTACATACACACAATGGAATATTACTCAGCCATTAAAAGGAACAAATTACCAACATTTATAGCAACATGGATGGACCTAGAAATTATCATGCGAAGTGAAACCAGTCAGACAATTAGACAGCAACACCCAATGCTACTGCTTACATGTAGAAATTAAAAAGACACAATGAACTTCTTTGCAGAACAGAGACTGACTCACAGACTTTGGAAAACCTTGGTTTTTCAAATAAGACAATCTGGGGGGGTGGGGGGATGCACTGTGGGTTTGGGATACAAAATCTATCAAATTGACTTGTGATGATTTATGTACACCTATAATTGAAATAAAATCCATTAAGAAAAAATATGAGCTCCTTTCTTCACAAAATACACTGAGGTTTTGACAGTGTGATGACATTTTCAAAATGATATTTGACTTAATTTAATACGAGTGCCTATTTGTAACAACTGACTTGAAGAATACCTAGCTTCTAACTTCCCACTGGCAATGAATCGCTGTCTTCAACATACCAACATGTTGCTCACGGTAAATACTTTAAAAACAAAACTGGTTACACAGACTTCTTATGAGCTCAGATTCCACAACTGTTTTCTTTAAAAGTAAACTTTTGTCATCATTTTGAGTTAGGGAAAAGAGTCAAATTATACGGCATTTTAGTGTTACTAATTGATCATTACTAGTAATGATTATAATAACGTATAGGTACAATTACAAGCAGATTGAGGTTTTGTGGGAATTTGGGAAGCTCTTTAAGAAAAAGAATACATAAAACATTGCTGAAACTAAGTTAGGCATTAAAGTTAATTTACTCATACTGAGATAACATATCAGCATAAAATTTTAAAAATTAAAGTTGAAATCCATCACAAGTTACACATTGCTGGGGCTTCTTTCAGAATTGTAGAAGATATCCCAAACCGAGACCAGAAATGTGTTTTATAAGCTGCAGGATAAATTCCACTCAGCACAATGTCTTGGGCATTTGCTACGTGCTGAACATTGAATTAGACAACTTATTACCTACATATGCCATGCCATATTTCGTATTATCATCCTATTTAGAAGTTAGGAAGGTGGAGCTTAGAGAGAGTAAGAAAATTGCCTAAAATCACACAGCTAATAAATGAGAGCAAAAAAAATCTAATTATTGAAGTTTGATTTGTTTTAAATCCCTTATTTCCCTTTTATAGTACTTATTTAAAACTTAAATTACAAGAATTGGAAACCTTAATGTCATGTAAGTTGCACTTAAACATGAAGAGACAGAAAATTTTCCTTCCTTCTTCACCCATCCTTACAGCTTATTTTACGTGTAAATTAAATCTTGACTGTACATATGTGCTTTAAAAACCAATTCTTTTACAAACACGACACTTGTGCCTAGATTCTGGGAGCAATTATGTTTTGGAATAGGTTCTGGGTAAAAATCATATTAGGCACAGCATTTTTTTTCCTTTTTTGCCTTTTCTAGGGCCACACTCGTGGCATATGGAGGTTCCCAGGCTAGGGGTCTAATCGGAGCTGTAGCCGTCGGCCTACACCACAGCCACAGCAACGCCAAATCCAAGCCGCATCTGCAACCTACACCACGGCTCACAGCAACGCCAGATCGTTGACCCACTGAGCAAGGCCAGGGATCGAACCAGCAACCTCATGGTTCCTAGTTGCCTTCGTTAACCACTGAGCCACAACGGGAACTCTAGGCACAGCATTTTAAAACCACACTAGTGCTATTAATATTCCAGTGAATGGTGACATTCCACTAAATGATTTGCTGAAAACTGAATGCTCTTAAAATGCTTACTATTCATCCTGGAATTAGATATTTTGGGACAAAGAATCTGTGTAAATATTGGCTTCAGTCCTGCATTTATAATTCATCTGAGCCCCAGCTCTGAGTCTTGCTGATACACAGAGCCCCCTGATTTTGTTCCCTGTGCTTTGATTAGTGTCTTCTCAGATTATTGTTATTTGCCCCAATCCTGGATATTTAGTATGCCTGGCTAATACAGGCAATTATCACTACAGAAATCTTCAGGTTCTGATAAGAGGGCAGCTTATTTTTTTGGTAGATTTACCATTTTTCATTTTGGGTATGTTGGAGACATGTATGTGTAGAGATAAAGTAGATATTGGTAAAGGTTATTTGTGCTGAGATGTGGTTGTTCTTGACACGATGACCCCACACGCAAGTCCCTCCCCAGTGGAGTTTTAATTTTGCTCTAAGAGTATGTCTTGGTTTATTTGCTGCTTCGGATTCTTGGGTTGTGTGAGCCTTTTGTTTTCGCACTCAGTTTCATGGTAGGTCTTTCCAACTGTGCCATAACTTGGTTCACATCATCTTGACTTAACTTTAATGTGTCACAGATCGCGTATCTAATTATACGCTTTCTTGCTTCCTATGATCTCTCACTGCTGGTCTCCTGTCAACACCAGTTTTTAAACTGAATTCCTTTGGCAGCCATGTTCTTAAAATTTATATTATATTATTATCATAAATATACTTTTTGCCCTGGAGTTTGGCCATAGATTTTTCTACATCTGAGTTTTAATCAAGATTTTAATTTTATTTGTTTTCCTAGTGACTTCTGATGGCAAATTTACTGCTTTCTCTGGGCATCCCCTTTGAAAGGAAGATGTGAAGAGAATTTTTATTCTTCATTTATAGAATAAAATATACGTAATATATATGAGTAGTAGACACTTTTGTTCCTTAAAATAAAATGGTGATTGCTCTCACATCTAATTGGAGGAATCACACTTTTACCTGAAGTCTCTTTTTCTTTTATTTAATGCTTACTAATAAATTTTCCCAAGTCAGAGCATAAAGCAAGCACTGCTGAAAAGAGAGTTAAGAGTCTTATTATATTACCCTAGTATCTGTTTTTATTTTGTTATATTATCCCAGGAAATGGTGTTATTGACTGAGATCCAAAAAGTGATTAAAAACATACATGCCCTATAAAGTCATTTTTTTCAGTCTTTTCCAGAGAACTGTTTGCATTTTGCTAGGAGTGTTTAAACCTCATCATTGCTGATATTATGTGATGACTTGGCATGTAGAGAAAAAAATGTGAGATAAGTCAAGTTTAGTCCAGTCCAGTCAATGATTCTTAGGTGCCCACGGTGTGGGGAAAAAAACTGCTTCTCACAATGAAGAATACGAAAGTGACTAATGCATACCCCCTTCAAGAGCTCACTAGTAATGATGAAACAGGACATTGACAAAACAGGAGGGAGATAGTTTGTTAAAGAAGAGACCAAGTGGCATAATTTTGTCTCTGACAATTGAACTGAAGATAATCTTCAAGAAATATACGAGTTGATTCATTATCTCTGTTCAATTGAATTGTGTGACAGACACCAGAATAATTCATCTGTAGTCTCTACAAATTTATTATCTCAAACAAAATAGTAGAGAGGGAGTAAAGCCTAATAACCTAGTGTCAGGAGAACTCTGTGTGAATTTTGGCTCTACTTCTAAGTGTTATGTGACTGTTTTCATATCTGTAAAGTGGGGATACAATTGCATATTTAACATAATTTATTATATTAATGAGATTATCTGTTACACAGTGGTTCGATAATGTAAGCTTTTTAAACGAGTTCCTATTGTGGCTCAGCAGAAACTAACCTGACTAGTATTCCTGAGGTTGTGGGTTCAATCCTTGGCCCTGTTACCACAAGCAGAAGTGTAGGTCACAAATGTGGCTTGGATCCAGCATTGCCATGGCTGTGGCATAAGCCAGCAGCTGCAGCTCTGATTCGACCCCTAGCCCAGGAACTTCCATATGCCTCAGGTATGGCCATAAAAAAAAGTCAAAAGCCTTCAAAAATATTATTTTGGGAGTTCCCGTCGTGGCGCAGTGGTTAACGAATCCGACTAGGAACCATGAGGTTGTGGGTTCGGTCCCTGGCCTTGCTCAGTGGGTTAATGATCCGGCGTTGCCGTGAGCTGTGGTGTAGGTCGCAGACGCGGCTCGGATCCTGTGTTGCTGTGGCTGCGGCGTAGGCCAGTGGCTACAGCTCCGATAAGACCCCTCGCCTGGGAACCTCCACATGCTGCGGGTGCGGCCCTAAAATGACAAAAAGGCAAAAAAAAAAATTATTTTGAATATGATTAATTTAAATATTATTAGCAGAAACTAACAGTCTGGAGACCTGTATCATGCGGTCTACACATTGTAGTCAGGAGATGATCGTGACATAGAGCCATTTTTTTTCCTCCTCTAAAATCCAAAGAGAAATGAAAAAAGTAATTGGATGTTCTCAAGATTTTTACAATACTCATGAGCAGAGTAATTATGTAGAGCAGTGGTTCTCAAAGTGTGTTCTCTGGAGCAGCTCCATCAACATCATTTGAGGACTTCATCAAAATGCAAATCTCAGATCTCCCATTGCGGATATTTTGGAATCAGACATTCTGGGAGTGGTGCCCATTGATCTGTGCTATGATAAGTGCTTCAGATGTTTCTGAAGCACAGTAACATTTGAAAACCACTGCTGCAGAGAATACTGACATCAGTGTCTCATTAGACAAGCCAGTTGTGACTACATTTTCACCAAATACTTCTTTATTACTAAATCTGTATTTAGGAGAATACCCCAATTTACTCTTGCATGGAAACTTTCAAAGTAATTTCTTATAAACATTTCCTTTTCCTTTCATTTATTTAAAAATTAATTTAGTCACTGAAGAAAAGGAAAATAAAGTTGAACTGTGAAATTTAGTATAGACTGGGGCATATGGAGTAACGTAATGTTCTGAGAGCTTTTCTGTGGTAATGAATCAAAGGTAACATTTTTTGGTTTCTCCTGATCATAACGTTCTGGTTACTATTACTTTTTCCATAGCTGATCTTTCTTTTTAACATTTTTGGAAGTAACTCTTGTGTCTGAAATGTTTTGTTTTCATCTTTAGGCATGATAAGAAATGAATATTCAGGAGTTCTCGTCGTGGCTCAGCAGAAACGAATACAACTAGGAACCATGAGGCTGCAGGTTCAATCCCTGGCCTCACTCAGTGGGTTAAGGATTTGGCCTTGCCGTGAGCTGTGGTGTAGGTCGCAGACGTGGCTTGGATCCCGCGTTGCTGTGGCTGTGGTGTAGGCCGGCAGCTGTAGCTCCGATTAGACCCTTAGCCCGGGAACCTCCACATGCCATGGGTGCGGCCCTAAAATGACAAAAACAAAAAAAAAATTAAATATTCATAAACCTACCAGATGAAGGCTGTTTGAGGATTTGGACCCTGTTTAATCCATAGTATCTACCAATGTGCCATGTATGTACAAGTGTTTCATAAGTATTTGTTGAAGTTTTGTTAAAGTTGAATTAAAAATTATTATAACAGTACAAAGCCAAAAGTGACTGATGCCATAGATGAAATAGAGATAAAATAATCTAAGACTTCATAAAAGAGATTACTTCCAGCTGGAGGACTAAGAAGTATTTCACAATAAAGATGGAATTTAAGCTAATCTCTTAAAGAATGAGTAGAATTGAGACTTGCTTGGATGGAGGAGTTGGCTGGCACAGAGAATTCTAAGCAGAGTGATTATTCTTTGTCGTACATGGAGAGAGGAAGTGCAGGATATGTACTTGGAACAAATAGTTTTATATTACTGAACAATTATGGAAAAGAGCATGCTAAAATTTTTTTGAAGCTAGACCATTGACAAATAACAAACTTGGGAGTCCAAACATTATTCTATGAGTAGTATACAGCCATTTTAGGTTTTAGAACAGGAAATGAATACTTGAAGATTAACCTGCCAAGTGTAAACTAGATTAAAGAAGTTGCTGTTGAATGTGGGAAGAGGGCCACCTTGGTTTGAAAGAATTAGGGAAGCTCATTTGGCAGCTCTTAGTGTGTGTGATGAGGTGTGAGGATCAAAGAATAAGATATCATTTCGATTTAAAACTTGGGTCATTAGGAGAAAAGTGTCAGAACAAAAGCTGAGGAGGTTTAAATTTTGAACATGATGAATTGGAGCTGCCTTCAGACCAAACAGGTAATTTATTAAGCTGTTAAATATTGAATAGTGTAGCTTTATAAAGAAGTCGGTGGGACACAGAGATTCAAAAGCTGATTTATAAATGATCGTTATACTGATTATGATTTTTCCAAGGAGCAAGTGCAGTAGAAGTCTAAGCCAAAGCTGTGGAGAATATCTAGAGTGTGTGGAGGAAGAATGAGAATATCTTCAAGTGTCAAATAAGCAGATATAAAAGAGGATGAGGAATGAGAGAAGGCCTAACAAGTAGATGATTATGAAATCGTTACTGAGTATCAAGCGGTTTGGTAGAAATAAGATTGGAAACCAAATTCCATTAACATTTAGCAGGGGTGGACAATAAAGGACTAAAGGCAGACATGAAAAGTTGTCTTCCAAGATTTCTGGCTAGACTGAGAGAATAACACAAGTGCTATGGTGGCATAACATATCCCTCCTTTTTGTCCCCCATTGTAACAACTAATTTTGATATATACACATGAACAATAATGCCTCTGCGGGAGTTGTGGGATCCAGCACAACACACCAAAGGACCTTGGAGGAGTCTTGCCCACCTGTGCATCACATAATAAGCATACAGACCTTGATATGGGCCGTCGAACTAACAGGAGCCTGTGAATTGGTCTCAGTCCCTTGTAGTTGTGATTGGGATCCACCTAGAGAGGATTGACTGGAGCAGACACCTACAGATGAAAGTTGTTTTTGTAGAACTCCATATTTCCAGAGTAGAAATTCCAGCAGTCCATTAGAGAGGTAAGAAGAACTTTGCCAGTGCTGTGCCTCCCCCAGGGTGGCATGGCATGGGGCTGAAGTAGCTCGTGGCAACCTGTCCTCTGGGGAAAAGGAGAGCAGTGAGCAAATGTCCAGGTTCTCCAACTGTAGTGACACCGTGGGAGACACCCATTTATCTCCTATGAAATCCAAAGTACTGTGGTAGAACCTTTGTAAATGGAGGAGAGAGGAGACTGGGGAAAACATAGATAACACATCAGAGAACATTAAATGGAGTGGTTCCTACTGACCACATTATAAACTTCAGGCAGGAAGCCTGGCTATGAGCTACTGGAAAAACCTTACTTGTAAATTACTCCACCTGGCCAGTGGACACCCCCAATGCTACAAGCACCAGACCCATATCCTTCCTAATCTAAGGCTGTCTCCTTATGTGAGCTCTGGATCCTTATGAGGCTCCAGGGGCTGCAGTGAGAACAAGCTCCAGTAGACAGGGAATGATCACAGAAAGCAGCTCAGAATCTGCTGACAAGAGATAAACCAGATGTAAGCTGCAGCACCACCTTTGGGAATACAAAAGAGATTTCCAGCATCTGGCCTGTTGAGTTGTAAGATTGAAAGAAAACACACAAGCTTAAGAATTTTGCCATAATATATATCCATTTATGATGAAAATTCTCAACAAGGTGGGTATAGAGGGAACATGCCTCAACATACTAAAGGCCACATGGGACAAGCCCACTGATAACATCTTATTCAACAGTCAAAAGCTGAAAGCTTAGACTTTAAGACCAGGAACAAGACAAACTTGCCCACTCTCAACTCTTTTATTCAATATAGTAATGGAAATCCTAGCTAGAGCAATTAGGCAGTAAAAAAAAAGACATCCAAAGTAGAAAACAATCAGGATCCAGATGGTGGAGGAGTAGGACTTGGAGCTCACCTTCTCCCAAAAATACATCAAAAAAAAAAAAAAAAACCCTATGTGTAGAATGATTCTCATGGAACATCTGCTTAACACTGGAAGCAGAATTTAGACTTACAAAAGGGCAAGAAAATCTCCACATAACTGGGTAGGACAAAAGGGAAAAAAAGAGAAGAGAGGAAAGGGATCAAGATGGGAACAGCTCTCCTGAAAGGGAGCTGTGAAACTGGAAAGGGTTCTATGCACTGGAAAGTCCTATGAATGGCAGGGAGATCAGCTGGGACAGAGGAGGAGTTTCAAAGCCTCAGAGAAAAGTACAGCAGCTGAGTGTGGCCAAGCAGAAAGAGAACCACACAATTAATCAGTGCCACCAACTGGTGCACCACAGCCTGAGACACTCAGATGGGGTCTATGTGCTGAGGCTCAGGCTTCAGAGGTCAGTCGTGGGGAGAGGATAGGGGTGGTTATGTGGAAATAGTCTGAAGGTACTAGAGAGTGGTAATCCACAGACAGGGAGTGCAGGAGGAGGCCTAGGTCCTCCAGAGAAGCAAGGAGCCATTGTTGAGTTGAGGGTGGCGGGGGTGGGGGGGGACTGCCATAGGAACTTTTTCTATGTGTGCATGGGCTCTCAGACAGCAGGGCACCTCCTGCTCATGCTATGGGGGTGGGTGCAAGCTGCAGAAATGATCTCAGACTCCAGATGTTGGTTTGGCCCACCACTGCTAAGGGTCCCCAAGCCAGGTACCACATACCTTCCTCACCACCCCAGGTGTCACTGCTACAGGGAAGGCCCTGTGACCGGGTGCCAACTATGACCCCCACCTCGCTGGAAACATGCATTCCCCACTACTGCTCCTAGCCAGGGGCCCCATGACTGGGCACTATCCCCACCTCCCCAAAGGTCTTCTGACCAGGTGACCACCTGCTTCTCCCACCTCCCTGGAGGTTGCTGCTACTGCCAAGGGGCCCACAAACAGGTGCCACCCATTGTTCCCACCTCCCTGGGACCATGCATAGGCCACGTAACTACACGCCCTCTCTGAAAGTGCTAACACACAGCACATGCTGAGGAAATAGATAAGGATCCAAACCAAAGGAAGCCCTCACACCAAAAAAATAGTAAACTCATACAAGCTACCCAGGGATGCTTCTGCATATAAATAGCTCACTAGAGCTACTAATAGATAACTGTTTGCCTTAAGCTCACAGATTAAGAGAAATAGAAGCAAAATGAAAAAGCACAGGAATCTATCCCAGTTAAAAGAACAGGAGAATTCCCCTCACAGAGGCAACAATGAAACAGACCTCTTCAGTCTAACAGACATTAAGTTCAAAAAAGAGGTAATGAAAATATGGATAGAATTAAAGAGAGACTATTGAAAGAAATGCAGAGTACTATAAAAATGAACTAGAAACTATAAAGAAAAGCCAAGAAAAAATAGAAAATTCATTTCCCCAGATGAAACCCAAGATAGAGGCAGTGAATAGCAGAACAAGTAATGCAGATGAATGAATAAGTGACTTCGAGGGATAGAAAAATGACAGTACCCCAATCAGGACAGCAGACAAAGCCAAATGAAAACAAAAAAACCAAATTGATATGAGAACTATGAGATAATATAAAGCATCAACCTATGCATAATAGGGATCCTAGAAGGAGAAGAAAGAAAAAAGGGGATGTAAAATTATTTGAAGAAATTATGGCTGAACATTTCCCAAATCTAAAGAAGGAAACAGCCAGATACAGTAAGCACACAGAGTCCCAAACAAGTTGAGCCCAGACAGTCATTTGTCAAGATATACTAAAATAAAAATGGCAAAAGTTAAAGGAGAGTATTCTAAAGACAACAAGAGAAAAGAGTTAATTAATCACAAAGGAATCCCCATAAGCTATCAGCTGACTCCTCTACAGAAACACTGAAATACAGAAGGGAGTGGCAAGATATATTCACAGTTCTGAATGGGAAAAATCTGAAACCTAGAATATTCTACAGAGCAAGACTATCATTTAAAATAGAAGGTGAAATAAAGAATTTTTCAAAACAAAAACTAAAAGAATATAGAAATATTAAATTTTTTTTTTTTTTGTCTTTTAGGGCTGCTGCTGAAGCATATGGAGGTTCCCAGCTTAGGGGCTGAATTGGAGCTACAGTTGCCAGCCTATACCACAGCCACAAAAACTCAGAATTTAAAGACCATAAAGAAAGATAAAGAAGGACATTATTTAATGATAAAAGGATCAATTCAAGAAGAGGATATTACACTCATCAGCATATATGCACCTAATATAGGAGCACCCAAATAAAAGACATAAAGGGAGAAATTGATGGGAATACAATTATAGAAGACTTCAACATCCCACTCATATCAATGGACAGGTCCTTTAGAAAAAAAAAATCATTGAGGTAACAGAGATCCTATATGGCTCAATTAAACAGTTCTAGTTAATTGATATTTTCAGGGCATTACATCCAAAAAGACCAGAGTGTACACTCTTTTCAAGTGGAATATTCTCTAGGATTGACCACATACTAGGGCAACAATTTTAAGAATAGAAAATTTGTATAGAAATCATTTCAAGCATCTTCTCTGACCACAATGGCATGAAACTAGAAATCAACCACAGCAAAACGAAATGAGAAAAAACTGACTGCATGGAGACTAAAAACATGCTACTAAAAAAAGCAAAGGGTCAATGAGGAAATCAAAAAGGAAATTAAAAATACCTTGAGACAAGTGACAATAAAAACGAAACATACTGTATCTATCTATGGGATGCCACAAAGGCGGCTCTAAGAATGAAGTTCACATTGATATAGGCCTTCCCCCCAAAAAGAAAAATCTCAAATCAATAACCTACCACCTAAAAGACTTAGAAAAAGAAGAGTAAACACAACCTAAAGCCAACAGAAGGAAGGAAATCAAAGATCAGAGAGGAAATTAATACAATATGGATTCAAAAAACAATAGAAACAAATCAATAAAACCAAGATCTGGTTCTTTGAAAGGGTAGACAAAATTGACAAACCTCTGGCCAGACTCAACAAGAAGAGGAGAGAAAGAACTCAAACAAATAAATGAAAAAGGAGAAATCTCAACTGATACTGCAGAAATACCAAAAAAAGTAAATACTATGAACAATTATATGCCTGTAAATTTGACAACCTACAAGAAATGAACAACTTTCTAGAAACATATAGCCCATCCAAATTCAATCAAGAAGAAATAGATAATTTGAACAGACTGATCACAAACCAAAGTCCAAGACTGAATGGCTTCACAGGCCAATTCTACCAAACTTACAGAGAACAAATTTTTATCCTTCTCAAACTCTTCTAAAAAGTTATAAAGTTCCAAAGACATTCTATGCAGCCACCGTCACCCTAATACCAAAATCAAAGATATGACCAAAAAAAGGTAAGTATAGGCCAGTATCTTTGATGAATATAGATTCAAAAATTCAAAACTTCAGCAAACCAATCCCAACAACACATAAAAGATCAAACACAACCAAATGGGATTCATCCCAAGTTCACTGGATGATTCAACATATACAAGTCAATGTAATATACAATGTTAAAAAAAGAAAAGTCAAAAACCACAATCATTTCAATAGACACAGAAAAAAACATTTTGATAAAATTCAACATCCATTCATGATAAAAAAAAAAAAACTCTTAACAAAGTAGGTATAGAGGAACATTATCTCAGTATCACAAAGTCCATTTATGAGAAACCCACAGGCAACCTACTAAAAGAAAAGCTGAGAGTCTTTTTGCTAAAATCTGGAGCAAGACATGGATGCCCACTCTCACCACTTTTATTCAACATAGTATTAGAAATCCTAACCACAGCAATTAGACAAACAAAAGAAATATAAGGTATCCAAATTGGAAGAAAAGAGGTAGAGTAACTGTTACTATATTCAGATGACATGATACTACATACAGAAAACCCAAAGGACTCCAAAAAAAAAAGAACTTCTCAAACCGATTGACAAATTTAGCAAAATAGGATTCAATATTAATATTCAGAAATCAGCTAAATTTCTGTCCACTAACAATGAAATATTAGAAAATGAATATAATAGAGAACAGACTTATGATTGCTAAGGGGGAGTTTGAGGTTAGTGGATGCAACCTATTCCATTTAGAATGGATAAACAAGGCCCTACCATATAGCACAGGAAACTATACCCAGTCTCCTGGGATAAATTATGATAGAAAATATTTTCAAAAAAGAATGTTAAAAAAAAAACAGGGGAAGATTAATACCAATCTCATATATAAAAACAAAAAGCAAGTTCATAGATACGGAGAACAGACTGATGGTTGTCAGAGGGAGAAATGGTTGAATTGTTTCATCTTCTTTAAAAAATTTAAATGAATTGATTTTTTTAAAGTGGCTAAGAAGAAAAAAAAAGAAAATGAATATAAAAAAACAGTAACTTCTAAGATTGCACCCCCAAATTAAATACCTAGGAATAAATCTAGCCAAGGAGCTGAGAGACTTACATGCTGAGAACTATAAAATATCAACCAAGGAAATTAAAGAGGATTCAAAGAAATGGAAAGATATCCCATGCTTCTGGATTGGAAAAATTAATATTTTTAAAATGGCGATACTACCCAAGGCAATCTACAGATTTAATGCAATCCCTATCAAATTACTCATGACATTTTTCACAGAACTAGAGCAAATAATCCAAAAATTTATATAAAGCATAAAAGGCCCAGACTTGCCAAAGCAATTTTGAAGGGAAAAAAATAAACAGGAGGCATAAATCTCCCAGACTTCAGACAATATTGTAAAGCTACAGTAGTCAAGACAGTACAGCACTGGTACAAAAACAGACATGTGGATAGGAATATAATAGATGGCCCAGAAATAAACCCAGACACCTATGATAAATTAATCTTTGACAAAGGAGGAAACAATATAAAATGGGGAAAAAAATGAAAGTTCCCATTGTGCCTGCTCAGTAACAAACTCGACTAGTATCCATGAGGATGTGGGTTTGACCCCTGGCCTCACTCAGTGGATTAAGTTTCTGGCATTGCTGTGAGCTGTGGTGCAGATTGCAGACACAGATGAGATCCTGCATTGCTATGGCTGTGGTGTAGGCCAGCAACTGCAGCTCAGATTCAACTCTTAGCCTGAGAACTTCCATATGCTGCACTTGAAGCTCTTAAAAAAGAGACACCGTCTCTTTAACAAGTGATGCTGTGAAACCTGGACAACTGCAATTAAAATTAGAACACATTTTCACACCATGCACAAAAATAACCTAAAAATGGCTTAAAGACAAGACACCATTAAACTCCTAGATGAGAACATAGGCAAAATATCCTCTGACATCAATAGTGCAAATGTTTCCTTAGGTCAGTCTCCCAAAGCAATAGAAATAAAAACAAAAATACACAAATGGGACCTAATCAAATTTACAAGCAAAGAAAATCATAAACAAAATGCAAAGGCAACCTATGAATGGGATAAAATAGTTGCAAATGATGCAACTAACAAGGACTTAAATCTTCAAAATGCACAAACAATTCATACAACAACAACAAAATAACTCAATGGGCAGAAGACCTAAACAGACATTTCTCCAAAGACGACATATGGAGGGGAAGTAGGCACATGGAAAAATGCTCAACATTGCTAGTTATTAAAGAAATGCAAATCAAAACTACAATGAGGTGCCAACTCACACCAGTCAGAATGACCACCATTAATAAGTGCATAAATAACAAATGCTGGAGAGGGTGCGGTAAAAAGGGAACCCTCATACACCATTGGTGGGAACGTTCATTGGTACAGGCACCGTGGAAAGCAGTATGGAGTTTCCTCAGAAAACAAAGTATAGATCATACGATCCAGCAATCCCACTCCTGGGCATATAGCCACACAAAACTTTCATTCAAAAAGATGCATGCACCCCCAAGTTCACAGCAGCACTATTCACAATAGCCAAGACATGGAAGCACACTAAATGTCCATCAACAAATGAATGGACTAAAAAAGATGCGATTCATATACACAATGGAATACTACTCAGCCATAAAAAGAAATGAAATAATGCTATTTGCAGCAACACAGAGGCAACTAGAGATTTTCATACTAAGTGAAGTAACAAAGGGAAAGAAATACCATATGATATCATTTATATCTGGAATCTAAAATATGTCACAAATGAACCTATCTACAATACAGAGACAAACTCAGACATACAGAACAGACTTGTGGTGACCATGGGGACAGAGGGGAGCGAGTGGGATGGATAGGGAGTTTGGGGTTGATAGATATAAACTATTACATTTAGAATGGGTAAGCAATGTGGTCATACTATATAACACAGGGAACGATATTCAGTCTCTTGGGATAGAACATGATGGAAGATACTATAAGAAAGTGAATGTGTACACATATATATAGTAATATATATATGATTGAGTAACTTTGTACAGCAGAAATTAGCATATTATAACTATAATAAGTTTTTTTTAAAAAATCACTAAAAACTGTACAAAGTAACCAGTGAATTCAGAAATGTAAATACCAGAGGATACAAAGTCAACATAGTGTATAGAAATGCAACTGACTAACAACGCCGTTTCTGGGGAAAAAATAATCCCTTTCACAAGATCGTCCAAAAAAATACTCAGGGGTAAATTAATCAGGGAAGTACTGTACTGTGAAAACCACAGGGTTTTGACCAAAGGCATTGAAGATGACGTAAACACATGTAAAGATACCCTGCCTTCATGGAGTGAAGGAATATTGTTAAAATGTCCAGAATTACCCAAAGCAATCTACAGTTACAGTGCAATTACCATCAAAATTCCAATAGTATTTCAACAGAAATAGAAAAAAAAATCCTAAAATTTGCATGTAACCACAGAAAAACACAAATAGCCTAAGCAATCCTAAGAAGAAAGCAGAAGACAACACACTGGTTTACAACTGTATTACAAAGTTATACTAAATAAAAATAGAATGATAATACCATAAAAATAGACAACTGGATCAGAATGAAGAGTCTAAAACTGAGCTCCTGCATTTACAGTCAGCTAATCCTTGACAAGAGAGCCAAGAGTACTCAATGGGGAAAGGACAGTGCCTTCAATCAAGGGAATGTGCTGGAAAAACTGGGTAACCACACGCATAACAACGAAAGTGGATCCCTATCTTACACCACTCACAGAAATTAACCTGAAATGTATTAAAGTCTTCAACGTAAGATGTGAAACTCGGGAGTTCCCATTATGGCTCAACAGAAAGGAGTCCGACTAGTATTCACGAGCATGTGGGTCAATCCCTGGTCTCACTGAGTGGGTTAAGGATCCAGCGTTGCTATGAGCTGTGGTGTAGGCTGGCAGCTGTAGCTCTTATTAGACCACTACCCTGGGAACTTCCCTATGCTGCAGGTGCGGCCTTAAGGGGAAAAAAAAAAAAGGGAAAAAAGATGTGAAACTCTTAAAACTCCTAAAGAAAACACAGAGGAAATGCTTCCCAACATTGGTCTTGGCAACAATTCTTTGGCTATAAAACAAAAGCAAAGACAACAAAAACAATGACAACGTCAGATTACACCAAACTAAAAGCTTTGCACAGCAAAGGAAACAATCAACAAAATGAAAAGGCAATCTGTGGAATACCAAACTTGTTTGCAAACCATTTATCTGATAAGGAGTCAATACTCAAAATATAAAAAGAACTTACACAACTTAATAAGAAACCAGTCTAATTTTAATACCAGCAGAGGATCTGAATAAGCATTTTTTCAAAGAATATATACATATGGCCAACACCTCAGGTATATGAAAAGATGCTCAACATCACCAATCAGGAAAATGCAAATCAAAACCACAATGAGGTATCACATCACATCTGTTATAATGGCTGTCAATAAGAAGCCAATAGAAAACAAGTGTTGACCAGGATGTGGAGAATAGATTATATGCTCTTCATGGGAATGTAAAATGATTCAGCTACTATTAAAATAGTATAGAGCTTCTGCATAAAACAATAGGACTACCATATAATCCAGCTATCCCTCTGAGTACGTATCAAATAAATAGAATATTGAAACATATCTGAACTCCCATGTTTATTGTGGTACTTACAATGGCCAAGATGTGGAAACAACCTAATTGTCCATCAGTGGATGGATGAAGAAGATAATGGGATATTATTCAGGCATGAGAAAGAAGGAAATCCTGCCATTTGTGACAATACGGATGGAACCCTCAGCCATAACAGGAACTCCAGAATGCTTTCTTTGAAGACTAAAGTAATTTAAGAATAACTGATGTGTACAGATATCTAGGTATAGTTTTTCTGATGGAATTGTATTTCTGGTCATCTGGAATAGAACTTGATGATTTCATTAATCTGAATCAAACCAATATTAAAATGTTGTTTAATCGATTATCCTAATATTTTTTTTCTTGTTGAATGCAGACACAATTTCACTTTCATTAAATCTCCTTTTATTTAGAAGTTTGTTGTTATTTGGTAACGTTGCCTTCAAAAGGCCCATATCTATTCATCTAATCTTAATCTAATCTTAAACTTATTCTAGTAACAATCTCTTCAGTTTTAAAAGAACTGTTTATTTTCTTTAGTATAATTTCAATATAAGAATCCAAGCCAGACTGCAGTGATTTGGATTCTTAGGTTGAGGCTCTGTGGAGCAGACCCAAAAGTATACAGTGAGTCTTTAAAATATTCTGGAAGGGTGCTCACTCAGCAACAGCTACTCAAAACTGCAGGGTTAGTTTGATAATTTTTATCATTTACTGTTCAAACCAATGGAGGATCTTGTCATTCCTTCACTCACTGTCAAAGGAATCTGGCACCAGTTTAGTTTCGTTGCTCTTACACTTTAGGAGGAGATTTGTTTTCAATATCTGCGTTATACCTTCAAGTTGCTGACTCCTTATACTTCCTGTCTGTGAGTAAAATAGTTTTAAAATAGTTTTACATGTATTAACATGATCTCAGCCTGCATGTGATTTTTAGGAGTGACTCCGGAATGGTTTTCAAAGTTTTGCTCACTATTTTCAGTAGGAAATGTTTCTATAAGCATTTTTGATACTTTTATGATAATTTTAGAAATTTCTTACCTTACTGCTGATTTTTAGTTTGAGTATTAAAATGTAATTTCAGATTTGCTTAAAATGAAAAGGAGACCATAGAAGTGTAACAAAAGCTACCAAACGTTTAGTGTAAGGAGGAACCTTAGAATTTATCTAGTTAAGTGGGTTTTTTAGATGATTATATTAACTCAGATAATTTATATAAGAAAATCATAATATAATGTTTGAATTATATCCCCCTAGGGTTGTGCAATGTACAACTATTAGAATGTATTCAGTGGCTCTACTCTTGGACATAAAATCCTCATCTTCTCTGAAATGTCCAAGCTACTGCCTATTTAATTCAGTTTGGAGATACAGAACGTGAGAGACTGGCGTATAGAAAATATTTAAGCTAAAGGACCACAGGAGATTTTGTAAGGAAATGTTCCTATAGAGAGAAGGCACTATTGAGGACAGAGCTGTAGGGTACTTCAACAATTAAAGGTCTTGTAGAGGCAAAGTATCTTGGAAAAAAAAAAAAAAGGTAGTTACAGGGAAAGAAAAGGAAGCAAATGTGTGGTCATGGAAGCTTAGCACAAAAAGCATTTTAAGATAGAAGCAGCATAGATAGTCAAATGCTGCTAAGAGGTAAAGATTTTTAAAAAGACAACAAAATTCTGGCTTTTGCAACAGTCATTGTCTGGTAACTTCAAGCAGTTTCATAGAAATGGTAGAGATGATATACTAGTTTATTTTTATTTACAATAATGAATCCAAATTACCAGAATGTAGATTCAAAACTTAGCAGCTACAGAATAAGACTAGAGTCCCTGGTGTACAACAATACCTTCCATGGGCAATGGGGCACATATTATAACTCTGAGTCAGGGCTATATCTTAGAGCTTTTCTTAGTTTTTTGGCATAGAAGGGAGATTTATACAGAGTACTATTATGAGGTTCCTTTGTCAATGCTACATATGGTCTTCAACTTCTCAACTTTAAAAAACATAAAAGAAGATAATACAAGCTTATTTCTAAGTCCTTTTTCAACTTTATAAGACTCTATTAAGGCCATTTAAAAAATGTGTACATTGTAAAAAGACCAAAGTAAATATGGAATAGTGAGAAAAATAAAGAGAATGCAATACAGGAGAAAACATTTTACCAAGAAAGAAAGGCTAAGGAGAGAATATGGTATAATTTTCCTAAAGCTTAATCTCCGTTTTGTGCGTTTAAGAAGGGTATATTTCTATAGGATTTTTCCAAATCAAGACTTTTTAAAATGCTTCAAATTGTATTTTCAACTAATACAAATATGACATATCCATCAACTCTTCAAAGTTGCAAACCACAGTTATGTTCAGATTTAAATTAATCTGATATCAGTGAACAATTTCAGTCTATTTACCTTGCATTTCGTTGTTGGATCCTACTCATGGGGCCTGGGTCAGGAGAAGTATCCACATTAACAGTAAGTGAATAGACATGTTTATATTTGAAAATAGCATTCTGATTCTTTGTAGTTGTTTCTCTTTTTCTCTATAAATACACATTTGTCTCCTCATCCCTCTATCTCCATCCTTCTCTCCCGTATTTGTATTTATTTTTTCTGAATAATAGTAATATTTAATATTTGAGTGCTTAAAATATCTGCAAATCCTTTTTTAAATTCTTTACATATGTTAATTCTTTTAATTCCTCTATCTTTCCCATAAGGTATTATTATTATTGTTATTCTTATTGCATAGATGGTTAACTTATCACTATGACATCTAACTAGTCTTTCTTAAATATCTTATATGTATATTTGTTATTTTATATATAAATATATATACTTTGTATAAATATATATATATATATAAGTGATATATATGTGAATCATCCCAAGGTCACCCTCAATCTTGCCATTTTCATTGTTTCTGACCTATACTGTTTCTGCCTTTTCTTGTCTCTTTCATTCCCTCTCAGTCACTTTTTTTCTCACTATGTTTTTCTTTCAGGGCATCTTTCTATTTTTCTTCCCTTATCTATCCTCTACTTTTTCTTTTCTTTTTTTCTTTTTACAGCTATACCTGTAGCATATGGAAGTTCCCAGGGTAAGGGTTGAATGGGAGCTGCAGCTGCCAGCCTAAACTACAATGCACAGCCAAGCTGGATCTGAGTCTATCTGTGACCTAAGCTGCAGCTTGCAGCAATATCAGACCCTTAACCCACTGAGTGAAGCCAGAGATTGAACCCACATCCTCACTGAGACTATTGCAGGTTCTTAACTCACTGAGCCACATCAGGAATTCAATCCCCTCCTTCTCTGAACTCATGCCTGCTCATTCCATGCTGGGCTCACCTCCCAGTTTTTCCTCAGAAGGGCCTTAACTACATACATTTTCAGCTGCAATCTGAGTGTCTGGCTTCCAATTGGTCTGAATCTAAGTGCTGGCTATGATAATTCCCTACAGGACATTAAATGATACTGGCATACCCTCAATTACTGGGGGCAACTAAGAACGGAGAAGACAGTTTAGACAATCACAAAGGTTGGTTAGACAACCAAGAGATCAAACAAGATTCATATCCTACATGAAGCCGTGATGTCAAGACTTGGAGAAGCAGCTGTTTTATCTAATGCACAGGGGACAAAACTCCAGAGACAAAGTTTAAAGAAGAGGAGATGAGGGCTTTACCTGATAAAATGAGTACAAAATAACTATCAAAGATGCTTACCACAGTAAGGAGAACAATGTAGGTAAAAAAGTATGAATTTCAACAAAGAGATAGAAGATGCAAGAAAATCCTCAAAGTACCAGATGGAAATCATAAAGCTGAAGAATTTAATAACTGAACTAAAATTTTCAATACAGTGGTTAAATAAACTAGATTGAGCAAGAAAGAATCAACAAAGACAGGAAATAAGAATTCATCTACTCAGAGAACAAAAAGATAAATAGTAAAAAAAAGGGTAAAGATAGTTTAAAGGATTTATGGAACAACATGAAATGAACCAATATCTATATGATAGGGTCTCAGAAGGAGAAGAGAAAAAGGAGGGAAAAGCTTACTCAAAGAAACAAATGGATGAAAACTACACCAATCTTTGGAAAGTCAGACATCAAGATCCAGGAAATCCAGAAATTTCCAAATAAGATGAACTTAAAGAGAATGACAGTAAGACACATTATATTTAAACTGCAAAAAATTTAAACAACTAAAGAATCTTAAAAGCAACGAGAAAGAAAACCTGTTGAATATAAAGTAACTCTTATAAAAACTATTGACAGATTTTTCAGCAGAAAATTTCAGGCCAGAAGAAAGTGGCATGATATATTGAAAGAACTAAAATTTAGAAAAAAAAAAAACAACTACCAACTGAAAATACTCTAGACAGCAGTTGTTCTTGAACATTGAAGAAGAGATAACAGTTTCTCAGAAAAACAAAAGCTGTAGGAGTTCACTACCACTAGACCAACCTTACAAGTATCTTAAAGTGACTTCTACAAACTGAAGTAAAGAATTCCAATTAGTAAAAAAGTTTATTACAGTATAAATCTCCCAAAGGCAAATATATACTGAAATTCAATGTTTTGTGATGGTAGTAGGTATAAAACATAATTCAAGTATGAAGATTATGACAAGTATTGAAATAATAACTATAATAATTTTATAATGGATACACAAATTTAAAAGACAAATTATGACAGTAACATGATGATCTATGTGTGAAAATAATCTGAAAGAGAATGGATATGTGTTTATGTATGACTGAGTCACTTTGTTGTAAAAGGGATAAAAAGGAGTTCCTGTTGTGGCTCAGTGGGTTCAGGACACAACATTATCTCTGTGAGGATGTGGGTTTGATCCCTGGCCTTGCTTAGTGGGTTAAAGATCCAGAATTGCCATAAGCTACAGCCTAGGTCACAGATGTGGCTTAGATCCAGTGTTGCTGTGGCTGTGGTGTAGGCCTCAGCTGCAGCTCTGATTCAGCCTCTAGCCTGGGAACTTCCATATTCCACATGTGCAGCCATAGAAAGAAAAAAAGGGGCGAGTATGAATAATTACATACCACAAATTAGAAAAGGTAGAAGAAATATATAAATTCCTAGAAACAATACAACCTTCCAAGACTGACTCAGCAAGTCAAATCTCAGTAGACAATTAGTAGTAAGGAGACTGAATCAGTAATTTAAAAAAAAAAAAACCCTCCCAACAAGACAAAAATACAGAACCAAATGGCTTCACTGGTGTTGGACTACCAAACATTTAAAGAATCATTAGTATCACTACTTGTCAAATGCTTACAAAAAATAAAGAGGAAGGAAAGTTCCAAACTCATTAGGCCAACATTACCCTGATACTGAAACCAAATACACTATAAGGCAAGAAAATTATAGGTAATTATCTCTAATGAATACAGATACAAAATTCCTCATATCAGCAAATTCAACATTAAAAAGATTATATACCATGTCAAGTAGGATTTATTCCAGAGATGCAAGGATGATTTAATAACCACAAATCAACCGATGTGATATACCACATTAACAATATTAAAGACAAAAATCATGTGATCATCTTAATAGATGCAGAACAAGCACTTAACCAAATGCAATGTCTATTAAAAACTCTCAAGAAAAAACTAGATAGAGGTGAAAACTTCAAGATAATAAAGGTCATATATAAGAAGCCCATAGCAAACATCATACTCAATAGTGAAAAGCGGAAAGCTTTTTCTCTATTATCAGGAACAAGGCAAGGGTACTCATTCTAAAATTTTATTAGACATAGTAGTAGAATTCCTAGACAGCACAATTAAGCAAAATAGACATCCATAGCAGAAGAATTAAATCACCTGTTTATAGGTGAAATAATAAAATATATGGAAAACCCTAAAGAATCCACCAAAAGATGTTAAATGAATTCAGTAAATTTGCATTCAGTAAATCTGCAAGATACAATAATCAATATACCAAATTAGTTGTATTTTAATAATTAACAATAACAATAATCTCTAAGAGAATTTAAGAAAACATTTCAATTTACAATTTCACTAAATAAATTAAAATAGGAATAAATTAAACCAAGAAGGTACAAGTCCTATACACTGAAAATTAAGGTACTGATGACAGAAATGGAAAATGACATAAATGGAAAAATATTACATGCTAATGGATAGAAATGATATTGTGAAAGTGTCACTATGTCTCAATCCGATCTATAGATAAAATGCAATACCCCTCAATGTTCCATGGCATTTTATACAGAAATAGAACAATCCTAGATTTTGAACGGAATCACAAAATACTCCAAATAGCTAAAGCAATCTTGAAAAAACATATCAAAAGCTGAAGCCAACCTACAGAATGAGAGAAAATATCTACAATCCATATATCAGATAAAGGGTTAATGTCTGTATCGGTAACAATAAAAGACCCGAATAAAAATTATCAGAGGAACTGATAATTTTTAGACATTTTCCCTAAGAAGACATCCAAAAACCAACAGCTACATGAAAAGATGCTCAATATCACTAATGGCCAGGTAAATGCAAATCAAGACCACAATAAGGAGTTCCCGTCATGGCTCAGTGGTTAATGAATCCTACTAGGAACCATGAGGTTGCAGGTTCGATCCTTGGCCTTGCTCAGTGGGTTAAGGATCCAGCGTTGCAGTGAGCTGTGGTGTAGGTTGCAGACGCAGCTCCGATCCCGTGTTGCTGTGGCTGTGGCGAAGGCCAGCAGCTACAGCTTCTGTTAGACCCCTAGCCTGGGAACCTCCATATGCCACGGGTGCAGCCCTAGATGAGGCAAAAAAGACAAAAAAAAGACAATGAGATACCACCTCACACCTGTTAGGATTGCTATCATCAAAAATACAAGATATAGCAAATGTTGGTGAGGATGTGGAGAAAAGGCAACACTTGCTTATTGTTAGTAGAAAGGAAAATTGGTTCAACCACTATGGAAAACAGTATGGAGTCTCTTCATATAATTAAAAGCAGAATTGCCATATGATCCACTTCTGGGAATATATCCAAAGGAAATGAAAACAGTGTGTTAAAGAAATATTTTGACTCCCATATTTACTGCAGCATTACTCACAATTGCCATGATTGAAAAAAAAAAAAAAAGAAATCTAAGTATCTGTCAACAGATGAATGTATAAAGATGATGTGGTATACATAAATAATTATGTGGCCATCAAAAAGGAAGTCCAGCCATTTGCAACAAAATTTATGGACCTGAGGGTATTATACTAAGTGAAAGAAGCCAGACAGCAAAAGATAAATACTGCATGTTATCACTTATGTGTGGAATCCAAAAAGAAAAAAAATTTCAAACTCAGATACTGAGTTAAAATTGGTTGGGTAGTAGAGGAAAGAAGAGGTAGTAAAAGGTTTTAAAATTTTAGCTGTAAAATAAGGTCTGAGAATCTAAGGTATTACATTGTTACTATAGCTAATAACAATATTGCATAATAGAAATTTGGTCAAAGATTGGAAAAAGATAAATATGTGAGGTTATGTATGTGCTAACTGACTAGATTATAGGAATCTTTTCACAATATACATGTATATCAAATCATGATATATATTTTAAACATTTTACAATTTTGTCAACTATATCTCAAAAAAGCTTTAAAATGGAAAAAAGGAGTAGATGCAATCAGATTTTATAAATTTCAGAATAAAATAGAAGAAAAACTCATTTCAGAAGAATTAAAAGAACGAGAGAAAAGAATCAAATAAAAATTAATATTTAATAATGGCATGGCAGCCTCCAAGAAAGTGTGCATACATAAAGGAAGAAATATAAAGGTCAAAGAGAAAGTGGTTCAAAAGAATTCAAGCAAAGAAGGTCCGATATACACACACATAATTGAAGTCTCTGAAGGGAAAAAAAAAAAAAAAAACCCTACGGAATAAACTTCTAATCCAATAAAACTTCCTAGAAATAGGATAAAACAAATCTACAAACAAAAAGGGCCCACTGTGTGCCTATTTAAAATATTACCAGGGTCTTATTAACATAACCTGATGGTAAGCACAAAACACTTACATGGAATGACTTTGTAATTATATTGTTTGCTCAAGAGAAAGAAAAAAAAACACAAGTGGGAATATGGGAAGAATATTTGTGTTCAGTATTCTTATAGAATAAGAAGACTGCAACTAAAGAAGAAAGAGAAAGGGAAAAGTGGAAGGAGGCTGCCATTGTTAATTAAAGGGTGCAATTTTAAAAGTCTACATAATAGGCTAACAAAGAAAAAGATCAGGGGCTTTATGAAATGATAAATACAAAGATAACCACTGCCAACAAAAAAATACAAATCTTCCTAAATTTCTTTTTTTTTTTTGCCTTTTGTCATTTTATGGCCGCACCCGCAGCATGTGGAGGTTCCCAGGCTAGGGGTTTAATCGGAGCTGTGGCCACTGGCCTGTGCCGCAGCCACAGCAACGTGGGGTCCGAGCCGCGTCTGCAACCTACACCACAGCTCACGGCAACGCCGCATCGTTAACCCACTGAGCAAGGGCAGGGATCGAACCCGCAACTTCATGGTTCCTAGTCGGATTCGTTAACCACTGCGCCACGACAGGAACTCCCCTAAATTTCAAGAGAGAATTTTTTAATAGTGAAGCCTTGTCCAGTAGAGAAAGAACAGCACATAAAATGTAATATAATAACCATGTAAAAATAGGATAGAATTGAGAGCAAATATATAGCAGTGCAATCAATAAATCTAAATTTGATAAGCTTTTACAAATACTTGAAAATACAAAAGATATATACATACCTATGTACATATATGAATACAGAATTAGGGAGTGGTAGAGACTGAAAATCACTATTTCTCCAATATGCAGTTTGGCTCAGCCATTAACTTAATAATTTTGAATAGATTATAAATCTTAGGAGAGGGGCGGAGTAGTTGGTTGTATGATTTGGAGTAAGATGTTTACATTGTTTTTAAAGTGTCTCACCCCAAGACAAGAGCAAGATTAGGTACAAGGGAGAAACAGTACTTTTATAATATATAATAATTTATAATAAATAAAACAGATATTATATCAGGCTTAATATTAAGAATTAAGGACTACTGGACATCAAGTACCCTGGATGTAAATACCAAAAAAAAAAAATAATAATAACAACATACTTCTATTTTTCAGGCCAAAGAGGTATAATCTGAATCTAATCACAAGGAAATATCAGAATAATTCAATCTGGCTATCATTTATATACAATGACTACACTGTATTTAAAAAAATAAGGCCATGAAAACTAAAAACTAAGGAATTTTTTACATAAAGAGAGACTTAGAGGTAAGGCATCTAAGTGCAATATGTAATTCTAGACTAGAACCTGTATTGAAAGGAGTTAAAAAATTATAAATAAGACAACTAAGACCATTAACAAAATTGGAATGTGGATTATAGATTACATAGAAGTACTGTATCAATATTAACCACCACAATGAAATTCAGAATATCTAAGAGATGAAACAAAGAGTATAAAAGTTTGTTGAAACATTCTCCCTTTATAATTTTTAAATTTTGAAATAAATTTAAAATTTGGAAGAATAATGAAAAGAATCTCTAAACCTAAACTTACTAATTTTTAACATTGGTTAATGTTAAATTCCTGCCACTTGATTTATTTTGTTTCTCTATATCTATGCATACACCCACACATGAAATATAATATTATTTATATTTCCTGAACCATTTGAAAGCATGGTGCACGTATTAGTCCACTTAAGGGTCATGGAAACAACCTAAATGCTCATCAACAGAGGAGTGGATAGGGAAGATCTGGTACATGTACACAATGGAATATTTCTCAGCCATTAAAAGGAATGAAATAACATTTATAACAACATGGATGGACCTAGAAATTATCATGCAAAGTGAAACCAGTCAGACAATGAGACACCAACATCAACTGCTACCACTTACATGTGGAAACTAAAAAATGGGACATAATGATCTTTGCAGAACAGATAATGACTCACAGACTTTGGAAAACCCGTGGTTTCCAAATGAGACAAGTTGGGTGGTGGGGGGGATACACTGCAGGTTTGGGATGGAAATGCTATAAAAATTGAGTTGTGATTATTTTTGTACACCTATAATTGTAATAAAATAACATTATGTAATGGAAAAAAAGACAAAAAAAAATAAAGGAGCATCACCTTGGTATACAACCAGGTTACTAGTATAACTCTTCATAATACAGGATTCTAGTATCCAAAGAATGCAAACCAACAACACTAAGGGTTATAACGAATTTTGTTATTTTAACAGTATATAAATATGTACAGCAACTAGCTTCTAATATGGCCTAAAGAAATGTAGGTTAGTTCAGATAATGTGTAGCACAACCTCAGAATTCAAATAAGACAAATGTGGTAAAAAAAAAAAAGCTACTGCTATCAGAGACGGAAAATTCTCAACTTTCAAGTTGTACCTGGGTATATGTTCATACTGCCCAGTTACACTTATTTCATATTACTATGAATGTATATACACTGATAGAGCTTTGTAAGTTATATACACTGTGCGATCTTAACTTTGAACTAAATTTTAAATTAAATTTTAAATTAAATTTGAACTATATTTTAAATTAAATGGATCTGAAATCACATCCATTTTATAGTTGAGAAAACCAGGATGTAAGTGATTATTTTGCTCAATAATACCTATTAAGATACAGGAACAGATAGCTATTTTTTTTTTTTTTGGATGCACCCTTGGCATGCAGAAGTTTCTAAGCCAGGGATCAAAACTATGCCACAGCAGCAACCTGAGCCACTGCAGTGACAACAGCCAGATCCTTAACCTGCTGTGCCACAAGGAAACTCTAGAAAGAGATAGCTATTAAACTCAGTTCTTTAAATATATGGCACGAATGAACCCTTCCACAGAAAAGAAAATCATGGACATGGAGAACAGACTTGTGGTTGCTAAGGGGGAGGGGGAGGGAGTGGGATGGACTGGGAATTTGGGGTTAATAGATGCAAACTATTGCCTTTGGAATGGATAAGCAATGAGATCCTGCTGTATAGCACTGGGAACTATGTCTAGTCACTTATGATGGAGCGTGATAATGTGAGAAAGGAGAATGTATACATGTACATATAACTGGGTCACCTTGCTGTAGAGTAGAAAATTGCCAGAATACTGTAAACCAGCTATAATGGAAAAAATAAAAATCATTATAAATGGGGAAAAAAACTCTGTTAAGTTTACTGTCTTATATTCCCTCCTTAGGAAACCAGTGGAGTCACTTTACAATCTTTTCTCTATATTTATGACAATAGGAGTAAAAAAAAGTTTAGAATGCTTTTTAACAACTCAGGTCAAAATCAAAAGGACTGTTAGCAAACATATTAACAACAAAAAACACAGTTATGCAGAGTACTTGGCATATTCGAATGGAATGCAATTCTACTTCACATAGATAGCCCGCTATGAGAACCCTCTTCACGTACCTAGGATACCTAATACTGTTCTAGTAATTGTACCTATTTAGAGTTGAGGAATTGAGGCATAGTTTAACTTACTCAAAATACAGAAACAATCCAGGCATCTTTACATGACCAGCATGTTAAAGAACATTCCTGACTGAAGATTTTGATTGAACCAATCATCTACATTTGCTCTTTGGGAAGGTATATTTGGAATGATGGATACTTGGACTACTCAACAGATTGCACTGTTGGATAAAAGGCTGTAGATTTCCTGTGGGCTTTGGAGCTAAAATAGTGAACTTTTCTCTGACCTTTAAAATACAGACTCATGCCTTCACCCGATAACATTAGTATATATTTATCTTGTGAAAAGACAATGTACTCTAAGCAGGTTCAGATTTCTTCATCTTTAAGCATACACACTTTCTGAGAAGATAAATCTAAAGGAAGTAAATTTAGCTGTTTAAGAGATTAGCAATACTTAACCTTCTTGTATTTCAGTGAGCTGATGGTAAAGATTAATTTATGGATACTCCAAGGTAAGCCTGGTATTCTGTCAAATCCAGTAAAGTGAAGTGGTTATGAGCATGGAATTTAGAACAGATTTCTAGATTTGAATCCTTGTCCTGTGCTTATCAGCTGGTTACCTGGAACAAGTTAATTAACCTCTCTGAAATGCAATTTCCTCATCTATAGACTGGAGACAATGATAGGATCAATGTCAAAAGGCTGTTTTGAGCCAGAGGGGGTGGGGGGGTGCACTGTGGGTTTGGGATACAAAATCTGTAAACTTGACTTGTGATGATTTATGTACACATATAATTGAAATAAAATCCGTTAAGAAAAAAAAAAAGGCTGTTCTGAAAATCGCAAGGGTCCATGTATACAAGGAAACTGATATATCAAAACAGTGTTCAGCATATCATAAACAATTGAAAAATCACTACTTGGAAGTGCCAACATAGAGTATCAAAAAATCAATGCTGCTTCTATCCTGAATCCTCAGGCAATAACAAATACTCAAAACTGGATCAAGTATTACTGGGGTATGTGCAATCCTGGCAAGGGCATCCGTATACTCCCACTTGAGTGTACAGAACCTGTGCCACTCTAATTGGAGACCGGGCACATGAGAGCCATTGAGATTAAAGCTGAGAGCCGTAACTCTGACCTGCATCAAACCATCAGAATGTCCAAATACAAGTAATGGATGCCTAGACCCCAAACTAATCTCTGAGTGAACAAGGGATAAAAATTTTTCACTGAAGGCAGTTTGCTGGCAAGGCAGTGCCTTCCTGCATTCTAGGTATCAGTTTTGAAGGATGGATTTATTCCTTTCACTTGCCCTGCAATTCTCGAAAGCAGTTATTTTTCTTTTACTTTAACAATATCCCTATGCTTGTTATACATGTTACCAGATGCTTAATAATTAGTGTAAGCATGTGACCCAGTTTGCTTTGGAAAAGTCTGATTTATACCTATAGTCCCAACATAATTATTAATAGCATTTCACTCTCAAAAGTATCTCAGCTTGGATAATCAATTATGCTTTTCCTATTAATAGTGAAAGCTGAATGAACAAGTTGTCCCTATCCATATATCTCTATCTTCTACATCTAAGTTATGGTCCCTATATTTTCCCACTACAAATAAATGAAGTTAGTATGATATTCAGTTAGGAATAGACCTTTATAGTTTTATTTTTCCTTCTTATAGACTTCAGACAGTAGTAGAAAGTGGCATACTATGTTATTTAATAAAAAAACAGCATACCTTTAAGTTTATTTAAATTTCATGAGAGTTAACATAAAGAAAAAGTGATAAATGAGAAGGTGTATGGAGAGACAATTATACAATCTGGTAGAGGCAGTTACTATCAAAATTGGGCAAAAATTACTTGTTTCCTTAATCACATCTCCACATATTTGAACCATCTGTGGGCAGCTGTTGTTTCAAATGATATTAATGCAGTAAAATTTTGAAGAATGTACTATTACAACCACCAAATAGCTTCAAACATAATAGGAGACTTCTAAAATTTGTTTTATAAAGGATTGCAATTAAAATTTCAATTAAATTTTAATATTTAAGTTGCAAATAATTGGGATAGTTATTCCAATTAAATTATCTCCAAACTGGAAATGTCCATAATTTCATGAGAGCATCTCAAAAACACTAAGAATTATTTTTGCGAGTACACTCAAACATTACAACTATCAATCAGGTTTCTGCTCTTTCATTCTTTTTTCCAGCTATAATTTGATTCAGTAAAAGTTTTCTTCAGATATCTTTATACTCTTTTACATAACTTCTTTCAATGGAATTCCAACCAGATAGAATATCACTTTCTTTTGTTGCAGTGACACATGCAGTTATTAAAGGAACTGATCAGACATATTTTTTTTTGGCCACACCCATAGCATATGGAAGTTCCTGGGCCAGGGATGGAATCTGAGTCACACCTGTGACATAGGCCAAGGGTCCAGCTTGAGGATCGAACCAGTGCTTCCACAGAGATAATGCCAGATCCTTAACCCATGGCAACCCAGCAGGAACTCCAGACTCATTTCCTCTTATAAGATATGCCTTTTGGAAAGTTGTGCCAGTGGAAGTAAAGTTAGAATCCACTGTAGAGGCTTATTGTCGCTCTTTCTCAGAAAAATCATCAAAACAGCAGTGCTGATGAAGGTATGGCTTCTCCTTCTCCTCCAGCTCTCTACCCATCCTTTAGCTTGGTTCATTCTACACAGTTCTTATCACATTTGTATCATTTAATTGCAAACAACAACTACATTAATTTGGGGGTATTAAAACCACAAGTATTAGTTTTAATGTATTCCTTTGCTGTCTGTTTATCCTTTTTCTCCAAAAATGTCAAGGGTAGATCCACTGTTTATCTAATTTTGTGATAAATTATGAGATTGAATGTTATAAATGTTTTATACTTTAAATTCTTAAAGAAACTTAACTGTACAATTACAGTTTTAAAATGCCCGTATATCTTAGCCATTGAAGTACTCTTTCTTTAGCTGTTAACATTTCCATGGACAAGAAATGTTTTTACATGGCAAGTCTAATTTAAATTTTGAAAAATCACCAAGGATAAAATTCAGTAGAAATATTTTTTATTAATATTTAAAACATATGTTTGCTACATCTAAAATGGTATTGTGCTCATGTGCTTTAAGTTCCTATTTTAAAATCCTTTGCACCATGGATATCTGAAAAGTCTATAGTTTTAAACGATCTACTTTCTTATTGTTTTTTTATGCCACAAAGTTTAAAAGATTATGTCACACCACTGTCTTTATAAACTCTTCTTGATCACTTATTTTGGTGCAGTCTTCGAACATACTATACTAGAAGCTGGAAACTGGTGATTGATTTTGAGTATAGGTAAGAGCAATGTAGAGAAACTAATTTATCAGTAACTGATTAGCTCCATGTTGTAAAGACTTACTTTCTTATAAGTAAATGTTTTCTGAAGACAAGCAGGCAATAACTGCTTTAAAAGCCTGATAGCTGATATACAAAAGGAATGATTACTATATTTGGTTTGATCATGCAGATTAGGCTGGAACTACTAAATTTAGTTGTCTCCAGTGGTATGTTAATGCTAAAATTCAGTAGTAATAATTTGATTATTCACCTTTTGTTCTCAATTTGATACTGCTTTGCCATATTGAAAGTTATTTTCTACCCAAATAGCAGATTCTGCAAACAGATGAGTGATCAGTTAAGTTTTATTGACAGAAAAACCACAGACAGCAGCAGAAGTTATCTTATACGCAGTCTGTTGACCTAATATTATAAGGAATGTTATGTGGCTATGCATATAAGTATCTTTGGGGAGGTGGGTTCTAAACTTTTATATAACCCGCAATAAAGCTTGAGACCAAAAATGCTTGAGAACGAGTATACACCACTTTATCACTGAGACATTCTGCATTCAATTGACTGTGTACCTCCGATATCTGCCCAAGGCTTAGATGATTGACTGATTGGCTCACCATCTCTCTATTGTACCATGTGGCAGGTCACTGAGAAAAATAATGATTAAGTACAGACTCTGTATTTTAGCAGCTGACAGACTTTTTAAGGAGAGAGAACATTAATTATTATACAATGTGATAAAACCGATGATAGAGAGGTATCTTCAAAGTCCTGAGAAATGATTCAAGTAAGACCAGAGTTGATGGTGTGGAGAAGTAGAGGTTTCACAGAGAACATCTCTATGACCTGCATCTTGATAGGTAAAAAATGAAGACAACAGGGTTCTGAACTTTGGGAATAGGAAAGGAAAAGGTGAGAAGAGTAGCAGTGTGAAAAATCTGAGGAACAGTGTAAGTGGCTGAAGCATAATGTAAGGGGGTGAGACAGATAAGTAACGGATGAGATAGATAATTAGGCCAGAAGTAGGAAGGGACATAATGTAAAAGGATTTACATGGCAGGTTAAGTAATTAGTAAGATAAGTGTTCTCAATTTAGGGGTTCATGTGTCCTTTTCAGTGACCTCAGAAGAAGTCGAAACACTATTGTGTTCCAAACTTCTATGTAGATAGATATCTGCATAATACAAAAACATTTAGCTTTGTGCTGAGATTTTATTTAAAAGGCACTATTAATGCATTTAGGGAGTCAAATGCTTCAAAACATGGGGTTCATGAAGAAAAACTGAAAGATATCTTTTGCAAACTTTTCAAAATACTGCTGTTGAATCACTGATGTAGGTATCGTCTAGATTTAATAGTTGTGTATACTTGGATGTGGAGATCAAGGGAGTGTGGGTTAATGAAAATAAAACCTCATCTTTCTAACCTAATCATAGATGGATATAGACATTCTACCCTAGATGGATATTTCATTCACTTAGGGAAAAAGAAAGGTATTCAATAGACAATTCTATAACCCACTCCTGGAGATTAGGGCTGGGCATGTAATAATGGTGGGTTATTGGGAGAGTATAAAATAAGAAAGAGGGAATCAATTGTGAACACAAACATTTAGGAGATAAAATGGACATGATGGCAATGTGTAACCCTTGATAGAGCCTAAATTGGGGGGTGGGGGAACTACAAAGGTCATTATTGGGCAATTGAGCAAACTTAAATATGGTTTATTAGATAATAAAACTACACAATGTTAAAATTCCGAAGTGTAATAGTTCTCAGGAGATACATGCCTAAATATTCAAAATGAAATGTCAAGATATTTGCCTTTAACTCTCAAATTATTCTGAAAAGACATATACATGTATATACATATATACCATAAATGTGTATGTGTACAGTGGTAGAATACAGAAAGAGTGAATTAGGAAATTGTGGCAAATTATTAACAACTGGTGAATCAAAATGAAAGGTATTTGAATATTCCTTACACTCTTCCTGCAACTCTTCTGCAGGTTTAAAAGTTTCAAAATAAAGAGGGAAAAAAGGAGATAGATATAGAAAAAAAATGAAGTAATGAAAGAGATGAAATACAGAGTAAAAAGGAAACATGAACTAGAGAGCTGGTTATGGAGGCAGCCACCACTGATACTGTTGGAAGGACATCTGTCTTTGAAAGGAAGGAGAGAGAAACTATTTACAGGGAAGGGACCATTTGTAAGAAACTGTTTGAATAGTGATTTGGTATAGGTTAGTGAAAGAGGAAGATTGGAAAAAAGGAGATCAGCTATAAAGTTTTAGCTACAAAACCCAGGAGAAGACACAACTGGTGCTTAAAAGCAGATGAATATTTTGAAGGAAGACTGTACAAATACTGGTACTGAAAACTATTTTGGTTTTGATGGTTTTGTTGAAGGCAAAAATCCTTTGAAATTTTTCCCCAATGACTTATTTCAATTATTTGTTTCATAGTTCATTACTTAGTATTCAATACAGCTCTTTCAGAAGAAGTCATTTCAGAGTTTTTGTTTCCAATTTCTTAATGGTAATAATAATATAAAAATAATTAGAATCTTAGAATACTAGCCTCTAGATACCCAACAAAGAGGTTCAGCTACATAGCCAGGTTTGATTCTTGAAAAATCTTATTTGGAGATTTAATATTGATATTCCAATTTTGTCAGTTTTACAAGGGAACTAGATAAGGGAGATGTAATTACATATCTAAGGTCACATAGCTTGGAGGCTGCAGAAGTTCAATCCAAATCTATCCAACTTCAACGCCTGTGCTCTGAAATGTAGGACGCTTATTTTGAGAAATATTAAAACCCTAAAGAGCATTACCAGTTTCTCGTTATTTAATATCATAATTTCCATGGCATATTTTAGAAATACTAGAAACTTGAATCTCAGTGTAAGTTTAAGCTTCCCCCTTCCCCTTTTCCTAAATTGAAATATCAAACTAGATTTTTCTCTTCATTCATTCACTTCTATCCATTTACTTAGGAAATTGCTTTGCCTATAAACTCACAAATTATCAGGTATATTGTCACAAAGTCATGGGGAGGATGGAAGGAGAGAAATTAAAGGATCCTGATTAATGGGCAAAGGGCACACCTTAAAATAGTGTAGAAAATGTCCCTGCCTCTTCTTCCCTCCCTTATTCAAGAACACATACAGCCACCAGTTTCAAAGTCCAGTTAGTCACCTCATCACCCTAACTCTGGTTTATCAAGCAGTTACCAAAAAAAAAAACAAACAAAACTCTAAAAATTAGGACTTTATCATATCATGACAGGATCATACCTGATCCTAAAAACACCACTTGAGCATTCTTCTTTACTGAACATGAAGATTCCCAAAAATTCATATAGAACAAAAGGCCTACATTAAAACTTGGGCAAGATCCTTGGCCAACCCAAATAAGAACCTGGTAGATGACACTCAAGGCCAGCAGTCCTGGTAATAAATGATGAGTTAGTCCTACAGGATACAAGACCCCATCATCAAAAAGTCTACAAACAATAAGTGCTGGAAAAGGTATGGAGAAAAAGGATCCCTATTACACTGTTGGTGGGAATGCAAACTGGTCCAGCCACTGTGGAAAACAGTATGGAGATTCCTCAGAAAACTCAAAATAGAATTACCATTTGATCCAGCAATCCCACTCCTGGGCATCTATCCAGAGGAAACCATGACTCGAAAAGACACATGTACTCCAGTGTTCATTGCAGCACTCTATGCAATAGCCAGGTCATGGAAACAACCTAAATGTCCATCGACAGAGGAATGGATAGGGAAGATATGGTACATACACACAATGGGATATTACTCAGCCATTAAAAGGAACGAACTATCAAAATTTATAGCAACATGGATGGACTTAGAAATTATCATGCAAAGTGAAACCAGTCAGACAATTAGACAGCAACACCCAATGCTACTGCTTACATGTGGAAACTAGAAAGACACAATGAACTTCTTTGCAGAACAATGACTCACAGACTTTGGAAAACCTTGGTTTTTCAAATAAGACAGTCTGGGGGGTGGGGGGATGCACTATGGGTTTGGGACACAAAATCTATAAAATTTGACTTGTGATGATTTATGTACACCTATAATTGAACTGAAATCCATTAAGTTAAAAAAAATAAAATAAAATGCCAAAAAAAAAAAAGATACCTAACTTTGATTATGGAAAAGCCTAAATGAAATGTGAATAAAAGAACAACTTTTATGTGATCATAGATAAACATTTTTTTTCAATGCGAAACAGATATCTTGATTAGCATTCTAAAGGCATGATATTTTCCATAACTTCGGCAGAAATGTATCAAGAGGTTACAGCTGGTCACCAGAGAAAAATCAAGGTCAAAACGTGGTCTGCTATTTGAGTAAACTCACATGTTTCACTAAGGCTTTTTCAATTTCTTATATGAAACTACTTGCATAAGAGTAGTTTAAATTTCTTACATAAACTACTATAATTGCTCAGTTAGGTATTGTTCCAGACTTTTTTAGAAATGGTCAGGACAGTGATAGACATTGAGTGAAATGATAAATCAGCCATGGCTGATGAAAGGAAAAGAGGAAATAGGATGGAGAAGATTTAGAAGTCCTACCCTAAAGAAACTCAGGAGACTTGTCAGCTATATTAATCTGACAATGCATAACTGACCAAAATATTTTGGTAAAGTTTGTTTTTACACAGTCCAATTAATCTTACCAAGTACTTGAACAAGTACACTTGAAGAAAACTAATTTAAATGATGCAGCCACCTTGGAAAACAACCTCGCAGTTCCTCAAAACATTAAACAGAGTCAACCTATGACCCAGCAGCTATACTCTTAGTTATATACCCAAGGGAAATAAATTGTACCCCTACAAAAATGTTTGTAGATGTTCATAGCAGTATTTTTCATAATAGCCAAAATATGAAAACAATCCAAATGTTCATCACCTGATGAACAGATAAAACATGGTATATCATACAATGAAATAAAAAGGAATGAATTACGGATACATGCTACAACATGGATGAACCTTGAATATATTATGCTAAGCATGTCACAAAACACCACATATTTCATTACTCTATTTACATGAAATGTACAGAACAGGCAAATCTGTCAAGCAACACTAGCTATTCTCTAGAACTAGAGAGATGGGCGTTGGAGGCTAACAGCTAAAGGGAACTGAGTTTTTTTTTTTTTTTTTGAGGGATAATGAAAATGTTCTAAATTAATTATGATGAGTTGCACAACTCTGAAAAATCAAGTTGTGCACCTTAAATGGGTGCATTGTGTGCTATGTAAATTATCTCTCAAAACTGTTACCAGGAAAAAAAAAAACCACCTAATTTAGCTAACAGAGGTAAATTTTTATTTTTAAAGAATCATTTCTCTTTTGTTCCTCCTTTTCTGCTACTGATAGCTTTTTGTGAGGATGCAGATTTCATACCCATTATTTTTGAACTAGGTTGATCTCACAGCAGTGGATAGTAGGGGAAAAAAAGTTTTACATCATATATGATTAGGGAAGAGCAAGAAAAATACAGAAAATACGGAATTTGCAACAAGGAGACCTGAATTTGAGATTGACGTTGCCATTAACCATCTGGTCGACCTTGAAAAGGTTAACTTAATCAGATGTTAAGTTACTGATTTTCACAACTTGACTGAACAACAATAACTTACATAACTGGATCGAAAAATAATTTCTTTCATTCACTCAAGCTATGCTATACTGGAGGCTCGCAGACCCCAGGGAGGCTAACAGAAGTCAGCTCTAAATCTGCTTTGAGAGCAGGTGGGAAAGGACCAAATCCTGATCAGGAATTGAAGGAAATAATCTTAGCTATTTCTTGAACAGGGAGGATCTAGGCAGGCAAGAAGGTGTGCTAGTGGGGTTGGTTGGTGTTTGAAGAAGCAGAAACTAGATGAAGGCTCAGAAGTGCATGTAAACAATATATTCAAGGAATTTCATGTAGTCAGGTAAGACGGGAGCAGTGGTTCTCCAACTATGATCCCCACACCATTAGCATCAGCATCCACATGGGAACCTGTTAGGGATGCAAATTCTCAGTTCACACCACAGGCCAAATGAATCAGAGATTCTGGGAATGGAGCCAAGCAATCTATGTTCTAATAAACTATCTAGGGGGCTGTGATGGTCGGTCAAATTTGAGAACCACTGGACTAGTAGCAAAAGATGCGTCTGTCTACCCTAGTTGAATATTTATACAGTTTATGAAAGCAGTTTCATAGGTCAACTTATAAGCTGTATTAATTACTTTAAGCTATTAGATACAGAAAGGGTTAAGGAAAAAAATGTAATCTCATTATCTAGATAAACATATTGTTAGTATTTGGTGGGTTTATATAAATGCATCTCTCTTTTTGCAATGTTGGGCCATAATGTACATTCTTTTGTATTCCGTTTTTGTTAACTTAATATTTTATGAGTATTTTCCCATGGATTTTGAGTTCTATCAATCAGTCCTAAAAACTCATGGAAACTATTTTTAATGGTTGCAAAGTATTTCATCATGTGGCTAGACCACAACTTAATTTACTACTTACTATTGTTGGAGATTGTTTCAATAACTTTTGTAAGTAATACCATGATGAAAAACATTTCACGCAAGTATTTTTTATGCATCTCTATTTTCCTATAGTAGAGGTCTAGAAGAAAAGTTACTGTGCTGAGTACCAATTCTGATTGTCTGGGTGTCTCTTGGTTAAGAGACTTACCTTCTCTGGCTACAGGATTGGCAAGTGTCCTAGATTAGGCCAATTATGATGCCCTTTCTTCTGATCACACAGACTGTTCAGGGAGAGTAATGTGACTCAGGCTGGACCAATCAGCTTAATGACTGCAGATTTGCAGGGACTCCATTTCCCCTCCCCCTCCCAACAGGAGACAAAACCCAGTTGGTGTTAAAACAATGAAATTCATCTGAAGAGGAGACCAGAGGGGCAGAGAGCCTAAAAATTTTCACTGTTTTCTGATTTACTTACTCTTCCCAAACAAAAATCACTTTAAAAAGCATCTAGCTCAAGCTGAATTTACTATTCTTGAGTAATACATAGGGCCTTGAAGGGTATAAGTGTGATTGCATTAAATCTATGTCTAAGTCTGAGATAACAAACTTTATAGTATTCAGCCTTCATTTGGCAACATTTTGTTTCTTCAATTATTTGGATTTTCTTTAATAGCTTACAGTAAAATTCTTTACTTTTCTTCATACAGGAGAAACATATTCCTCCTAAAATATATTCTTAAACATGTTATTTTTTAGTCAACTTTGTTAGAATGAGTTTCCCTCTCTATGAGATTTCTACTGCCGCTGGAACTGATTACCAAAAACTTAGGGGCTTAAAACAACAAAAATGTATTAGCTTACCATTCTGGGGGTCAGGGTCCAAAAGGCTTCTCAGGGGCAAATGTCAGGATATCAACAGGGGTGTCGTTCTTCTGGAGGTTCTAGAGGAGAATCTACCTCCTTGCCTTGCCAGCTTCCGCAGGCTGCCCTCCTTCCAACTTCAAAGCCAGCAACAGAGAGGTGAGTCCATCTCACGATGCCTTCTCACTGCTTCTGAGTCTTCTGGCTCCTTCTTCCCCTTTTAAGTGTTCTTGCGTTTGCATTGGGACCACCTGATCATCTCCTAACTTGAAGGTCAGCTGATTAGCAACCTTTCCCACCTGCAACCTTAATTCCCCCTTGCCACGGTAACTTAACATATTCACTGGCTCTGCGGATTGGAATGTAGACTTTTTGGGGGGACTATTATTTTACCTACTGCACCCCTCATTATACATATCAATTGGCCACTGGTTGTTGTACACACGTATATATATGTCTATATGTTTATATAAAAATATGTAGGTGTGTGTATATAAAACATATATATATATATAATCTTTCTGCTTTCACAGTAAACCTCCCTGTGTGGAGCAACTGTGTCTCCATATTCGCTCTTGAATATATTCATGCTTTTTCATTCCCACCATTCGGCTAGAAACTTATTTCAAGGTTACCAATGAGCTACACTCTGCCAAACCCAGGGGTTAACTGGATTAATTAAGTGTTCTCAACAGGGCATGATTACTGATAATCATGAAATCTGTGTCTTGGCACAATGAAAGCATATTTTTGGCTCATACCACAGTGAAATGAAGGTCGTAATACGGAATGACTGGGATCCACACTTTCTTTCTTTCTTTCTTTCCTGTTTAGGGCTGCACCCACGGCATATGAAAGTTCCCAGGCTAGAGGTCAAATTGGAGCTACAGCTGCCAGCCTGTACCGCAGCCACAGCAACTCGGGATCTGAGCCACGTCTGTGACCTACACTACAGCTCACTGCAATGCCGGATCTTAACACACTGAGCAAGGCCAGGAATCAAACTGGCATCCTCAAGGATCCTAGTCAAGTTTGTTACAGCTGAGCCATGAGAGGAACTCCGCAATCCACACTTTCACTGTATGACCTAAGACCTTTCCAAATAATGACTCCATCATCCCCTAGAGCCCCAGAGTCCTCCCCTGAATCCTGTGCATACAGCTGGCAGATGGTGGAAAAGAGAAGGGTGCATAGTTTACTTTTTTCAAAGGAGCTGGTGCTAGAACAATGCACATGATGTGCAATAAAACTTCCACACCCCATTTGGCGTAATCCAGTCTCCTTGCCCCACCTAACTCTAGAGGTGGTGGAAATCGGATCTAGTGTTTGGTCAGGAGGAAAAAAAAGATGGGGTTTAGGGAACATATGGCATTGTGTATACTGCTAATCGATCATGGGCATTTTGTGCAATTGGTACCTGCCTTCCTGGGCCTTCACTACTTCTCTGAGACCAACAGATAGTGCCTGTAAAACTCATCCAGTTCCAAAACCAATGTAATTTGTTCCAAGTTTAGGGCATGTGTGATGATTTAATTCTGTACTAATTTTTGCATCCCAAAGTTTTTTTCATCCTATTTTCTTTTATCTTTACTAGTGTTCTGTTCTTCCTTGCTACTTATTATTATTATTATTTTTTTGCTCCTCCCCTGTGGCAATGTTTTGCCATTTCCTATATACCCTTTCAAATCCACATTCCATCATGAACAATTACCCTCACAATCATTACTTCCTTCAAATAATTTCTGTTTTGTTGAAAGACCTTAAATATGCACATTTCTTTGTGAACCTCTCTAGTGAACAATAAATATTTCTTTTGGTTCACATCAAAAAGCTAGAAGCTAGAGGGGAAGTTAGCATCTTTTTGTAAACAAAAATTCTGTTTGTTTTTTCAAGCCCATGTCTCTGGTACTTTTGTTCTGAGTTTTGACCATATAGAATTTAATACTACAATTACTGTTGATAATAATGGCATTAAGAAAGATAGCATCTGTTTATATCTTTGCCAAGCATTTAATCCACAAAAGAACAAATTCTTTTCCCCCTCATTTCAAAGAAAAAATTCTCTCTTTCTTTAACTTATCAAAGTCTGTTTTGTTCAACCTCATAATTATTATCTGAACGTATTTTCCAATTTTTTTAACTTTGTTCATTATTTTATCAAAACCCTTTTCATAATGACAACAGCTACCATGTATCACATGCAAATTATGGGCCAAATTGTTAAGGGCTTTATGAGAACTGTCACATAAAGAACTCCAAAACATTGGTATTTTTACCCCCATTTTACAGAGTAGAAAATGGAGGCACAGAAATAGTTAAGAAATTGCCTAAGAGGCGTTGCTTCACAAGTGGAAAAGAAAGACCCCTAATGGGGTGGACTGACAGGTGGACTCCAGCCACTGTATATATCATCACAGTTTACCAATGTGATGGTACATTCCTCATTTGGCACTTGACCCCCACACACCAAATGCTCTGCCTGGGACTTTGTTCCTCCTCTTTATCGCATGAATCCTATCCTTAGCTAATTTTCTGTGCTGGATCTCTTTTACCTATTTTATAAAATGGTAATGCATTAAAAATTGAAACAAAGTGGGGATATTTTTGCCTGTATTATTTAAAAACTAATTGTGCCCATATATTTTCTTTTTCAGTTCTGAATTGTAGGACTTGGATGGTAAAATTAGAATTAGGGTTTGACTTTCATGAGGTTAAGCGAGGTACATTTAAAATACTGCACATTTATTCATTTAGTAAAATTTACTAAATAAGATAAAATTCTGAATGAGTTCCCATTGTGGCTCAGTGATAACTAACCCAGCTAGTATCCATGAGGATGCAGGTTCAATTCCTGGCCCCACTTAGGGGGTTAAGGATCTGGTGTTGCCATGAGCTGCGGTGTAGGTCAAAGACTTGCCTTGAATCCCATGTTGCTGTGGCTATGGTGTAGGCCAGCAGCTCCAATTCAGCCCTTGGCCCAGGAACTTCCATATGTTTCAGGTGTGGCCCTGAAAGGCAAAAAAAAAAAAAAAGGATAAAATTCTGGCATGTAAGAATCAAATACAAATGCAGTCTACTTCCGTTCTACAGATGTTTACAATAGGGAGGAAAGAGGGTGGTTTTTTGAGAAAGATTTTAAATTCAAAGTTCAATATTAACAATGCTAAGCATGATAAATAAGCAGGATAAATAAAAAGGGAATTAAAAACAACACATGTATGCTTAAATCTGGATGAGTCTACTAATCCATGAACTTCTAGCATGGGTTCAAGTAGGCAATAAGCACAAAAATTGTCTCATCTCCTTGACTAATCAAACTCTTAATAGTCACCTCTGTAGTCATGAGATTACACACAAGTCATTGTAAATCAAGCAGAATAAAATAGGCTTTGAGGTAATCTGATCCAGAAAATCTCTTGGCTTGTCTCTAAATCCACGTTCAATAAATTCTGATAATTTTAATTCGGCCAATTCCTGTGCCAAGATGAAAACTAATAAAGATATCTTTTCCAGTACCTTTTTTGGAGAAGAAAGTCTTCATGTCTATTGACAGTAGAAGAAAACTCCAAAGATTGAGGTTATGTTGAAATTTTCATTAATAAAATATTCTAAAAATGTTTGTTAGCCTTTAGATATAAGGAATGTAGATTACATTCTTATTTAAATACAGGTGTTGACCTCAACCCAATGACACTTGTCAACTTTCAAAGTGAAGAGTGTAAAAGTGCCTGGACTTCCATGGTGATTTAACTTAGCTGACCCTTTTCAGCAGTTCTTATTTTCGAGGATTTGTAGTTCAAAGAAAAATCCACAGTTTAGTTCATTACAAAGTAGCATATGCTCAAATCCATGTGAACTGCCCCAAACATTAACCTAGCTTTACTGGATATCTTCTGTTTCCTAAAGAAACTGCAGCTACTTAGCAAGTGTTTCCTAAATTTAGATCTGATTCTTCTCGTTTCCCTGATATGTGATCTACCTCTCCATAAGCTATTTAATTTTTTTTCAGCAAAGGTTATAAGAATACATGCAAAACCAAGGGTAGAAATAAAATCAATTATTCAAATAATGGAAATAAATGTAATCTCACCTTTAGTCCTGCTACCTGTTAATAAATCATAAGGTTTTGCTCTTCCTTTTCTCAGAGCATTTTTTAATCAAGTCAACATGTTGGTCTCCAGAGTGTGTTATTGTAACAGGATCATCATCAGCATATAAATTATTCCATGATTTTTATTCTACTCCTCCTACCTGTAGGTATTTTCTGTTTGCATTAGGTTCATGATAGGTCATCTAACATTTGATTTTTGAAATGTACATTTTTTAATTATAACGTTGATTTACAAAGGTTGAAAAAGTATCACAAGATCTTAGGCTTAATTATTTTAAGTCTTTTCTGCCAACCAGAAACGCAGCAATGCAACGAGGATATTTTCTAGCATCAGTCATGAAGGTTTGGAATTAGAAAGGAGGTGGCTCATTTGGGCAACATACTTCCCTCAGGTCTGATGCTGGTTAATTTAAGGCTTATAGCTAATGGGTCTTATCACCTCCTATGACATAGAATTGGCCAGAGGCCCAGGCTAAGAGCATTTAATTGGATGAATGAGTATTAATTCTGAAGACAATATAAACCAAAGGATTTAAAGGATGGGGCTGTCACTGTTCATCACAAATGCCATCTTAGGTAAATTTAATGATTTCCATCCTCCCAACACTGGCAGATCATGTTAATCTTGGAGAGGATGTCAACATAAGAAAAGGTTCAGGCTACTATGGTCACCAAGTTCTGTGGCTCAGACTCCAGGCAAGGTCGATGTAACATTATCTGGGAGCCACCAGATGTCGTACATTCATTGTTCATTATTTGATTCCTCCAAGTATATGTAGTAAGCATGGGAAAGAAAAAAAGTTCCGGCAGTTGTTAAAGGTTAAGAGGATTCTATCCAGAGCAGTGTTGAGTTCACTGATAAATTTGCTTCCTCTATCTTTGTGCATGCAGTTTATGAAAAAACTTTGACCTCATTCATGGGAAGCATTTTAACATGAAACATAACAAGTATTTTTATGATGATTCAATTTCCCTGAACATATTTAAAATATTTTTCCTTTTATGCCGACTCTTGCTTATTTTTCATTCATGCCATGTGCAACTCCTAATTGAGTGTGGTTTATAGAATCACCATTAGCTATGTGCTGGGGATAAAACTAAATAGGAATTTTCCCTGTCCTTGTCTCTTTTAAGTGCTGAGATGGAGTTTAGGGTGCAAGATATTTACTATTAGGGATGAACACATGAAAAGAAGAGGAGGAAACAGGTTTGGTGCAGGAGGAAAATTCAAACCAATGTCAGTCTGCCAAAATGTTGGCCAAAACAATGGGACATTCTAGAGCAAGTATGAATAGCCCATCAGAGATATCCCATGCCAGGCTGGGTCTTTAAATCTCTTACTTTGCTCAGTGATTGGATGTGAGGTGCCCTAGGAAGGGCATGACCTTGGGGAAGGTCGCTCTCTGAGTCTGAGGCAGACTCTGAAGCTGTCAGCTGAAGGCTGTTTAACAACCACACTCCCTGTAAGCTGGAAAGGAAGCTAGTCATTTTTTTAGGGAGATCTTGGTGGTACCTCTCTGTGTTGGCCACACATGGGATACAATGGGACCTTGGAATAAGCTTAACTCCATCTTAGGAGGTAGTTCATAGGAATTTAAAATAGGCCATAATGGCGTTCCCAGCAAGGCTCAGTGGGTTAAGAACCCAAAATAGTGTCTGTGAGGATGAGAGTTTGATCCTTGACCTTGCTCAGTGGGATAAGGATTTGGCGTTGCCACAAACTGTGGTGTAGGTCACAGATGCGGCACGGATCCAGCATTGCTGTGAGCTGTGGTATAGCTCTGATTCGCCCTCCAGCTCTGATTGGCCCCCCCTAGCCTGGGAACTTTCATATTTCGAAACTGTGGCCATAATAAGAAAAAAAAAAGAACTTAAAATAGGCCATGATGACTCTTAAAAAAATCATGATAATAATGGCTAATATTTATTAAGCAGTTTCTATATGTCTGGTATAATATTAAATTCTCTACATGGATTCTCTCATTTAAAATTTATCCCACACCTAGAGGATGGATATGTATCTCTCATTTTCAGCTTACCAGATAAAGCCATAGTAGATTAATGCAACTTTCCCAAGTTGGATTCACAGTTGAATTCAATTCCACAATTCAACTGAATTCAATTCCAGGATGTACGACTTCAAGACCAGTTGAGTATAAGCATATATACCAAGGGATGCGGGCTGGGCTATTACTTTGGAGAAATAGTGCATAAAGACATGAACTGACAGCAGTTCTCATTGTGGCGCAGTGGAAATGAATCTGACTAGTATCCATGAGGATGCGGGTTCGATTCCTGGCCTCACTCAGTGGGTGGGAGATCCAGCATTGCTGTGAGCTGTGGTATAGCCCTAGTCTGAGAACCTCCATATACAACGGGTTCAGCCCTAAAAAGCAAAAATAAATAAATAAATAAATATCAAAGTTCCTAACCTAGGATGTGAATTTAATAAGTGCTTGTTGAAGGAGGTAGAAAGTGAGGAAGGGAGAAAGATGAGAAGATGAAAGAAGAATAGGAGAACGTAAACAAGTGTCTGTAAAGAACTGTAAGAACATAGGTATGGTTGGATACCTGAGTCCCAAGCCCTGTTAAGAATCCTCCAATTTTTTCCTAAAAAGAACTGAATAGATATTAGGCATGTTGTTGTGTTCTCTGCATGGGAAGACACTCTTTCTGAGATTATTTCCTCTAATTCACCTTTTTTTTTTTTTTTTTTTTGTCTTTTTAGGTCCACACCTGTGGCATATGGAGGTTCCCAGGCTAAGGGTCTAACTGGAGTTGTTGCTGCCGGCCTACGCCAGAGCCACAGCAATACCAGGTCTGAGCCACGTCTGCACCCTACACCACAGCTCACGGCAACGCCGGATCCTTAACCCACTGAGCAAAGCCAGGGATCAAACCCAAAACCTCATGGTTCCTAGTCAGAGTCGTTTCCACTGCGTCATAACGGGAACTCCTAATTCACCATTTTTTAAAGCTATATGTGTGACTGGTAGTTCATTCTCCAGGGCATAGCAGAGATAGGTAGGGATTACTTACAGAGGTCTTTATACCTTACCTGTGGCCCTAGGGACCATATGATTCTTGTATCAAAAGATTTTCACCGTCCTAAGAGTACTACACCAGGCCGCCTCCTGGGTGTGGCTTTGCGGAATTCAACGCTCATGCTATTGTGACTTCAAGTTCTGTGTCTCGTTCTCCTTTCTACACCTTTTCTGTTCAGTCCATCTCATCTACCAGCCAGCAGTACTTGTATCTCTTCCTCAAGAAGCCTCCTGGAAATGTGTTTCCACAAGACACAGGCCTGGTTTTAGCAATACTGGAATAGTAGCATTCTTGGCGATCCTGTCTATCTTAAGTATACAATGTTGTTAAGGGTTATTTACATAACTACATATGATACTACTTACGACTACTGCTGTTATGATGAGACCTGGTCTTTTAACCTTAAATAAGGATTTCAAGATCTTGTTGACTAGATTTTTCTATTTCCTGGCTGTATTTTAACTTATGTGGCTCTGTTTTCAAGCCCATGCCTCATGGTTTCTGGAGTTGAGAACCGTACCATGTACAAATAGAACATTAAAGTACCATAATGGAAAAGAATGGTGAAAGTATGAGGTGTGTGACAATGTGTTTGTTTTTTACATGAGTTTGGAACAGATGGTTGTCACAAAAAAAATCAGTTCCAATAATGCTGGCAGATAGGCCTCAGGAGCCGAAACATCCAGAAGTATCTTAAACTTCTATCAGAAGTTCAGTTTTAAAAACTTACAAGAATCTCTATAAAAGAGAAGCTGGGCCCTGTATAATAAACTAATCATGGGTACAATCAAGGCCCTGAACGATGTCTGATTTTCTGCTGAACACTGGACTGGTCTGGACTGGCCCCAGTGTGATGTCCAAGGCCAGAGCCAGGGTGTTACCTGAAATGATTTAGGAAGCAAAACCAGAGACGTGAGTACTTCCTCCAGTAAGGAAGCATGTGCTTGGTGTAAAATCCAAGTTTAAATGAGGGTTAGTAGACAAAAAAAATAGAGGCGATCAAGTACACGTTTGAATATACTATTGACCAGGGCAGGGAGACGGGATGAAAGACCCAGGACAGAGACAGTTAATAAAACAGAGTTTGGGGAGCATCTCCTACCTGGTCCAGGAAAGGGTTACCCTATTCAAAGCTCAATGGTGGCTGAGGAGGGTGGTTGTGTTAAAGAGGGGAACAGGAGAAAGAAGGGAGGTGTGTGATCTCAGACAGTATATTCTACTCTGTTTTCTATCTTTATCTGCTCCACTTACATATACAAGTGTTTTTCAAAGTACCTTTACTTTACTAGATGACAAAATTCTACATGGAGCCCCAGTACAGCAAAGAAATGAAAGCAGAGCTACGGTGGTTGTAAGGGGGTGGTAGTTGGGACCAACGCCTTCCTCTTCTCCTGAGGAGCTCCTAAGAAGAAGTCTTTAGCAGTTTCCACAGGTTAAATGGTATTTGACAGGAGGTATAAGATTGAAGAAAAAATCTTTGATTCAAAGTGAATTCAAATTATAGGATATTTTTGTAGATAATTTTGCATGCACTATTAATGTATATTTATTTTAATACTTAGTCTTTTTAATTGAATTTAACTAATTAAATTTAACTGTTGTTATCATTAGGTCATTTATGGCTTAATATATAGGTTGAGAATAAGTCCAACTCCAGACAATCTGGGATTTTGTTCCAATTCCACCAAGTACCTTAGATAAATTCCTTTTTCTTCCTGTACCTCAGTTTCCTCACTGGTAAAATTGTATCTACTCTATAGGTGCTATAATGAGGACTAAATGAATTAATACATATAAAATACTCAGAATACTCTCTGGTGTATAGTATAAGTTACATATTTTCTATTTTTTGATCATTAATAATATTATTTTCTGTACCTTGCATTTGCAAGCAGATTGCAAACTTCCTGAAGTCAGAGGCATTATTTATGTCTATTTTTATCTTGAGTGACTAGAATAATGTTTTGTATGTAGTAGATATTCAAGAAAGTAATTAATTAATTAAACCTCTATTAATTGTGCACCTGCTATGATACAAAGGCATTCTCGGGGTTTGGGAACACAAATATGAGTAAAACAGGGTTCTTGAGAAATTTGCAATCTAATGACCATAAGTTAAATAAAATATAACATTGTTAAATATAATTAATTTAATGTAATTTAATTTGGTATAAATTAATGTAATAAAAGAGCTGTAATAGAGGTATGCAAACAAATTTTTAAAAACACTTTGGGAGAATAGGTGCTTGGGTTAAATCTTTTTTGTTGTTAACAATACCCTGAATTTTGTTTGAGTTCAATTTTGAAGAATGCATTGGAGTTTGCTAGTTCTGAAAGCGTAAAAAACACTTGCCCAAAAAGATAAATGTAAATAAAGGCATAGAGGCAAAAAGCAACATGACATTCAGAAGTAGCAAGGCCTTTAGGTCCTGAAAGAGTGCGAAAGTATTACTCACATAAAAGGTAAAGATAAGTAGGAACTTGAACAGAGAAGCACAGTGTGCCATCCTAAGATTTAGGACTTATTCCTGCAGGAATTGAGTAACTATGCAGGTTTTTCTGCATAAATATTTGTGAATCCTGATGATTTCTATTCTGGATTGAACAACTCTATGAAGCTCCCTTTGGGGCTTTTGGATCTTTATTCGTAGATACTTTTCTTAAAAATGAAAAACTAAAAATGAAGAACTTTGCTCTGGTGGGTCGAACCAAGTGTCACTAAAGGTCACTGCAAATAACTGAGAGATTGTGTAGTTTGAACTCTTCACTCTCGCAGGTTTAATTTTGAAATCCTGTTTTTCTGCAGAGAAATTAGACTCTTCTTTTTATATAGTAAAATGTCAGGAATATAATCGTGGGAAGTTTTCACTTGGACAGAAACCACAAGTTCATAGTCTACTGTAATTTTGTAGGAGGAAGCACAAGAGCTAAACTTGGCCATAACACGTTGTTTCTCTAGGTTTGCGAGGGTGAGCGCCGTCAAAGTACATGAGGTGGCCTGTGAGATGTTTGATGATTTAGCTTTATGATAGTCTTTCCTTTTGTACTTTCCTTTATTTAACCTTTAAAACTTGTTTATATTATACCCTTAGGTTTCTTTTTTTAATGCTTACCTTATAGTAAAAATTCAATAAATAGTTGTTATGTGAGGGAATAATACAGTCTGACTTTCCATACCAACTAATTAATATAAAATATGTGACAAATAACAAATTTGCTGATTACATATAGAAGTGGAAAATCTCAACACATCTTCATCCTTTTAATGTTATAAGTGGAAAAGAAAAATCTGTCTTAAGCTTACCACCAAAGAACTTTCCCATCCTTCTTGCTGCTTTCAACGCTTATGACCTCCCAGCACCTAGATGCTCAGAATGTATCATTTTCTCAAAGTTGATCTCTAACAGGTAACATGTCCTTTTTTCTTAGAGGAAAGGAAGAGGGAAAGCAACATAAAATGAAAACCTCTGCTTATTTTGTCAGGGAGCCAACATTTTGCATTTAGAACATTACCATATGTTGAAAAGCACATGGTTTTCAGAAATAGATCTGGGTTCAAAACTGAGCTTTGATTGTGACCAAGCTTGTGACCTAGGTCAATTTACTTTTTCAATCATAAAAGAGGAATAATAACATATACCTCACAGGGTTGCTCTGAAGAGTAAAGCAAAGGCAGGAGTGGGTATACATAGCATAGAGAGCATTGCCTGCTATAAACTGAAGTCGCCCAATACACCCTGGGTACCCATTCTGCTGCTAAATTATGCCTCCTGGTTTCTGGAAGCCACTCTCTTTCCAGAGACTTGAACCATAACACTTTCCTAAAAATAGTTACTGAAAGCAATAGCCCAATGAATTCTTTATGATTGCTTACATTGAGTGGTGTGGCAGACCTTTCCAGTATAAGAAGCACTCTTTCCCATGGTTCTGTGGTTGAGATAACCCTACTCACTCCATTCATCTATCACAGGGGTGGTCCTCGTGGTTATAAAGCCTTGTCAAAATATTTCTTCCTTTAGCCAAAGAGACTGGTTAAGGAATGGGCATGAAGCATGTGATCTCAGTCAGAACAATTCTTCTTTTGCTTTTCACCATGTTAGTGAGCTATCTCTTTCCACGGAGCTTGATAAATTGCAGGATATGCGTCAGGGTTTCCTCTTCAGCTACCTCATGTACTGCAAGAAGAATGGCCTGAAGAAGGAAAAGAGAGAGAGAGAATATTATAGTATCAAGTTGAACCCCTCAATACAGATAATCTAGAAGCCACCTTTATGGCTAGACTTCACTGGATTCTTACACTGTTTGAGATGGGTTTCTGTTACTTGCAATAAAAAGAATTCTGAAAACACACAGTTTGGCTTCTAGAAGAAGTTACTTTTACTAAATATATATTAAAAAAATCAATCAGCCCTTTGCCTTATTTATAATTTCCTAAAGACAATTTTATGTTGTAAAGAATATATACAAAGTATTTTATATTTTCCAACTTTTTAATGTCCTTAGTATTAATAGCTAAACTAAGGTTTGTAGAGTGGAATCAGACTTTCTTGCATTAAGGGAAGTGTATAAATATTGAACCTGGGTGACCAATTCTAATATTCCAGTGTACCTCGGAAGCAGAAGAGGCCAGTTGGATTAAGAATCCCAAGAAAAGTCAACACTACCACCAAAAACGAATCTATAGTCATGCTGAGAATATCGAAAGGTGTTAATCAGGGCAAGTGCTTGACTAAGCTGCTAGATACAAGCCCTTGACAGCTTCTCTAGAATCTCTGAAGTATCTGCAGTGTGGTACTCTACACCTCACCACTCTCTGGTGACAAGGGATTTAGTACAATTAAAGTAGGGAAAAAAGTAAAATTAACAACATAAGCCACAATGGAAAATAATATCAAAAAGAACATATATATATATATATATGTATATATATATATATATATATGTGAATCACTTTGCTACATAGCAGAAATTAACATTGTAAATCAACTATACTTCAATTAAAAATGTGAAAAGAAACAACAATAAAGAAATGAATCGAGAAAAGTGACTGATTACAATGATAGGGAAGACTAAAAATTTGTTACCCCAAAGTCACAAAACATAGGAGCTCAGTCTTCGTAGAGATCCACCACCACCTAGAGCATATTAATGTCATCCAGTCCCTACATTCAACAGATAATCAATTCCCACTAAGTGCAGGTTACTGGTCTAAATCCTGGGGATATAGCCATGTACAAAGCAGAAAGAAATCCCTGCCCTCACAGGGATTATATTCCTAGGGGACACAAGTGAAAACAAAAATAAGTAGAACAGGTAACGTGCCGGATGATGCTAAATGCTGTGAGGGAAATCACACTGCTTGGAAGAGGTACCTCTTAGGGGAGTTGGAGTTGTTCCTTTTAAGAAGGGTGAATGTGAAACAGCTCACAGAGGAGAGGTGAGGGAACAAGCCATTGAGATGTCTGGGGGAAGAGTGTTCAAGGAGGTGGAAAGAGCCAATGGGAAAGTCCCCGGGGAAGAGCGTGACTGGTGTGCTGAAAAGACAGCAAGGAAGTCAATGTGGCTAGCAAAGAATGAAGGCAGGAAAGGTAACAGGAGATGAGGTCCAGCAAGTCACAGGGGCCACCTCTTGTAGAAACTTGGAACCACTCTTAAGAATGGACTTTTCTTACACACTGAGTGAGGCCAGGGATCATCATTCTCATGGATACTAGTGAGATTCGTTTCCTTTGTGCCAATATGCGAACTTCCAAATACTTTTTAAAATCTAATGGTCACACATATTGTCAAGGTCATATATACATATATACGTATGCATGTATATTACTACTGAAAAAAGTTCAGAGTATACACAATGAGTAGGAGTTTATAATTTTATCAGTATGAAATACGACATATCTAAGAATGTTTTATCATATGCAAGAAATTCATTAACTAAAGCTTGCAGAAGAAGACCATTCTAATGTGAATAGTCATCTGAGAGACAATCTGGAAAGTAAACCCGTACCCCTTGCTTTGCTTCTGGGTATGTGTACAGGCGATTTCTAGACCTCTCTAGTTCCCTCTCTGCCTCCTTCCCTCCCTTCCTCTGTCTTGCTGTCATTCATCTTTATAATTATAAACACACACACACACACACACACACACACATACACACACACGCACACAGGGCTAGCTACATGATTAGTGGGACCCAGGGTAAAATGAAAGTATGGAGCCCCTTTTTCAAAAAAGCAAGAAAAAGTGGTGTTAAAATTACTAAAATATACAGCTTTTTTTTTTCCCTCTCCAGTCTCCCTCAACTTACGATGTTTTTATTAGCTATTTATTAATGGCTTAAGTAAATAAAAATTTTAAATTATTAGAATAATTTTATTCTTCATCTTTATATTATACATGACCATTTTAAATTAAAAAACAAAAGCATTTAATTCACATGTAGAATCACTGAATTTACAGTTTGGATTTTTTAGCTTGTGCATGCATATATACTCAATTATCACTGGAACAGTGGAAATGCTCCACAAAACTGACTCAACTATTTTTATTTTACTTGCCGATATGTTCACATTCTACCAACACTTCTCTGTCTTAGATTTACCAAAGAGTAAGGAAGGAAAAGAAAGGAAAAGACACTGTATTTTGTCTTACCTTTCTCTTTCCTTTAATGTCAACATTTTTATTAAGTGGCCAGCTACAATATCACTAATTAATAGATAAATGCAAACAAAAATTACAAAGAGGTACCACCTCACACCAGTCAGAATGATCATTATTAAAAAGTCTAACCTAAAAGCCCAAATTTCCATTGACAGATGAATGCATGCATATAAGCGCGCGCGCACACACACACACACACACACACACACTGGAATACTACTCAGCCATACAAAAGAATGAAATAATGCCATTTGCAGCAATAGGGATGGATCTAGAGAGTATCACACTAAGTGAAGTAAGTCAGAAAGAGAACGACAAATAGCATATGATAGCACAAATATGTGGAATCTAAAATATGACACAGACAAAATTATCTATAAAACAAAAACAGACTCAGACATAGAGAACAGACTTGTGGTTGACAAGGGGGATGAGGGTGAGGAAGGGATGGATTGGGAGTTTGGGATTAGTAGATTCAAATTATTATATTTAGGATGGATAAATAGAAAGGTCTTACTGTATAGCACAGGGAACTATATTCAAAATCCTATGATAAACCATAATGGAAAGGAAAAAAAAGTGGTTAGCTAATAGAGACAAGCACTGCAAGTAAGGTACACAATAGGATTTCTTGGTCATTTCTGCATCTCCTCTGCTCACACTTGCTCTGCTTCCCATAGGACTTCGCTTAAAAATCCACTTTCAAAGGTTGAGAATTTCAAGGCAGCAATAGCAGAGCATTAAATGAAACATGGGGTAACCTCACAGGCGGAACACCCATGAGGCCAGTCCGGTCTTTATTCTACATTTCACTGAGGAGTGTCCTTTCTTTCAAAATTCAAGATGAAACTTCCTGGATTCTCATATATCAGAGGTTAAGGCTCACAGTATATCCCAGTTTCCCCCTATCTTGATGGCTTCTCTCTTTCTCTCATTTTTTGTTTCCCTCACTCTTGGATTTGACTTAGAAACTCCCAAATCTTTTCAGACTTTCCTTAAATTTTAAGTGATATCTGTATTCCTATGTTCCGCCCCAAACTTTGTCCAGCCAAAACCCAAGCACTGGTGGAGGGCACACCTTTCTGTTCATGTCATTCATCAAATAGACCTGCAATAGGTATCCCCATTAATATAATTATTTCCCTAAGAGGGATTTGGCTGTCATTTGTTAATTAATTTTCTTTATTTCATTATCTCATTATTTCTAATGCAAACATATTTTTTTCTCTTGTAAACATTTTTGAAAATGTCATAGACCTTAAAATCAATATGCACATGTGATGTTACAGTGTTTCAGGTATGGTAAAATTTGAGTCAGTGATGTGTATTATAACCAAAGATCCACTTGGAAATTTCTGTGGCCTTTTAAAGAACTAATTAAAAGACAACACTTGCCATCTACCCTGTGCCCCTGAATAGTCAATCATACATACCTTTATGACAATACCCATTGCTCAGGATTACAAGTGTTTACACTGCTAGACTGTGAGTATTCTGAGGGCATGGATGGTGTCATATGCAGACAGACACCCCCATCACCACCTGAGAGCTAATTCTCGGCTCCTAACAGAAGGTATTCAGTGCTTCTATCCTGAAAGAATAAGGACTGTTTCTTATTCCTGGGGTTACAATTTTAATAGCGTGTGCAAAAATACATTTTAATATTTATAAGACATTCTTTATAAAATGCTCTGATATTTTTGGTTGATTTATGTGGGAAACCATATGTGGGAATCTATATGGTTTAAGAATACACAGATACAAAAAAAATTTTGTACACCTATAATTGTAATAAAATTCATTAGGTAATTAAAAAAAGTTTTGTACACCTATAATTGTAATAAAATTCAATAAGTAATAAAAAATTTGTACACCTATAATTGTAATAAAATTCATTAATTAAAAAAAGAATACACAGAAACCGTACCTTATGCATTTCACGTTTTGTTTTTACATAACACCTTTAATACCTCGAATCTCTGAATACAATTTTTTTTCAACACTAATACTAGACAGCAATTGATAGCTTATACAGAAAAATTGCTCTCCCAGTGCTACCCGATTCCTTTTTCTGGGCACTGCCCTGTGGAAGTCCACCCTCGTTTGCAGCAATTATTTTTTCCTAATTTCCAAGGTCACTGCTAGGCACCAGGACAAAAAAATGAAGTTGACACAGCCTGTATAACTCTACCGCCATTCATCCCTCATAGCTATTGTACGGAATTTTAGAACTCTTGAACTGGGAGCAGACTTGAAGATCATCTAGTCTGACTTCTTTCTTAATGCTGGGATCTAGTGTATATCACCTCTGACAGGTTTATAAAAATTTGTCTTTGAGTTCCAGGCTCTGAATCAAGATTCAAAAGTGTGTGCCCTGCAGTAGGAAAGAATGTGTTTCTGTTTTATGCTCAGAATGCTTCTTCAAGGATGGCATTTCTCAGTCATCACCATAAGCTACATGCCTTTGATTTCATAAGACCTCAGCTTTCAAAATATATTAACTTTTAAACCATATTTTTTCTTTTAGGAATTTGGAAAACTTTCTTTTTTTGGTTACTTGACTCTAGATGGTAATAGTTATAACTTTGAATATAACTATGAATTTTTTATTTATAAATATCTACCTACACCTAAGGCCAGGTTGTGTGAGATGAAAATCCCCATTTACTCATTATTTACCAAGTATTTGGGAACTTACTATATACTGGGCAATTTTTCTAGGCCCTCGAAATAAAGTTATAGTCTCAGAACTACGGCTTCTGCCTCCAGAAAGCTTAAAGTTCTGAGGATAAAAACTTTGAGGGTAGAAAGGTAGTTATGTATTCCTGAGAGTCTTGCAGGAATTTCCTGAGGTGAGGAAAGCTGGAGGTGAATCTATTACAAACACCTACCTGGTTAGTTTTCCTGGGCAATGACTGTTTAAGTGTATACCTGGAGAAGTAAGAATTACCAAGAGAAGAGAGCGAGGAACCCTGATTTGATGGCCCAGTGACCAGAGATATCATGATAGATAAGTTAAAGCAAATTAAAAAAATCAACATGGCTTGTGTATGATTAATGAGAGGCATCCTGTGAGATTGGAAAGAGGGTGTGGGCCAGACTGTGGAGGGCCCTGTAAATTCAGTGAGGGATTTGCCACTTAGTGCTCAAGGAAATGGGAGCTATTAAAGGTCTTAAGCAAAGAGATGACTGGCTGTGTGCAGCAAGGCATGGTGGCTCGAGCGGGCTTGAGCCAGCTCACTCTGCCAAATGTGAAATATTTGTAAAATTTGTTAACTAGTTATTAAACTGCAGGTAGCTTAACACAGAACTTGGTGGGAAAACTTACATGTTGGAAACTGGACAAAGACCATAAGTAAGGGTTTGGGGTTTTGCTGTAGTTTTTGGAAAACTGGTTTTCCAGCACTCCACAAGCTAGAAGGAAGAAAGTCTAGAGATGAGGGCAGGCATGATGACCTGCCTCAGGGCGGTAACAAGAGGGAACACACGGTTACCTGTGAAAAATATTTAGGTGTGCTCTGTCCCTGTGGAGTAGACGTGGAGATAAAAGAGAGGCTATCAGGCACCAGGTTCATTTCTAACCTGTCAGTGCACTTCTAACCTGACACCCTTTAAGTAGCTCCAGTTTGAAAGCAAAGGTCAAACTTTTTGGACATTCCATTCCACATTCAGTCATGCCATTTGTTTCTTAAGAAAATGTGCATTGAAGAATCTAACATAGGTTCTTCTAAACAAATTAATCACACTGTACTTCAGTTTTAATCATAACCACCAGTAACATAAAGCAAAAGCCTTTTTCTCTCCAGAGACTTGTTTCCCTCATCTGGCATTTATTGCTGACGTTCTCCAAGCCCTCTCAAAGACAACGTGAATGCCAAATGTGGAAGGCAACTTGGACTTTAAATTGTATGTCCTCAAGTGATGCTGCAAAGATGACTTTTCTCCAGGGTAATGCTGAAGCAGATGTTACGATTCTGTGAAAGTTTTATTTGTAATTTTATGAGATTAGCCCTACAAAAAAAAATCCATATGGTATGCTCTCTTTGGTTTTCAGCAAGATTCACATATATGTATATATCACAGAGAGGTAGGAAACAGAGAGAAAATATTATTTATTTTGGCCAATTCAGTTGCTAAGCAGACTCATTATTTACGTCCTGGCTCAAAAGTAGCACATTTTGAATGTGGATCAGCATAGTTATTTTTTACTTGTTGTGTCAGATTACAGGGTTCTGTGACTGAAAAGCCATATCCTGCCATTTTTATGCTCCAAAGATGATTCTGTTTAGATAGAGGGAAGTGTCGGGAATGAAGCTTTCTGACAGCAGGGTGAAACTCTCTCACATTGAAAGAATTCTCACCAGAGGTGTTTGTAATCTTCCTGCAATTTTCCCTTCCTCCTAAGACCTGTTTGAAGATAAAGCTGAGTGTAACCTGTGCCCTGTCAACTTTCTGCCGAGTGTTAACTCAAAAACCTCCAGCGGTCACAGAGTACATCATGTAACAAGTTCCTGGCGATCAGGAATGAGTTCCAGATCACTTTCCGCAGGACTGGTCATCTATCGCCCAGGGCAAGTACTTTTTCCTTCAATCTGCAGGGGGAGGTATCTAGGTTCACGATTAAAGAATCTTGAAACAAGGCACAATGTGATTCCTTGTCAGCAATTCACCTCACCTCCCCCAATCCAGGAAGATGAGAAATGGCTTATGAAAATTGGACGGCTTGAAAAAAAAAATAGAGTCTGAGAACACTTCTGATATCGGGGTGTGATGTTATTGTTTTCATGGTCATTGTTTTTAAGATATAAGGATAACTTGAAATCATTAAATCTTTTTTAAGTTCAATATTTAAAAAAATCTTCCCATCCTACATTTTATCTAGATGTTGGGGCTATAGTGGTAAACTTCTTGCATTCTAGGAATAAGTAATTGATTGAATGAATATATCAATGATGTGTTACCCGCCTGAATGCAGGAGGTCAGACCAGCTTTTCATTCAATATTCCTTTCAGCTTCTGAAAACTTTTTTATTTTGAAATAATTTCAGTCTTTTTTTTTTTCTTGGTCTTTTTAGGGCTGCACCCACGGCAGTTTAAAGCGTTCCCAATTTAAAGAGTCAAATCGGAACTGTGGCCATTGGCCTACACCACAGCAACAGCAAACGCCAGATCCAAGCCACGTCTGCGACCTACACCACAGCTCACAGCAACACTGGATCCTTAACCCACTGAGCGAGGTCAGGGATTGAACTTGTGTCCTCTTAGATACTAGTCAGACTCGTTTCTGCTGAGCCGTGATGGGAATTCAAATAATTTTAGTCTTAATAATAGTTGCAAAGATGGTACAGGTGCAGTCCTAAAAAGACCAAAAAAAAAAAAAAAAAAAGAATGGAGGGTTGGGGAATTCTTGTCGTGGCTCAGTGGTTAACCAATCCAACTAGTAACCATGAGGACCCGGATCTGATCCCTGGCCTCACTTATTAGTAAAACTGCACATTGTAGAACTGATACATACCATGAACGTACCAGGTGCTTTCCCTATCAGTTCTCGTATTTAGTCTCCATATCTACCCAGCAAGTTAAAGATGTTTAATCATTTTTTTCCTGTCACCGGCACCCTAATTTAAAGTTGCTGTGAAAGAGATTTCTAGCTTCAATACATTCTAATGTAACATACTGCATTAAAGGGCTTTCTGATTGACTTTTTGATTTAAGAATATTGCTGGAAAAATACTGAGTTAAGGAAAATTCTTAGGTTCTGCAGTGTATTTCCTCACTCTGACTTGGGCTTATCCATCACAGTGCGGTGAATGGACTATTATTATTCCATAGGGACCTTCTCCAGAGTCCAGATTCAGGAATCACTCATTTCAGTGTGCAAACACAAAGCCTCCTGAAGATGTATGTGTTTATAGTTGCTAGGCTTACTCACTAGTTCACTCAGCATAGCAAACATAACGTTTTTGTAATAGGTTCAGGGTCAGCCAAGATACATAGCCATAGATACCCAGTACCTGTGGGTTCACTCGGGAATACTCAAAATAGCAAATTTCAACATGAGAATACCAAATATGTAGTGTTCCTTCAGGCAATATTTATTTCTTTAGGAAAAAGAATATTTTTCAATGTCAAATATAATGTGGTTATCAGATCATCAGCCTTTTTTGGTGTTTCTGTTTTGGTATCTTGAAATCCAGTGGTCAGGGTTCTGTATATTCAGGAGCATTTGACCTTGAATGGAGGACTACAAGCTCTTCTTTAGTGTGAAAGTAAGATGTCTATTGAGATATAGGAACCCCAGCAGACTTGGTTTTTAAAACAAAGATTCAGGAAGCTGTCTCAACATCCATGTGTATGTTTGATGGAATCAAGCTTGTGGAGAAGAAGGAATAATGTATGGGAGTTTTCCTACCAGGGCCTTTGAGAAGGTACTTCCCCCACATCTAACAGTATATATTACGGTGTTATATGATATGGCATAATAAATTTAATTTTATCAACTGTAATGGCTGGGCCAAGAATAAATGTGTTTTAAAATACAGCATCATAAAGATAAGAATTGGAATTGCAGAAACTGTAGGTAAGATTAGAAAAAAATGATAGGAGGAAACTACTTTCAAGAAATCATAGTTGGGAGGGAGGGACTAGAAACCACTTGCATAAATTTTTTTTTTCATATAGGTGAGTAGTTTTTCTCTTGCTTTATATATAGATTTAATTTCCCTCACACTCCTCAGTCAATATGTAACACTCCCATGGTGTTACTGGTGGATTATTTCACTATTCCTCATCTCCTCACCCCCCCGACAGTGTTTACTTTTTAAACTCATATGTATGTGAATACACATACACACATTTATATAAATCCTTTAAGTTTAGTAATTAGACTGACATCATCATCATCATCATCATCATCATCACCATGATGTTACTACTGGCTATTCTTATCCAGACTAAGAATGGGCAAGAAAATAAGTACAGGATACACATATTTTTTAACTTCCAGGCTTATATATCTTAGGAGATAGATTTTTTGGATACGGGAAATTAGAAGATGTTCCTTATTTCCTAACTTTTAGAATTCTTTTTACCTCCATTTCAATATAAGAAATATCTTCTGGAAGTTCCCATTGTGGCTCAGTGGAAATGAACCTGAATGGCATCCATGAGGATGCAGGTTCTATCCCTGGCCTTGCTCAGTGGGTTAAGGAGCCAGCGTTGCCGTGAACTGTTGTATAGGTTGCAGACGTGGCTCAGATCCCACGTTGCTGGGGCATAGACCAGCAGCTACAGCTCCAATTTGACCCCTAGCCTGGAAACTTCGATATGCCACAGGTGCAGCCCTAAAAAGACAGAAAAAGAAAAAGGAAGGAAGGAAGGAAGGAAGGAAGGAAAGAAGGAAAGATAGGAAGAGAAAGAAAGAAATATCTTTTGGCCCTAGTAGCTATAAAAAAAAAAAAACCCTCAAAATAGAAAAACCAAAACAAATATAAACAAAAAATTCTACCATCGACAACAATGGGGAAATTACTATTAACAGTCCTTTTTCTTTATTACAACTGCTGGCCTGGGAGGTCTGATTTCTAAGAAGTCTGCTTATCTAATGAAGTAGCTCTATTATAAATTGAGACTTAACATTACCCAGAAATTTGGCTAAGTTTCATAACTGACACACATCTTATTAGTCTTAGATGAAATTTTAAGGAAGCAGACATTTGCCTGTTTCAGATCACATAGGCTCAAGTCTGCATTGTCCCATTTAGATTAGAGAAGTTTAAGTTACAAATCTTATTTAAAACGTGAGTGTCACTCTGATAAGAAGCTCATAAATAAGAGTATGAAACACATTTAAGATTATAAGCCTCACAAAATAGATTCAGGAACAAATCTTTACAGCATGAGTTATGTATGGGAAGGTTCTCTTGATAGTAAAAATTATTACTACATTCAAAAATTAATAATATTTCTCTTGTGGTGGTAAGATAAATGGGAACCCACCATTTAACATTGCAAGTCAGAGAACCCACCTATTATTCCATCCTAAAATTCTGTTGTAACATTATTCAGTTGGCATTTTATAAGTTTAAAAATAGGACCACATTTTAGAAAATTAAATATCTGTGACAATGGAAAAGTAAGAATAATGCGTGCGTTGTTTTATTTTTAAAGTCTGATGATACTATTTTTATCAAATTTAATACTAATACATGACATTTAATTCTAGTATCCTCCCTCCAAAAAAAAAATCAGTAAAAAAAAACACCATTTCAAGGACAACTAAAAGTTCACTAAAATTTTGTAATAAAGCCTTAAAAACAGGTTTCAGTTTGTAATTTGTTCATGGTTAGCATAATGTATTATGCTATTGTGTATTAATGAAATACGTAATTAAAATATACGAGACAGTCAATTAAAAAACAAAACGTAGACTAGTGAAAATGCGTATGTTAACTTCGTACCCTTAAGAATGGGCCATGTTTTCTTTCCCAAAGTCAATGCTTGTCTAAAACATTTCATGGGCTCCTCTAGACTTTTTTCACTCCCTGCTACTGCTATTGTACCCAGGCCCACAACAACCATACAGAGTATTCCCCAGAGAAATTCTAATTTCTCTCATTTCTTCCAGTTTTCTTTTCCTTCTGTCATACCTTGCACAGCTAGTCCAGATTAATTTCAGTTTTATTCCCATCATGTCATTTTCTTACAGATCTCCAAGGGTTCCCCCTTTCTACTTTTTTTTTTTAATCAGGTAACATCCAAACTATTATTAGCTCTTCAAAGCTTTGCATGTCCACGTATGACATGACCTTTGAAAGTGAATCTGAAATTATTCTTTCTTACATTTTTCTTCAGCTACTGTAGCTGGTTTGCTGTGTCTTAAAGGAGAAATACTTACTATTGCCTCTAAAACACTTTTCTCAATTATACCTTTATTAGAATTTCTCTCCCTCTTCTCACTTTGTATTATTTTTAATTCCAGTTGCCTTTCCAATCACCTTTATTTCCAGATCCCATTCAACTGCCACTTTTTTTTTTGATAATTTCAAACTACACTAATCTATCCCCTCAGCATTTATCACATTATATAATATTTTGCACTTCAATCCATTAGGGCTGTCATTGCGTATTTTAACTTTTGGAATACTGTGCAGAGAACAATGCGTTGATTTCAGAATAGACAATATTAAGATTTGAATCTTGACATGACCATTACTAGCTGAGCCAGGGCCATTATATGACTTCTTCCAGCTTTAGTTTACCCATACCTAAGAATGAGTGAGACAAATTTATAGGATTGTATCATGACAGTTGTACTAGTGTAAAGCACTTAGGACTCAATAAATATTCTTTCCACCTTGTACCACTGCACAATAAACTCGCTCAGTAATAACTTATCAAATGTGAAGTTCCCATCATGGTTCATCAGAAACAAATCTGACTAGTATCCATGAGGACGCAGGTCCCATCCCTGGCCTCGCTCAGTGGGTTAAGGATCTGGCATTGCTGTGACTGTGGCATAGGCCAGTGGCTACAGCTCCAATTCTACCCTTAGCCTGGGAACCTGCATATGCCATGGGTGCAGCCCTAAAAAAAAACAAACAAAAAAATTTATCAAGTGTATTGAAGAGACATTCATATATGACTGACTCTCCCTTTAATTAGTAAATTAAAGAGCTATCAAAGTTCAAGTCCAAAAGACTTGAGAGCTACATGGCTGTCTGTGGAAATTTCTTTGCAGATAGTGTCCTGGAGACATTTTACCAGCATCAGCTATATTCTGCACTTAATTTCATACAAACAGGATGAAGTTACCAAAAACAAAATTATGGAACAAACCCATCATCAACATACTAACAAAGCAGCCTCAAAGCCAGCTCTGTTGAGGTAGCTACATGCAGGAGACAGATGACAGCAAGACTCCAACCCAAGAGCTCCTATAATGCTATGTGACCTTGATGTTGTCTGTGCAGCAGTCAGAGAAGCATTGAGTTAATACAAAGGGAAAAACTTCAAGCAGAGCACCGTATGTGAGAGATTTGGAAAGTAAGAGCAATGAAGATGGAGGAATTCGTATTCAGCTATTTAGACCTGTCAAGTCCTAAACAATGAGAAGGAGCCCGAATCACAATAGGTTGTTAATAACAACAACAAAAGCTGCAAGAACATGATAATAGTCATTATTAATATAGAAAGTTACATAGAAAATTGGAGTACTAGCATTGATCTTTAAAATCACACTCATATATGTGAAAATACTATATTAAAAGTATCATATTTAGGAAAATATATTCAGTAATGGTATGTAACCTAAAGAGCATTTTAAGTTCTTAATTAGTAATAACTCACATGGAAATAAATTGGTACTCATACTTAGTTTGTCCAGAAAATGATTAAAAAGATGTGAGGATTCAGCATAGATACCTGTATAAATAATATTCAAAAATCTGGTTTGGCCACAGAGATTTCATGTCAGAGAACATAATCTACTACTTAAAAAAGTTTAAAAAAAAAAAAGGATGCGAATCGCTGAGGTGCTTATGTCAAAGTGCCATTTCTCCTTCCTTTAAAAAATATTGAATTGTCCCTTACATATTTTCAAAATATTTATATACCAGGAGTGACTATTCTTCAGAATGCTTGGGAAATACTTCAAAGGATGTTAATCATTACTGTTGGTAAACGTCATATTACTATCGGTAAATAATGTACTTAATTTCTTTAAATCTGTAATTCTTTTAAAGGATGAAGAAAGCAAGAACATCTTTTTTGTTTCCAAGGATTTTTGGTGAAGCAAAATGTTTAGTGTTTAACATTATGTGTAAGTTCTATGCTATTTTTTTTAAACCTGCTTTTCTTCTCTGCCACCTAAGAACAATCAGCAGGGTGCACATGACCAGCCATGATTCCTACTCCACTACTCAAGTGAGGATAAACTATATAAACATTTATTTCTCCTTCCCCCAGTAAGTTTAAACAATGATTTTCAGACTTTACTTTAGAATCGAAAGTCCTTGGTTAAGTCAGGTAAATGGCTTGGTCAATTCTCTGAGCAAGGATCGGTTAAATCAGTTTTAGGTAGTGCTGAAAACACAGCTGATTGAAAACTGAGTGGTTCTTATTTTCAGCTCGCTGTCTAGACCTCACCTGAGGTACAGGCACAGACATGTTCACAGGAGCCTCTTCTTGGCTTTTTACCATCTGCTGTGGCAGTGGTGCCATGGGGAACAGCTGTGACCCAATCATACTGACCCATAAAATAGAGGCAATTACATCTGCACATTTTATGTCCTCTTCAATCTAGCCCTACCTACTGTTAGCACTGGATTGGGGTAGATAGATGTCCCATCAACTCTTCTCAGAAAGAACTCTTACAATGAGTGTATTTTGTGTTTTGCTTTTTTTTTTCCTTATCTATAACTGCAACTAAGAGGACTTAATTTATAACGTCAATCCAATTGTCTTAAACTCTATCATAATGAATGGAAAGTGGACAGAAAGAAGGAAGAGTCAAACCTTCTGTTTAGACAAGCCTTTGCCTAAAGAAAGTTTGTTGGACAAGAAGTCTTATTTAAATTGACAGTGTATCACTCAAGATTGAGGTTTATTGTCATCACTGTGCTACTTTAGTTGTTTCATTTTTTTTCTTAAGAAAAAACAGTACTCTGTAATGTGCCCTGAGACATTTCATTACACACATGGACTTATAAATTCCAAAATAAAGAAATGTTTTTAACTAAGGGGGTTATAAACCAGGATAGCAATGAAAGAGACGACAAATTTTCCCAGAGACCCACACCATACATGGGAAAGCAATGGGTTCTTAAACTTTATTTTTCTGAATATGTTTTCTTATCCTAAAAATAGATACATGTATATTTATCTAGAGACAAAGGCAAGTATATGTGTAAATCTATACACACATGTAACAACGCACTTCATTAAAAACTTGAGGTCAGTTCTGTTTGTATCCTTGAAATATTCAAATACATTTTGCTCATTTCATTAAAGTAAAGCCTTAATTACTCAAACCTCTTGTTCCTGGATCTTTAATCAAGACTGAAGAAGCCAAAGACCTCAGAGAAGAGTTAGAGAAATTCTTAAGAATTGTGTGGAAGATGTAAGATATACTAATATCTTAGCCTGCTGTCCAGAAGAAAGGATCAGCATGTGGTCAGAGCCAAACCTCACTGGTGCTAAGTCAAAGATGTTTAGAAAAAGCATTTTAAAAAGCAAAAGAGAGCAGCTGCTCCAGTAGTGCGTGCTGGCTGACAGAAGCAGTGGATGGCAGATGATCTGCTAGAGATTAGAAGTCTTGTAGATCGAGTAAAACTGAGAAAAGTAGTATCAGTGAACAGATCTAAAGGCAAATGCCTTAGCATTTCTGAATCTCAATTTCTTCAATAGTAAAATTGGGATAATAAAAGTATCTGCCTCATAGGATTATTATATTATTTTAAAAGATATTTGTGTAACAAATGAAAAGTATTTCTGGATTATATAAATTGACTTCTTACTGTTAGCTTTATAACATCAAGTTTTCAAAAACTGGTGTCTCTCCTGATATTACATGCATGTCCAGTGTTGTGATGTGTATAGTGTTATGGGTAGATTAGTGACCATGGAAGATTTTTAAGAATAATATATTGTCAGTGGAGAAGTGTAGTGAATTTAACGTAAGTATCAACTAATCTGACCAGATACTGGCTTAATTTGGGAATGTATCCAATGTACATAACTGCAATATCATACAACCATGTTCATCCTGCCTTTGTGATTCTCAGTTCAGTTAATCTCTTGTGGGAAAGTTTAAAGCGGCAGATTTCGGTGGATGGAGGAAACTCTGCTTTCCATTTGGCATTATGGCTTTTACAAGGCGGGAGTCTGCCTAGTGATTCTGGAAGGAAGGGAGGAAGGGAAGAAGGAAGGAAAAGAAGAAGAGGGAAGGGAAGAAAGAAGGAAACAATAAAGTTAAACAAAAAATTCATTTCATCTAAAAAAATTTGATTTAATCTTCTAATGATTACCTAGCTTAAAATCAAAGTCCTGGGAGTTCCCATTGTTGCTCAGTGGTAATGAACCCAACTAGGATCCATGAGAATGCAGGTTCTATCCATGGCCTTGCTCAGTGGGTTAAGGATCTGGCGTTGCCATGAGCTGCGGTGTAGTTCACAGACACGGCTCTGATCCTGCATTGCTATGGCTGTGGTATAGGCTGGCAGCTGCAGCTCATATTTGACCCCTAGCCTGGGTACTTCCATTTGCTGCAAGTGCAACCCTAAACAGCCAAAAAAAAAAAAAAATGAAGGCGCTTGTGAGTGTTGAAGGATTTATTAAAGCAAACAAAAATAAGTAAAATAAAATGATTAAAACTGGGCAAATCCTCTTTCTTAATTTAAGTAATATATTATTAAGTTCCCAAAGGTTTTTTAAAAAAGGAAAAGACTACAATGGGACAAAACAATGTTTTCATTTTGAAATTTTGTAAATAATATAAATATTTATAAAAAATTATGTTGGATATAAATGTAAACAAGTTGGTTTTAAAAAACTTTGAAAGGCCTGCGTGAGAATGGGAGAGGGAATTAAGACATCTAAGAAGATGGAAAAGCAATGGATTTTAGGAGATTTGGTCATTGGGTACATTTCTTATTAAACTATTCCTAGGTAAAGGGTCTTAAGAGAAGTTAGACTGAGGTAAATAAACCTAGATCTACTTGATCCAAAACGATGGTCACATCATACCATAGGAGAAAGATTTTCCGCATTTGTCAGATCTGTTCCAAACCGGGATCACTGGATGACTGAATTGTGAATGTAGCATGATAAGGTAGAATTAATGATTCTCGAAGAACACGCATTACCACACTTGGGGACAACTTATTGTCAATGTAGCTGGCATTTGGGTCTTTTTAAGACACCTGAATTTCTCTTGGGGAGGGGGCTTGTATATGAGTTCATTAATGGAATATAAAAGGTGGAGAAATGGAGCTTGGAACATGGAGTTTTGCTAAAACCATAGAAATTTTGAATAGATTAGTCTAGGCAGCTTGATGTTCCAAGAGGGTAGATACAGATAGAACAAGTTATGCCCTGGAACGCCACTGCTTGGATGGAAACATTACCTGGGGTGAGCTTTAAAAGGAAGGTGATCGAGCTATACATAGACTGAGGATTTCTGCAAAGAAGTTTGAACAGTATGTTAGAATATCATCCAAATGCATTACATACTGATTCTAATCTTTCCCAGGGCAGGAATTCATGGAGTAATCCATTCATTGACTAATGAGACACAACATTACAATGGTTTATAGGCATCAAGAAGTTTGAATTGGCTTAGATGCAGACCTAGAGGAGTGCACATACCCTAGAAGGCCAGCTTTTTGTATACACAAGATGCTCTAGTACAGGTAAATTAAACTGTATTGTTAACTACACTGAATACAAGAAAGACGTATTAGATCAGCAGGCCCTATTTTTGTCGTTGTTGTTGCTGACGACATTAGGTCAATCGCAAAATAAGAGCTGTGGTGTGAGACCTAATGTTTAGCTTCCAAACTGGGAAAGTCTCCTTGGTATGTCATATATTTGTGCAAAATCAAGAGTAAGGGATAGAGTAGACCTGTAATCTCAACTGGCCAGAAATAATTGCTTCAGAAGTATTTCGTCAGAAAGCACAAGTAATAAGCAGCCCTCACTTTGTATGACACTGTGCTAAATGACACCTGTGCATTCTAAAATAGTCTCATTGTTTTGCATGGTTCCACCATACAAAGCCAGGAAATAGTTCTGACAAGCATGAATTTCCATTAGTATAATACCATGCAAAGTGACAACTATCTGTAGTTACTCCAGGACATAGTAGGTCACAGGTAGGTGACAATATCATTTGTTATTCAAACTGGGATGGGTTTGAAAGTGTAAGAGGGCTCTATTAATGATCACATTGGGACAACAGGTATAACTCAGAACAGTTCCAAGCAAAATATGTATCGTCACTGTGACCTTAGGTATCCAACTGGATAAGACAAGGATGAACGGGAAAGAAGTGGAAGACAACATCAGTGGTGCCAAGAACTCTGTCCAGACACAGGGCATGGTCTTGAGATGATTATTGAATGTTAGCCAATTAAATTGCCAGTTCCTTGACATATATTGTGGCTCCAAAAGCAGGTCTTGACCTGCTCTGTACTGTACAGATTTCTCAACATTCCCAGCATTGGCAAGAGTTTTAGGGTTAACAGAACTCAAGCCTGAGGGTGACCATTTTCCCTAATACTGTAAGGATATGTTATTTACCAGAGACAAATGGTGATACAAAATGGACTTGCCTTTCTAGTAGCTCATGGAACTAATAATTCAGCGTACTTGGTATTTAATAGACAATAAATATACAGAAAGTGAAATACAAGATGCTGTTATACAACTTCCTTGACAAATGGTCATCTAGCCTCTGCTAGAACTCCATACAGTATCATCTGTGACAGAAAACATACCACTTCGTAAGGAATAGGTTTCACTGTTAGCTAACTCCAGTTGTTAGCATTCTTTCTCAGATTATGTTGATCTGAAATCTGTCTTTCAATACTTCTTGTCATTCTCAGTCTTCTGAATTCATAAAGAACAAGTTTCTCTCCTTTTAGTACAGTCATGTTATCCCTTGGATCCTTATTTTACTCCAGAGAAAAAAATCCCCATCCCCATTGCTCCAACTATTCATTATATGATTTGGTCTAGCTACTTAGAAAAAAAGTCTGTTAGAAATATCTTGGGAAGATGCATGAAATTCTCTTGCATTGTGTTAGAATTAACAGATAAGTCACACTATTTGTTTTCTCTATGATATGGAGCATTAACGTCTTGATTCATGGGCTGTACTTATTACTGATGATAAGTTTTAGTGCCCTGTTCTGTTAGCAATTATCTTTGCTTTTTTTCTCATTTATCACTTTTTAATCTACTTTGTGAATAGTCAGATCTGTCACTAGAATTTCAAGAAACTATTCAATAAAACTGTTTTCTAAGAAAATATACAGTCTCTGATATTGTCGAGTCATTTTGTTTAGAAAAGATTTATAATATCTCCACTCCATCCTCCTGCCCCTAATCCACCATGGCTTCAGTGTTGTTAAGCTAAGCTTCAGTGGATGTATTAATTCTTTTTTATTTTTTTGTCTTTTTGCCTTATCTAGGGCCTCACTCGCGGCATATGGAGGTTCCCAGGCTAGGGGTCTAATCGGAGCTGTAGCCGCTGGCCTACACCACAGCCACAGCAATGCGGGATCCAAGCCGCGTCTGCAACCTACACCACAGCTCACAGCAACGCTGGATCCTTAACCCACAGAGCAAGGCCAGGGATCGAACCCACAACCTCATGGTTCCTAGTCGGATTTGTTAACCACTAGGCCACGACGGGAACTCTGGATGTATTAATTCTTTTAACCAGTCATTAGTTCTATAGATTTTTGTTTTAAAGAGCACACTCTCTATATGCCCACTTGGCACATGTATTGTCAAGGTTCCAGCACAGACATAAAGTTCTTTACATCTGGATAACTTAAAAAAAAATTGTGTGTAAACCACAAGCTTCTCACATGATGAGAAGGAAGGTAATGAATAACTTAGGTTTGCTAGGCAAGAGCAGAGTACATTTATAACATGCCTCAAGGGTTAAAATGCATTTTTGTGGTTTTTATCTAATGTGGTAAAAAAATGTGGAGGTTTTTAAAGAAAGAAAACTCTCAGTGTTAGCTACACTATGAAGATGACTTCCTAAAGATATTCCTGATTTTTAAAATCTAAAGTGATGTGATAAAATGAAGGGAGAAAACCAGTTCAGAGGCCCAGGCAGACTTAGGAAGTTCAGCAGACTTCTGCCTAGTGGCCAGTCTTTGAAATCAGCCACTCTGCTCTTTCTAGTTTCTTCTCTTATTCCGGTTTTGAACCAAAAAATTTTCCTTAAGCACTGTCCAGGTGTTCACAGCAGGACTTAGCTTAGAATTTCATAAGCAGGGTATAAAGGAGCAAGTGTTTATAGATTTAGGTAATCTGAGGATTGGATATAAGTTAGGGATTGAAAAGAATTGAATCACAAAGAAAATTTATTATTCCAGAGGCTGGGTTTCTTGTGTATTTATCCCCAAACACTTCAACTGTAAACCTATCCATTTTTAAATTACTCTGTTTTTTAAGATGCACATATTTAGCTCTAAGACAATAAAGAACTTGAATTTGCCCCTAGGTCAGCAGTTGTGCTCTAATTGCCAACATTAGGTGAATACCAACCAGCTAAATCACAGTGGCTCCGGAATGGTTTAAGGAGCTGTGTCTGCACAGTATATGGCCTCAAGTGCAAAATAGAAGTTTGCTTATACAAACAGAAGTGTGCACGTGCAAATTCCTTTTTGTGTTGAGAGCTGCTTATTTTGTACAGATAATTACCAGCCCGCATTCCCATGAAATATATTCTGCTGCCTTAAACTGGGGACTTAATGGTGAAAATTGATCCTTTGAAGACATGAAACTCTTTGAAGGCTTCTTTCCTGACTGCAAAATTTTATGTGTTTTGTCTATAAATTGAATTGTGCAGGATGACTGGGTTGATGGATTCTATAGAATGAGGTCCAGTGGTGTCACATTACCCATTTTCTACCTGAACACCCTCTCTCTACAAGGACCTATGGGCCATAAGTTGAAGGTGACATTAAATCTTCAGTAAAGCAGGTCTCTGCTTTTGGACAATTTCCCCATTTGGATAGTCTCTCATAAATTGAGAAAAACATGTTTGTATCAGGATAAAACTGTTATATGGAAATGGAGGCAGTATTTAACATTAACAAATGAGTATATATATATATATATGTATGACTGGATCACTCTGCTGTATAGCAGAAATTGACACAACACTGTAAATCAATTATACTTTAATAAAAAAAGGCATAAAAATAAGAAAATGATTGTATTTGTTATCTACGTGAAACACTCTGAGCACAGGGAGGAAATGGCTTTATAAGGTCCAAGGCTTATACGTTCTCTGTACATCATTTCTGAGGGAGAAAATAGCTGCCAAGATGAATATAGGTCCCCAGATCTTTCCACAGTGCAGCATAAAAATTGATTTGACATGTAGATGCAAAGACCATCTACACAGACAGGTATACTTTGTTAAGTTACCTTTCAGAGTCTTAGTTTGCAGACTCATTGGAGACCTACGTGTATTTTTACTTCTTTCTTTCTCTGCTCTGTTGATTTTGTCCTATGGATTAACACGTAGACGAATGACCCTGAAAGTGACAGTGCTAACCTAGCCGGCAAAAAAAAAAAAAAAGGATGTGATTATGTGACCAGCATGCAAGGTAGGCATGGATACTTGTTTGTGGTTTGCACTCTAAATCTGGGTTGTTGTTACTCTGTAACTTTGCCTCCAAAATTTCCATGAAGAGAACCTTCCTCACTGCCACATACCACACCATTCTATCTGCTGTGGTTGGGCCTGGAAGCCCACATCTGCACCATGTTGTGAAGGTAGGTCATACTGTGGTTTTAAAACACTGTCTTTAATATATTTTGCTTGTGAATTCATGCAACTCTTCTAAAGGGAAATTCAGCAGTATCCATTCAGACTTAAAAAAGCCTAGAGTCCATGACTCAGCAGTTTGGCTTCCTGGGATTTGCAGAACAAAAAAACCCCAGTGCGTTATGATTTATGCATAGTTTTTCAAAGTGTTAAGTATAATTTAAAAATTGAAAAGTACTATGCTCATAATGAATGATCGTTTAATAAATTCCATAGTATTGTAAATCAACCATACATCAATAAAAATAAATAAGTGAAAATCAAATAAAATAAATTTCATGGATTAGAATGCTATGTAGCCATTAAAAATTCATGTGATATAGGATATGGATATGAGGAAATGTTTGTAACTGTTGAAACATGGAAAAAGTAGTTTTGGAAAGTATGGTCACTCTCAAACTGCTTTTTGTATAAAAGAGGTAATTATATTATAATGAGTATTGTCATGTTACATAATATGTGTGCATAACGTTATGCAATATTGGCATCATACGTTGTTATCATCATTAACTCTGGACGGTTTTTATTTTCCTTTTTGAACTTCTCGCTATTTTCAAAAAAAGTAATAATGGCCATAGGATTATAATCAAGTAAATGACAGTTGTTCTATTTTCCCTTCTCATATAGAAATACCAAGGGCACCAATGTTTTATGAAGAAGTCTTAAGAATAGACAAGCAATGAGTGGGACTTCAAGTTTTTTTAAAGTTCTTAATTACTATAAAAATAGTACAGCTAACACACACACTCTTATCCTGCCTTCTCCCTTCCTAAGTGCAATGAAAATGGATGCAGTTTGACTCTGAAATCATTGTCCACTCCTTTCCAAACGTTACTGAACTACAACACGACAAGGACCACATCCCCTTCCTACTGCAGAGCTTGAAATAAATCATGTCTCTGCATGCACAGCAAACTGAATACTTCAACCAGTGAAGGGGTATACTTTTATGTTTCTGTCATACTAGAAGTTGAGGACGGATGAAGAAATATTAAATAAGTGGGAAAGAGATTGATGTGTGTGAGGACTGGGGCAAGGTAAGTTTAACTTCCAAGTTTCCAGTTTTGAGCAATTAGTGAATTGTGGCGCTATTATCCAAAAAAAGGGGAAGGTAAGAAGAACCAGAGATGGATAAAGAAGAAAACAAACTGAAATCTTAACATTTACAGAATGAAAAAAAATGGGTATGCCATTTGCATGATTGTGATTGTTGCAGTTTGGATCCTGAAAGAGTTTAATTGAGAAGTGAGTTCCCATTGCGACACAGTGGAAATGAATCCAACTAGGAAGCATGAGGTTGTGGGTTCAATTCCTGGCCTCACTCAGTGGGTTAAGGATCTGGCATTACCATGAGCTGTGGTGTAGGTTGCAGATGCGGCTCAGATCCTGCATTGCTGTGGCTGTGGTGTAGGCTGGCAGCTGTAGCTCTGATTCACCCCTAGCCTGGGAACTTCAATATGCCAAGAGTGAGGCCCTAAAAGGCAAAAAAAAAAAAAAAAGGGAAGTCTTTCCAGTAAAACGTCTGCCAAAACACCCCAGAAGAATCCATGATCATGGCTTCTTGTCACTTCCATCAGACTGCAGGTGTCTGCATGTTACACTCCAAGTACTACTGAGCTGCAACACCGCATCCCATCACCAAGGCATCTAGGGGTTAGCATGCAGGGTGCAGGAATATAGAAATGAATAAGACACTGCTGCTCACCCACAGAAGCCCTCAAGGTAGGAAGTCAGAAACAAATATTATAATACAATATAGTTAGTTTAATAATCGACATACATACTCTATACTGCCAGCTCAGAAGAAGGAATAATTACTCTCTGGACCCTGAAGCTCTATTTAGGTTTCAAAAACATGGTGATGCTTGATTTGGATCTTGAAGATTGAGTAGGCATGAAAATTACAAGTTCTTGGAAATTATGAGTACTACAAATTATGAGTGGTGATTTGTGGCAACGTAGTCCCATCATTTGGGGTTTTCTTAGGCCAATGCAAAGGTCAAATTTGGTTCAGTCAGTGGAAGCACTGGAAAATGTCATTTTGAATTTCACATATGGAGACTTCTCCCCATATGCCATCTAAGAAACATCAAAAACTTCATAGCTGTGAAAAACGACATGTCTTCAACATCAGAGAAACGAGACCCATACAGGCAGCAGATTCTGTGTGTAAGACCTAAACTTCAGAACAAGACCTGATAAACATGGAAGAAATAAACTTTCAATAATTTCACCAATTCATCACAAGGCTTGGTTTACATTAGTGTTTTTCAACTTATTTTCATTATTATTCCCCTGCCAAAGAGCCTTTTTAGACTTTTTTTTTGTATTTGCCTCTACACTCTGTTTACACATAACCACAGGCCACTGAAACACGTAAGTTTTTTTTCACCCTGCCAAGAATCAATTTTTGCCCCCATTGGGGTTCACATTGCCCCCCTTACTTCTATGTGATTTAGATGAAGATGTTAGCACAAAAATTTGTCTCCTAGGTTGCTTATAGCCTGACATTATTTTAAAACGGGTTGATATTTTTTGTTGCTTATGTATCTCAAGAATATAAATTGAAAGGCATATATTGACTTCTATCAAATCCTTTAGTGTGACCCCAAACAGCCATTCAACACAGAATATCTTGTACAGATCTTCATGAAATCATTCTTAATTCCTAAAGTGTAGTTCTCCAATGAAGATTCTGACTGCCTCTTATTTCTCAGATTTTCTAATAATATCTCATTTTTGTTTTCACAGAATCATGAGTAATAATTTTAAAACATAGACATAGATCAAAAACTCTTCAAATGGACAGTTCTTCCTTTTTGGCCATAACCCCCACAGGCTAACCTCAACTATACAAAAATCACAGCAACAAGCAGTTAGAGCAATTTCAAAGAACACACACATACTCACAAACTAAAAAAGAGGCATAATTTTATTTGGCAAACCCAGACTGTGGCCAAAATTGTTATGTAAACTATAATGCTTCAAAAAATAGCCTACCCACAGCTATGCAACATGGAGGCTCCTTATGAAAGAAAGCAGAGATTGAGGGGGAGGAGGGAACCTCCACAGGAAGATAAAAGGGACAGCGTCCAAGTTTGGAAAGCTAAAGTGGAAGACATTTAGAAAGGCAATGGGTCGAGGACTTCAATGAACGGGAAGATGTCCCCACTTCCCTGGACATATTTAGGATCTGAGGACCAAAGAGGTTTAGATCCTTTCCTAGGATAACCGACATGGACATGAGGAGCCTCAACAAAATGCAGATGGAGGCTATGAACTCCAAAAGAATGCCCTAGGGACTAAGGCATGAACATCAGAAAAGCACAGAGGATGCCTAAGAAAGTCTTCCTCAGATTCCACCATCATAGTCTGACTTACATGCCCCAGAACTTTACAGCTTCAGGCAAAAGGTGTTACCAGTTTCCTACACCAATCACTGAAATGACACATTATTAAAACCATTAATTTAAAAACCTATGAGTAAAATATGTGAGACATTTTCCCCAGGAGCAACAGAATTTGGGATGAAGGGTTGGGGAGGGATGGTCTGTGTTACCTTATCATCTATGGAGTGATTACAGTAGAAAAATTCAGGTAGAAATAGCTGGAGATGGGGTGCATGTGCAAAATGTGCCTTAGTACTCTTCCAGCTCCTTGGTTTTCCCCTTCAAATGCAGATGTCTCTACCACCCCCCTGGGTCCACCCTTCAGTCCCCAGGCACCTGCCCTCTTCACTACTGGATGAGAGAAGTGTTTCCATATCAGACACACTGACATTGCTGACTTATAAACCTTCTGTTGGCCTAGGGCATATGGTTCACAAAGTGGTCTCCTAAATCGGTGATAGATGTGAATAAATAAAATGCTCCGTGGGAAAGTAATATTGAAAAATCCAGGAGGAATAAATTTAAGCAGGTTTCCCAGTAGGCTAACAAACACTTGATCTTTCAAGGGGAACATGTATTACAGTTTCCCAACATATTGGGAGGTAGCTTGAAAAATGCTAAAATACAGCATTCTATTTCACTTTCCACTGACTAGTAGAAACCAGTATTTGTTCACATGAATTTTCTTTTGAGAATAGGGACAGAAATAACTCTCGGTGAGCAATAATAACTGTGGTTACTTGGGATCTAAATGAGTATTCAATTTATTCAATTTGACACATTTTAAAAACCTAGCTTTCTTTTAGCTTTTCCATTCAACCTATAGTTCTTGATCTTCAAATTGTACATCTACAACTAATACCATGAGAATTTCATTATTTCACTTTCATCTGTATCAAAATACCATTCATTAACTCAGTTTGCACAGAATAAATCACCTTAACCATCAATTACACTTAAAATTTAAATTCCTATAAATGTTTATCTGCATTTATAAAATGAATAATTTGACTTTCTCAAATGACTCAAATATATGACAGGGTACAGTTATGAGCTTAACTTGCCAAAACTTTCTAAACCCTTACAGCCAATATTTATATGGTGCCTACTCTATTACAGATAATGCTCTAAGCTTTTTATAGATATTTCATTTATTTCATCCTCGCTTCAATCCCATGAGATTGCTAACTATTCTGACTTCTATTTTACAGTTGAGGAAACTGAGGTACTGAGGTCTTGCTGGAAATCACACAGATAATAAGTGGAAAGCTCTTATTAGTTTAGTATAAAACACTTATCAGTAAAATAAATTAAATGCTCTTAGTCATGCCAGTACACTTGACCAACTTAAATTCTCTAATAACTTTCACTTTATAATTACAAAATTGACATGTCGGATTCTCTCAAACATACAAATACCAAACACAGATTATTTGAAATTTAACATAATCTTTTAATACTAAGGAACAAGTCTGATTTTTAGCTCTAAATGCTCCTAGAATTTAAAAGGCCCAAATAAAGGAGAGTTACATCTCAGACAATCCATAAACTCAGAACCACAATATAGTTACTTCCCAATCAGAAATAAGAACCTAGAACATGAGGCCTGGGAGCAAAAATCTTCCAGATGATCCTCCTAGAATCACAGTGGGAATGTTAGGTCATTTATTTTAGTACTGCCCATGGGGAATTATGTTCAAGTGAAATTGCAACCTACTTCTGAAATTACAACCTACTTCGTGTGTGTGTGTGTGTGTGTGTGTGTGTGTAAGGAATGTTTAGTTGGATTTACGTATTTTTTACTGTTTCACTGATTTCTATACTCTTTTATGTTTTCCTCTTAGTGACAATTCTATAGTACTCCTAATAATGAATTAATATTATCAGTCTGCAAATAAGGAAGCTGAGGATCTGAGAATTAATTAACTTGCCCAGGGTCCAATAATGGATAAACAGTAGAGCTGAGATATAAGCCAAGGTTTTCCACATCCTAATTTCGTCTTTCCACATAATTGGTTCCAAGTCCACCTGTTGAGATTGCTCGGGTTGAATTTCAAACCTGCCATGCAACAGCTCTGTATCTCATGTTGAAATTATATTCCCTTAACTTCTTTCTCCTGGTTATGCCTCTGAAAATACTCACAGTTACTATTAGGTCATTCATTATTTCATCAGCCAGTCACATAGTATTTCCTAGGCTGCTGTCAAATGCCAGGCACTGCTTTTGGTGCTTAAAATGTTGGGACTATGAAGTATTAATTTATACTAAGAGAAGAGTTAGGCTGTTTTTAAACAGACCCATCACTCCTGTATTTGTCAGAGTTGCCCCCCTAATCCCAAGTATCAGAAATCCAGCTTAAATTAAATTTAATTTAAAGCAAATGGATTTATTTGTATAACTGAAAACTCTATGAGTAGAAAGCCAAGCCTTCATGTGTAGCTGGATCAGACGCCTAAAGGATATAATAAAGTCTATCTTGCTTGCTCTTACAATCTGTTTCCACACATTCTTTGTCTCCATGCCTCAGTTTTCTACATTATGAATTCTGGCCTGATTTTTTCCTGCTGCTGACTTCTACAATTTGACAAATGAAAGTAACTGCAGATCTCTTCATTTGCATTTTCTTTGCATCATGTGATTTTAAAAGGAAACAAGAGCATCTCTTCTAAATGCTCTTGGAGAGCAAATATTAGAAAGAACATTAATTGACCCATCTCTTGGAGCTGCACGCCCATTGCTAAATGAATCATGGTAAACATGGGTTTAGAGAGGTTTGGACCAAATGCCTTAGAGTGGGACCATGCCCACCCAAGCCACTTGGAAGAGTAAGGGAAGGGTGATGGGCAGACAAGCCTCCTGGCCATTCTCCATCCCTCCCTTCTTTCTTTCCCTCAATAATTATTGTGTAACTAGTTACTGCAAAAAGGGTCAGGAATAAAACACACACAACCTTGTATCTAGGAAGCTTACTCCACTATCAAGAAAGATAGGCATCCAATGACTAGTTAATTATTCAGTTTATCAGTTTATTAATTAACTTCAATTGGGGTAAATGTCAAAAAGCTGAAGTGTAGGATATTGACCGGGAAGGCTTTCTTGAGAAAAATGTGATTGAGATATTTATTGAGAGTCAAATGAAAAAAAATAGTAATTAACTAGAGAAAGAAGACAGTGAGGAGCACACCAGGGAGAGGGAAGAGGGTCTGTGAGACTCTGAGGCAGGCAGGAACATGGTGATTTAGGTCAAGTAAGAGGCTAGTAAGATTGAGCTGCACTGAGCATGGGAAGGAGGATAAAAGAGCTGGAGCTGGGGATGAGAGGGGGGAGACAGGGACCAGATCAAACAGGATCTTGAATAGTCACGGACGTCTATGTGGCTGTACAGAGACAGTGTCCTACTTGTATTGAGGTTGTGTAATCCAAAGAAATGAAATTAATGACAGGAATTTCTGGCCATTAGATATGTGGACTAGGAAAGCAACAAGATGTCAGGATGTTTAAGGGCACCTAGGTCCTATAAAGCTTCACAAATCACTCCATGTAGCTGGCAGCTGACCCTGCCCAGGGGTGTGGTAAGACCAGAAGCAGCCACTGCTTAGGGCTTCTGTACTCAGCCTTTCTCAGCCTAGAGAACATTCTATTCAGTTTGTAAGGATGAGTGACTCTGGGGAGTATATTTTGAAACTCTTATGAAACATAAAGCCTGCCCAGCTTTTGAATTTTGAAAAATATGAAAATGCCCAGAACTGTCACTGTACGTCATTTTATCTTCAATCACTTTTTTTAGATAACATCTATTCATCCTTGGATATAAGCTCAGCCATCACTTCCTTTGAAAGCCTTCCCTGCTGTGCAAACTGGATCAAGATCCATCTGCTCTGTACTCTTTCCTGTAGTTCCCCTACATAGCACTGATACTTACTAATTCCATACTATGTGATGCCAGATGAGGCTGTAATAACAACACATCACACCGGATGGTAAGTTCTAGGTGTGCAACAACTATATCTACCCTGAGCACATAGTAGGTGATCAGTAACTCCATGAATAAATAATCTTACTTTTTCTGATTTTTGTTTTTAGATTTATACTTAAATCTGGTGATAGTCTATGATTGCAGGTGGTCTCTAGTTGAAGACTTGCTCATAATGGGCTGTCAACAGTGTTTGCTGAAAGGAATTAAACAAAGAAAAATAAATCAAGGCTGTTTTTAGAATGCTTGAGCCATGTAACTTCTTACATATAATTTGATTAAGAGATCAAAAGCACAGAAGAAATGTCTGAGTAATCTCCTTTTGAATTCCACTCTTTGTAGAGTCACACATTCATGACCTTTGTTCCTGTCTCTGAATCCCTCTGTCACAAAAATGTCTGCTGTTTCAACCCTGGAGGGAAATGAGGCACGAGGAAGAAGGGACAGACCCTCTGGGCCAAATAATAACCTCATCTCTTCCGGCGACTTCTGTAATATTCTATGGCTCAGCTCTTGTCTGGAAAGATCTTCTTAGACATTTTTATTTTTTGATTGTTCAGTGCTTAAGAGATTTTTTAATAGAAGAGAATTAAATACACACACACATTTCTCATTTGCTGAGGATATCACTCATGTTTAGTTCCTGTGTCTAACCATAACTCTGACAATTTTTCATTATCCTTTAACCTTCAGTTTCCTCTTGAATAAACACCATGTCCAGGCCTCCAGCAGTAGCTGGTTAGAACTGCACTTGGCCACTAGGAGATGATTTTTTCAGTGATGCTAAAATATTCGCGGCATTTGGACTCATAACTGTTGTACTATTCTAGAAGGGGAATCTTGAAGATGAGTTGACATAGCTCCAGCAGCAAACATCCCACCGGATGTTTTCTTAAGCGTTCTGAACAAAGTTCAACTGCCCTTTGGGAGAGAACACACATTTCTTCCTAATTTATAATTTTTGGAAAGATACCAACCAAAAAAAAAATCTGAAGAGTTCATTAGAGGAAAAACTGCCAAAATACAATATTTTGCTTATCCTTTAATCCACAGAACCATATAGTTATTTTTCAAGTATCTTGGCAATTAATTACCACCATTTCTTGAGGAAGGCAGGAAATACTAGTCACATTTTATAGCTGCTGTAGCAGAAACAGGAAGAATTTACACTTCTTTAGATTAAGAGCCTTCCTGGAAGAATGTTAGCTTCTTAGATAATGTGTTAATAATATCAGATCATGTTAATTTTAGCTCTGCATAAGAAGAACAGAATTCAAAGTGACCAACATAAACTTTCATTTTTGCAAATACAGGTTGTCTTGTGGGGTTTGCTTTAAAAGATGAAGGACCTAGTCTTGAAGAAAACTTAGAACAGTGATGTAATCCAATGTGGAAAATATTTATACTTCATTTAGCCTGTAGTGCACTGAAAATCATAAACAAAATAATAGTTTCTGATGATAGGCTGTTTCCAACAATATCAACGAAACATGAGTGGTCTAAATCATTTTCCTCCAGGTTAAGCAGTGTTTGGTTTTCCCCATGCACGCAGGAATAGAAAGAGGTTCCTTTTCAATTTTGTGGTAATCATCTTTGTATCCTTGTTTGTCCTAAATGTTCACTGATTAGATTCTCTCTCCCCATCTCCAGCCTCTGGCAACCACTGATATTTTTAATGTCTCCATAGTTTTGTCTTCTTCAGTGTCATGCAGTTGGTATCATACAGGATGGAGGACTTTCAGATTGGCTTCTTTCACTTAGTAATAATGGCTTAAGGTTCTTCCATATCTTCATGGCTTGATAGTTCATTTCTTTTCAGTGCTGAATAATATTCTGTTTTCAGGATATACCATAGTTTATTTATCTATTCACCTCCTGAAGGGCGTCGGAGTTTTGGCAATTATGAATAAAGCTGCTATAAACATCTGTGTGTAGGCTGTTGTGTGAACATAAGTTTTCAGCTCCTTTGGGTATATACCAAGGACTGTGATTGCTGGATCATATGATGACAATACATATCGTTTTGTAAGAAACTGACAGTTTTCCAATGTGGCTGTACCATTTTGCATTCCTACCAGCAATGAAAGAGAATTCTTATCACTCCACATCCTTGCTAGCATTTGCTGTTGTTAGTTTTCTGGATATTGGCCATTCTAATAGGTGTTCATTATTTATTTTTGTGATTCATTCACATGGAGTTGTAGAGCTGAGGTTTATTAATTTTCCTTGTCTATATAATATTTTACTATGTGGATTGCCACGTTAAAAGTTGTGGACTTTAAAATTCAAATCCTATAAATTTTAATTAGAATATACACAGCTTATAGATTAATTTAAATAGAACTGAAACTGATGTATTTAGGTTGTTGTATTCTATACCACAACCATGTTATATCTTTCCATTATACAGACCTTCCTTAAATATATTTACTTTTACAGTTTAATGAATAATTTAATGATCTTCCCCCAAATCGTCTTATACATCATTTACTAGATTTATTCCTAAGTGATTTATATCTTCAGTTGCTATTGCAAATGTTATTTTTTTGCCTAACATTTCTCTCTCTAGTATACAGAAATACAGTGGACTCATATATTAATTATATATTGATCTTGCTAAAATCTTTCATGAATTCTAACAATAATTTGTCCACATAATTCAGGGGGTTTTGTGTATATAATCACAGAATCTGCAAAAATATTGTTATTATTTATTCCTTTCTAATTATTATACATTTTTTATATTTTTGTTTAGTCCAAGAAATGATCACTCTCTTGTTAATAAAAAAATACATGCTTTTGAGGTTTGTTTTGTAGTTATGTGAACCAGAATATCAAGGCTATTAAATATTATTTGGGAAAAAATTTTCAAACACTGACCACAATTATTAAAATTTTGTAGGACCACTCAGGTTCTATATGTATTATTTATGACAATTTTGGTACTTTTTAAATTTAGGACTTTATTTATTTCAGCTAAAGCTTCAATGGTTTTCCTAAAAGTTGTCTATGTTATCTTTCATGCCTTCATTTCATCTCTAATCATGCCACCTTTATTATTATGAAATAATAATCAGTTTTGAGTATTTAAAAATTTTCAGTACAACTTATTTTTGACACATAAATATTAATATTTTTAAAGGTTTATTTTCCTTTTTTAAATTTCTAAAACTGAATTGGGATAGATAAATATGTCTGTACATAAAGATATTTGAAATCTGTTTTGAGATGCTTCATGGGCTTATACATTATGAATATATACACACACACACTTTGTTCTGGCAAAGAGTATGTATTTGCAATGATAGGATACAGTGTTTTGCACGTCTGTAAAATCAATCTTGTTAATTTTGTTAATCATATTAATTGTGTTAATTTGTATAGTCTTATTGATATCTTTTATCTGTTGTACAGCAATAGGTAGAGAAGCGTTAAAATGTTCAATATTCACAGTTGATTTGTCAGTCTCTTATGTAGACATATCAATAGTTTCCATTTAAATTTTGAAAATTTCATAAGTGCATTAAAGTTTATAATTATTAAATCATCCTTATGAATTAAAGATTTATCCATTATGTGATAACCCTCTTTATCACTAAATTTGCTTTTTGCCTTAAAATACATTTTCTGTGTTATTAATATAGTTAAGCTAGCCTTGTTTTGACTTACATATATTTCTTTATTTTTAAATTTCAACTTTACTTGTTTCTTGTATATAATACAAAATTAGATTTTATTATTCAGTGGAACAATCTCTGATTTTCAAGGACTTCTTTAAAAATTTTGTTTTCTTTTTTTGGCTTTTTAGGGCTGCACCCATGGCATATGGAAGTTCCCAGGCTAGGGGTCAAGTCCAGAGCTGCAGCTACAGGCCTACACCACAGCCACAGTAACTTGGAATCTGAGCCGGGTCTGTGACCTACACCACAGCTCACGGCTATGCTGGATCCCAGACCCACTGAGTGAGGTGAGGGATCGAATTTGCATCCTCATGGATACTAGTCAGATTCCTTTCCACTGAGCCACAATGGGAACTCCTAAATTTTTAATTAAAGTATGATTGACTTACAATGTTCCTTGAATTTCTGTTGTACAGAAAAGTGATGCAATCAGACATATATGTACATTCTTTTTTTCCTACCATTTCCACTTTCTATTTGCCCACTTCTCTAATTTTTTCTTTCTTGTCTTTTTTAGATTGATATTTTCTTCTTCTACTATTTTGTAATTTCTCTGATAGCTTGGGAGATATAAACTATTCTTCTACAGTTTTCCACAGTTTATAGTTTTAATACAAACTATTTTCAACACTATACTTTGAAAAACACTAAAGTAACCTATTGAATGTTAATACCTTTATTCTGAATGATACAGCATCTTAAAGTGGCTTAACTCCAATAACTCACTGAAGGTAGTGATATATGCTTCATTCAGTTCAAACTTAAATTTTTATTCCCACAATGATTCATTATTGTTAAAATTTCATACATGCCTATTAAATTATAATTTTCCATATATGTTATGATTTTCTTTGCTCATCATTCATCTCAGATCTTCGTCTTTAAACACATTCTTTAGAAGTCACTTTCATGAGGATAATATTTGTGTAATAAATACCTCAGGTTTTGTTTACCTGAAGTTGTCTTTATTTTGACTCTTTTCCTTAAAAGACAGTTTCACTGGATAGAGTAACTGGCATATATTCTAAATCCCATTATTTCTTTTTCACTGTACTTCGACCCCGTTATTGCATTCTATTCCTTTTATAATTTAAATCATGGCCCCAGTTCTATAGACATTTTAGTCTTAAACCAAGGCAGGGTTAAAATTTGGTGACATACATTTTTTTTCTTTGGCACTAGTCAGACTAAAAAATGTTATGGAAATCCAGCTTCTCTTTCAGAATTTCCTTCCTGTTTCTGGGAGTTCCCTAAGGTGTCTCAAGTGGGCCCACAAACAAATCACTTCTGCCACCATGGAACAGGTACCTCTTTCTTTGCCAGGTTCTCTGCCTCCTTCTGGCCTCCTGTGCCTATGAACCCTAGTGAGAGGAAGGCTCTCTGCTGGATATCACACGATTCTGATGATCATGAGCATCAGGTTCCTTCATCTCTGTGCCCCCGATGGTGCTCTTCCTGTGCCAACCATAGCCTGTGTTCTCCTGAGATCTGCAATGTGTTTTATCCGTGAAACGGAGAAATGTCTCTTTTTCTTAATTCTCCTCTGCTACACTGGCAGAAAAGAAAAAAGACCTAACAAGATTAGAATTAAACAACTTTTGATTACTGTTTTACTTGTTGTCTCTTTTTAGTATGATCAAGCTTGCTTCCTAGGCTTGAGACATATATGTAGAGGGGAAAGGGCAGAGGGCAGGGAGATGAATGGAGGATGAGCTTCAGCTGGAGGGAGTTAGGGGGACACTCCTCATATGGCAGATGCAGAATGAAAGACATGATGCTCTATTCAGAGGGGCCTGTCCTTCAGACGACTAATATGTTTTTACCCAGATAATCTCAAATGAGCGTCCTTTTCTCATTAGAATGAGAGCTTTCCCAGGTATCTCTTTCTTCCATCAGATGGACAGCCTCCTGGTGGACCCATTCTATAAGCCCTCCCCCCATAGTCAGGCATACATGAATCCTAGGCTGAAGATCTGGGTATAAACTGAAGCCAGAGCCTCCTCAACAGCATAAACTGGATGTTTCATAAGTATATTTATACCTTTATTTTAACATAGCACTCTATCTCATTTTTTACTCTCTCTCTCTCCATTTTCTATACATTTAAATACATAGACTTGTATCATGCTTCAAAATTTTCTCCATTGAAGCATTTGCCTGGCTTCAACCTCCATTTCTGTACTTTAAATACAATTAAGCCCCTCTTTATTCCTTTTGTTGTTGGTTTCTTCTACATTCAAAAGACTGTTTCTGATATTTTCTTAAGTACCTACTTATATATTTTTAGCTGACTGTGTTTCCAGGTATGGAAAGTTGAATTTCTTGATGTCGGTTTCTTCTTTTTTCCTTTGTTTTCTTCATTTGAGAATATTTTGTGCTTATTTGTATTGCTTATCCTTTTCTCAATGTTTTTAAGACTTTTTTGGTGACTTGTGTCCTGGTCTTTTGATATGCTTAAAAATTAGCTGAATAAAGATTTTGCAGAATAAATTTAGTCTGTCTTATTGTAGACATGTTTTTATCTCAACTTTGACTTAAACTTGATGTGACGCTTTATAAATATTATTTAATGTGTTCTACATCCTCAAATGAACATAAAGACTGTGTTCATTGTATTGCAGCTAAAGCCTCATAAAATAGTATGCAAACCGTGGCTCAAGAAATGTTGGCCACCACTGGCGAGACCATCCTAACCCTAGAGAAGAGAAAAGACGTGGAATATCTAATATACACTTTAAAAGTTTGGCCTGAACTTGCAAAGATATAAATGTTTTACTCTTCTCACTTTAATGTATCATTTCCTGTTTTAAATTCTCACATTTATCTTAGGAACTCAAAGCACCATCAGAACAAATACGAAACACTAATAAATTTTATCAGTGGAATCAGAACTCTTAAAGGTAATGATGTTGTGTGAGTGTGTGTGTCTGTGTGTGTGTGTGTGTGTGTGTGTATGCACAGAATCTCAGCTACTTTTAGTTTTAATACTGCCATGCATTAAGCTTCTCACGTGTGCCTGGAATTCTATATATACCTTGGTATATGTGTGATTGATGTTGTGTAAATTGATTTATAACTTTCACTTGAACATATACATGTATTCCACAAACAGTTACATACACGTATTCCTAAATATGCCAGGTTGCATGAGGTATTTGCTTTTAACCTTTGTAAAAACCTTCCTACTCTGACCTTACCATTGAACAAGAGGGACAGTACAATCCTCACAAAAAATGCATTAGTGCTGGCTCATCAATCGGACACATGTCAGCTATATGAGTATACTGAACAATCCTTTCCACAGAACATTCTGTTTCTAGCAGTGTCTTACCTGGTAGCCAGTTTGGGGTAGTTTTTCTACCTATTTCTGCCAAACATGGTCTTCTGTGCACAGTCTTTCCCCTTCCTGTTCCCCACTGGAGCCTGTTACTTTCGAGGGTTCCTCTCTCTCCAACCATTCACTCATGGCCTCTAGGTCCACTTTCACACACCACCTCCTTCCTCGTCCCATAGTCCTACTCTCTCTCTGCTTTTATTGGTGATACCTGCCATGTGGTTCCAGTTGTTTTTCTTTTCTTTAGGATGAAACAAGAAAGGCTTCAAAGCCAAGAAGATTTGGGAAAATTGAAATGAGTCAATTAGAAAAAACTCTTAGTGGCATGATCTCAGTGCCATATTTCTACAAGATAAACATATCTTGGGATAGCCAAGGTCTGTCTCTTGCAGGGTACCTGTTCACTGTCTTGTCAGAGAGACCCCCGGTCTCCTGTCTTGCTCTCAGGTATAGAGTAAAAGGGGTTCTCTTTTGTTGTTCAGGCTTTCTAAAGGCATGTTCCAGAAGGATGCTTTGTTTTTTCCCAATATGGGGGCGGGAAGGAGAAAAAACCTCTTACATTCTACAGTTATGGAAAATGAATTTGAACACATCAAAAAAGCCATCACATTATCATGCTCCATCAAATGTGAGAAAAAAGAATGTATACATGTATGTGTGACTGGGTCACCTTTCTCTGCAGCAGAAAATTGACAGAACACTGTAAATCAGCTATAATGGAAGAAATAAAAATCATTATAAAAAATAGAAAAGGAAAAAAAATTTTAATTATAAAATGAATTTTAAAAACCTGCTAAAAAAAAACCATCACTCAACAACAACAAAAAATCAAACAACCCATTTGAAAATTGACAGGAGACCTAAATAGCCATTTTTCCAAAGACAACATACAGATGATCAGTAGACACTTGAAAAAGTTCTCAACATCAATAATTATTAGAGAAATGAAAATCAAAACTACAATGAAGTACCACCTCACACTGGTCAGAATGATAATTATTAATTAGTCTACAAGTAATAAATGCTGGAGAGGGTGTGGAGAAAGGGAAACCTCCTCCACTGCTGGAGGGAATGTAAGTTGGTACAACCACTATGGAAAACTGTATGGAGGTTCCCCAGAAAACTAAATATAAAACTACCATACGATCCAGCAGTCCCATTCCTGGGCATATATCCAGACAAAATTTTCATTCAAAAAGATACATGCGTCCCTATATTCATGGCAGCACTATTCAAAATAGCCAAGATACAGAAACAACCTAAATGCCCATTGACAGATAAATGGATTTAGAAGATATGGCAAATACATACAATGGACTACTACTCAGCCATAAAAAAGAACAAAAAAAATACAATACTGCAAATGCCATTTGCTAAAACATGGTGCAACTAGAGATCATCATACTAAGTGGAGTTAAGTCAGAAGGAGAAGGAAAAATACCATATGATATCACTCACAAGTGGAATCTAAAATATGGCACATGTGTACCCTATCTACAAAACAGAGATAGACTCACAGACATAAAGAACAGACCTGTGGTTGCCTAGGGGGAGAGTGGGGAGGGAGTAGGGTGGACTGGGAGTTTGGAGTGAGTAGATGTAAACGATTACATTTAGAAGGAATAAACAGAAAGATCCTACTGTACAGCACAGGGAACTATATCCAATCTGGGATAGACCAAGATGGAAATTAATATTTAAAAAATATGTATATACACATATATGTATGACTGAGTCACTTTGCTATACAGTAGAAATTGGCACAACATTGTAAATCAACTATATTTTAATTGTTTAAAAACACCATCACAGATGTTAGGCAAACCATAAGTGGAAACAATAACATTTCTTTGTAAGTCTTAGTTTGAAACCCACTGGTTTACAATGAAGTTGGGAAAGTAGATCTAGATGGTCAGAAGAAAAGAGGCAAGTTGAGTTCGGCCCATGACATTTTCCCAATCCTTCCTCTAGCAAGTCCTGCTTGCATGTGGTTAGTGAACAGCTTGTGGCTTTCAAAAGAAATCTGCATTTGAGGCAGAATTCCAGCTGGTTGAGCAAATAATAGTTCACTCTACACCTGCTGAGTGTAATGGACATTTCCAATGCTTTCTGCACCCCAGTGTGTTCTGTAGTTAGGAACATAGATTTGAAGATTTGATTGTTGATGTGTGTGGTCATTTGAAATATTCCTGGACTTGTCTCATTTGTTTTTGGCAGAGTGTAGTTATAAAGTTAAGCTCAAAATTCTGTAGGGAAAGCAATGCAACTGCCAGCTTCAAATGTTCTTTGGAGATTTTTTTTTTGAAGACATTTATATGGAATTTTCTATGAGTAAAATATACATTTCAAATGTAAATGGGGGCATTGCTAAAGTCATCAACATTTATTGGGATTTGAATCTATTTTCATACAAATTTTAGAATGTGCCCTTTGGTAGTATTTAATCCTCTTGGCAATGTATTTGACTGTCATTATCTAACTTAAGGGATGCCTAAAAAAATAAAAACTAGAACAACATAATTGAATATACAATGATTAAGTAACTTTCTTTTATATATATACACATATATATAACCAAATCACTTTCTGTATACACCTGAAACCAACACAATAATGTAACTCAGTTATACTTCAATAAAAAAAAGAAAGAAAGAAATTTCATCTAAGGGAGTATACACTAATTATTTACAGTCTACTATCATACAAATCTCCATGCTAATGACTTTTAAGATAAATACTGTAAAATCCTCCCCCATGAAAAAGAGCATAGGAAAGGTAACACATGCATGCTATGCAATGCTCCCTAAAAGGACTGGGATTCATGTCCTCATATACCCTTGTTGCTATATCTCATCTGAATCTCTGAAGCCTTAGAACCATCCAATGTTCATAAAAGTTTAGGCTTTAGTCTTGAGTATTTAACTAATATATGAACTAAATGATGTAAAAAGCATTCCTTGAAATGTTAACTATAGAATAACAATATCCAGGAATAGTCATACATGTAAATCACCCACAGAAAGTTCAGTTTTTAAATAAATTTGGGAAATTCTGGGTTAAGCAAATTTAAACAGGATTCTTTATTGAAAATTTGTATAATATGTTAAGATGCCTCATGGCTCTAGATATCATTTGGGCAATAAATATTTATCTAGTCCCTACTGTGTGCCAGGAACAGCGCTATATTTTGTGCAAACAAATGTCAACAAATCAGATATGGTTTTTGTCCTCACAGGGTTTTCGAATAGGAAGAGAGAGATTAAGCAAGTAATGACATAAATATTTAGATTGCATAAACATTTGAATTGTATGGTGCTTTGAAGAGAAAGAATAAAATGCCATAAGAATGAGCAAGAGGTACTAATTTAACTGGAAGATGGATTTAGGAAAGGACTCTGGTCAGAAGTGAGATTTAAGCTGAAGCAAAAAGAAGCAGGAATTAGCCAGGTAAAGAGGGCCTTCCAGGCAGAGTAAACAGCACATCCAAAGCCTTGAGAGAGTTTGCTATATTGGAGGAAGAATTGCTATATTGGAGGAAGAAGACCAATGTGGTTAGGGTACAGTAGACAAGAAGCCCACAAAGAAGCAGAAGAAATAGTGAAGGGTAAATTAATGCAGAATCTTATAGGCTGTATGAAGGATGGTTTTTGTTTTAAGTGCAATGGGTTTTAATGAGCGGACTGGTGTTAAAATACTATATTCCTGAAGAAAAATATGGTATTACGTTTCACATTCCCCAACTGGTATTTGACCATGGAAACATTTTGCTGAGAAATTTCCTGGGAGCTATCCTTTGGAAAACAGACTGCCAGTACTTTGAGAAATCCTAATCCAACCAAGGATTGTATCCTCAGATTGTAAGTGACAGAAAACTTTACCAGTTCAAATCCATTTATCAGAACCCACATTAGTCTGAAGGACAGCATGCCAACAAGGACAGATTTGTGGTTCAAACAGTATTAGGACTCAGTTTCTCTTCATCTCTCAGCTTCCTGTCTCTGTTTCAGTTTTATTCTCAGGCTCAATAACATGACCTCAGAAGCTCCAGGATTTTCCACTGTGGGGGCAAGGTGACTGAATCATCTCCTCACATGCTCCCAGATGCAATTCAGTGGGAAAGAGAAACCTCTTTCACAACATTTCCAGAAAAATTCCATGGCCTCTTGCTACCTCTCACTGAAGTGCCCATCTGGGAACCAATCACCAAAGTAACCAAAAAACAGGAAATGTTGATGGGTTTAAGCCTAAGTAAACTGCAACCTTGACTATTTGGATTCCCAAACATAAATGTAGGATGAATACTACAAGAAGGAACAATGCTGGAGAGGCAAAGGAAAAAACTACTGTATTTTTTTTTTAATTTACTGTTTTCAATTATGTGAATATATTTGAAATAATCATATGGTATTTCTTGTTAACAGTATAAAGGAAATGCAAATACAGTTTCTGAAATAGCACAAAACAATGTGCTTTTTCTTGCTTCTGGGTGGTTACAGAAAGTAAAAAATTATGGAACAACGAAATAGGACACTTCTGTTATTACTACCACTGACAATTCACCTCCATTCATGACTTTTTTTTTTTTTTGGTCTTTTCCATCTGCATGTAAATTACTCCATGTAGACTAGTGAATCACTAAATAAATGATGTCATGTGCTGGATTGAAGTTATTGTCAGCAGCTCTTCCATATACACACATACACATAATGTATATGAATATATGTATATGTATATAATACACATAACTTTACAAAAATATAAATCTTCAGAATTGTAAAAGATGATTTTATGGTTAGATTCTTTAATCAAAATGTCTGTTAGAGTACTTTTAAGATAGCAATAAATATTGAATTTATAGGAGCCAATGAGTCAAACTCCTGAGCATATAAAGTTTAGAAGTATAAAAGGGATAAAAAATGCTCTTCTATGAGAAGATTATATGGTCTGAGTGATCAAAATAGACTTAGATAAACTGTGGAGCCTGCATAAAAACTACAGGTCAAGGAAAAGCTATGACCCTTACAACATCAACTAGCAACATATTTTTAGTCTTGGAGAGGGTGGTTAACACTTCTGGTCATTTATATTTTGTCCTTTATTTTATAACTGTTGTCCAAAAATAGTTAGGGCCATAGCAGGGCAGAAATTGTTACGGAGGAATTTGTGGATGAAATGAGACTTTGGGGAATTCTTTTCAAGGGGGCTGTTGGAAGTACAGGGTAGAGAATCCTAATAGGATATCAGAGAGGGGTGATGGAATTTTACTGTTCCCCCCTTTAAAACAGGTTTTACTTGCCTCAAATCCCAAAAATGGTCCTGCTGCAAAATTTTTAAGGATTTCCAGACTGTTAGACAATCCAGGCTAGATTACATTTTCTGATTTCATTCTGGATATTTGTGACCTAAATTCCTCTCTCATCCTAGAGAAAGAACAGAACTAGATTTGCCTTTAGAAGTGAAGGGAAAGGCAAATTCTTGCTTTCTCCCTCCCTTCCTTCCTCCCTTCCTTCCTTCCTTCCTCCCTTCCTTCCTTCCTTCCTATTTTTCTTTCCCTCCTCCTTCCTTCCTTGTAAATTAGGTACATAGGTCCAGAAGTTTAAAATCCAATGAGTTTAATCATAAATATTGCACAAATGTACTTTACTTAGAAATCATTGAGTACCAAAATGCTTAGTTTATAACTTATATTCATCAACTGTCCTGTGACATTTTATTAATTGATGTATGCTACAAGAGATTATTCCTATAGTCAAAAATTTATAGATGCTTATTTCTAAATATCTGTATCTTTGGACTTTGTAAGAAAAGGAATCAGTAAACAACTAATTGTCACACGGCTCTGTGAAGTAAAGAGGGCATCACCGGAAATTCTATTAGAATTATTTTATTAATATAACTATTGCAATTATTTCCTGAATTATACAAAACCCCATGCATTATGTCCTAGTGATGCTTTTAAGTATTACACCATGTTTATTCTGTGTTTGTTTGTTTGTTTTTGTCTTTTGTCCTTTTAGGGCCGCACCCTTGGCATATGGAAGTTCCCAGGCTAGGTGTCCAATCAGAGCTATACCTGTCAGCCTACACCACAGCCACAGCAATGCCAGATCCGAGCCACATCTGCAACTTACACCATAGCTCACGGCAATGCCAGATCCTCAAGGCCAGGGATCAAACCCGCAACCCCATGGTTCCTGATCGGATTCGTTTCCACTGCACCACGATGGGAACTCCTATTCTGTGTTTTAAACGACAAATTCTTACTCCCTATATAAAAATATTAATATTTGTTCATGTTTAGCTAATTAAATTATGCTAAGGTAAACATATTTTTAAATAGACACCAGAATATTAAATCTTTGGCAATGCCATATACTATAAATTATAAGATAATATTAAACTAACATCAATATGAAAACTTTTAAGGAGGATTTTCCCCCATGAGTGTAGTTGTTTAGAAACATGGCATTTTTAAAATTTATCGAGGTATCACGGACAAATAGGAATTATATTTATTTAAGTACACAACTTGGTGTTGTGATATATGCATGCCTTGTGAAATTATCACCACAATAAAGCTAATTAACATATCCATCACCTCACATAGTTACCATTTTTTCTTTCTTTCCCTTTCTTTCTCCCTCTCTTCCTTCCTTCATTTTTTTTTGTGGTGAGAACACATAAGATCTACTATCTTAAATAATATAAAGTATACAATACAGTATTTTTAACTGTAGTCACCATATGGAATCTCATAAGCAAAAAACAACCACCGTGTTTTATTTGGTATCATATTTTGCATAGAACACATATCTGAGGATTTTAACCTGCCACATTATATTTTTGTCAGTTTTCTTTTAGATTGCACATATAAAGGATGCCATACAGAATTTATCTTTGACTTATCTTACTTAGCATAATGTCCTCCAGATCCACCTCTATTGTTGCAAGTGCCACAATATTTTTTAAAACAAACATACTGGGAGGAGATTATGAAAAAATTTGACTGATATGATGGCTAAATTCGCATTAAAGTAAAAGTCAAGAATCCCTATTTTCTTTCTCTCAATTTATGTAATAAGTGAGGAGCCTCTTAAAAACACAGGCTGTGGGCTGGACCATTACTTTTAGTAAGTCTTCCTTAGCCGCATCATATGGGTAAAACAGAAAAGGTAAATCCTCCAGTTTACCTCCTCACATTTTAAGATCTTCCAGGGCAGATTCTACCCAGTTCTCACAATTTCTGTGGGCGCCTACTACCCTACCCAGGCCTTCTCTTCTGATTTCTATAGGCCATGATGTAACCAATTCCTCTGACTCTCATTAACCACCTTCTTCATATACATGACATGCGCATGGACTTGACTACCTGTGATCCACTTGCCAGAGTTTTCGAACTTGCTGTCTTCGTGCCAAATCAAGGCAACTCAGCAAAGACAGATAGTAACTTTCCTTTCATAATTGCCCCTCACTCCCCAGTCCAAATGTACTGAATCATTTACCTACCACCAACAGCACTCAAACCTGAGGGGGCATATCATTATCATTATCATTACAAAGTGCTGACGTGTTTCCTTTCCATCATCTGCACCATGTATTACTTCCTCTCTACCCTCAATAATCAAGGTGTGCTTAGACCTCATATTGATTACTGTAGTTTACTTTTAAAAAAAATTCAGATTCTGGTACCAAACTATGATTATTAATTATCAGTGTTTTCATTTTAGAAAACATGATACTATCCACTTTGGGATTTTGTACTGTTCCAATTACACTTTTCTAAAAGTAGAATGTATACAGCAGAGAGTGCTTATATGGGAGAGAGATTTATAAAAGAAGTTTTTACATGGAATCGGTCAGGATTCTTCCCACTCCAAGTGACAGACAAAAATAATATAAATATCTTATGTTAAAAAAAATAAAACCTTATGCAGGGCTATCCACGGGCTCAAACAATGTCAAATGAACTCCATCTTAATCTATCCAGCATTCATTTTTGCTTCTTTCTGTATTGGCTCGAGTCTCAGAAATACTTTCTTTTCCTGATGGTTGCCACTAACTATGACTTAAAAATTATCTTCTCAGCATTCAACCCAATGATTCCAATAAATGTCTTTAAATGGAGTCCCATAGACTCTGATTGGGACACAGGCTTATTTCTGAGCCCATCACCATGGCCAGGTGACTTCCGTGGTATAACCGGCCATATCTTGGTTACACACCACCTTTTAGATGTAAGGATAGAAACACCTTCTATAGACCCTTATGGACTAGAGTGGAGAAGGGATGACTTTTAAAAGCTTAGAGTACTACTTGGAAATACAAACCCATGGATGTGAGCTATATATGAGAGGAGGAAAAGTACACATATTATATCAATAGGGAGTATGTATAAAACATAAACAATCATGGAGCTCAGTACATCATGACATAGTCTTGGAAATATTTGACATCAGGCAGCAATTATAGAGTAATCCTCATTTTTTCAAATACATAATATTTAGGCTTATTTGGAGAGTCACCAAAAAGTAGATAAAAGAATTTTCCATTGGGCCCTCTCTAATAAGTGTTCAATCATTTTTTTTTTTTATAAGCAAGTGATCCCATTCCCTCTAGATATGGGCAAAAAAGGGAGATTATCTCAAAGGCACAGGCATATTCATAATAAGTCTCAGGAAGATGTCCAAACTCTTCATCAGTATACATTTTTTTTCTGTCCTTACCTGTAAATATCTTTCAAAAGTGACTTTAATGGAGTACTTAACTTCTTAATATATGTACTAATAACAAAGAATGTATGAAAGAAAAATGGGTAACAGAGATGATTAGTATAATCTATAATTTAAATCTCTTTCAGGTGTACTTTGTTGCCCCTAAGGTAAAAGCAAGTCCACAATCCTGTATAGCAACTGCTTTTTCTGAAGAAGGATATAATCAGCAAAGTTGTAATTAGAGTAGGTTGAAATGGCAGCTACTTGTTGAGAACAGAGGCCCAGACTCAGAACAACTGCATCTTGTGGATAAATAATTGGATCATGAGTAATAACTGGTGGCTGAGAAATACTCAACATAGCTTAGGAAAAATAAGACTAGTCTACAGAGACCTGGCTTCTGGTCCTAGTTTATTAATTTGCTATACAATATTAGTTAAGGACTTTACATTTCTGGGCTTCAGTTTTCTCATCTTTAAAATGTGCGTGTGTGTGTCTGTGTGTGTGATTTCCGTTTTCTGAGTTCATTTTTAATAGATGAGGAGAGATAAGGACATAAAGATCAGATAATCATTTTTGAGAACCTGTATAATTGAATCATGGCAGTTGCTGTGCTGCTAAAATTAATACTGCAGAAGGATTCCATGCCTGGAAGTAGAATGACATCAACATTTGTAGACAGAATCACTAAGAAATGACTCAGGGAGGGGAGAGTAGCCAAGATGGAAGAGTATGAACACTGTGAGCTCATCTCCTACCACAGACACACCAAAATTACAACTATTTACAGAGCAAATATTGATGATCCAAGACCAAGGGACTAGCAGAAAAGATCTTCAACATCTAAAGGTATAATAAAGGAACCACAACAAGATGGGTAGAAGTGGGTAGAGACACAGGATAGTCAAGACCCACACTCCTTGATGGGGGACCCCCAAAGGGGAGGAGAGTTACAATTGCAGAAGCTGTCCCCAAGGAGCAAGGGCTCTGAGCCCCCCTACTAGGTCCCCAGTATAGGGATCCTGTACTAGGAAAGCAGGCTCCCAGAACGTTTGGCTCTGAAGGCCAGCAGGGCTTAATTTCAGGAGAGCTGGAAGTCTATTGGAAACAGAGCCTCCACTCTTAAAAACTGTGCACATAAAATTTCACACATTCCAGAACCTAGGGCAAAAGCAGTAATTTGAAAGGAGCCTAGGTTAGAACAACCTACTGATCTCAGAAAACATCCTGGAGAACTGGAGCTTACTGTGGGACACAGACACTGGTGGCAGCCATTTGGGGGAGTCCATTCCCCCATAAAGACTGGTGTGACAAATGCCACTTTTGATTCCTTCCTGTAGCTTATTAGTCCAGGGGCCAGGCTCCATCCACCACCAGTTCAGTTGCCTTAACACACTGAGCCCAGAGTCACCTGAGGACCTGGACCTACCCAACAGAGGACCCAGGACCTGACCCCACACACACGAGGCCCAACAAGGTTACAGGGACCTCCTGGAGCCTTATGGCCAGCCATTGGGACCTGGTCCTGCCCATCAGCAAGTACCAACCCTGGGACACCCAGGGCCCTTATGCCAGAGATGCTAGGACCTGGCTCAATTGCAGTGAGCCAGCACTAGCCTAGGACACTCTTGGTCATGGCCTCTCCTATAAGTAGGATAACACCAGCTCTGCTATCCCTAGAACTGCATCCAGGGAACCCAGGACACAGTGCCACCCACCAGTGGGCCAGCACTAGTGCCAAGATTCAAACTTACCCACCAGTGGTCAGACACTAGCCTTGAGATCCTCTGAGCCCTAGCCCTGCCCACCAGTAGGTAGACACCAGCTCCAAACCTATACTCAAAACTATAAAACACTGATGAAAGAAATCAAAGATGACACAAACAGAAGAAATGTACCATGTTTATGGATTAGAAGAATAAATAGTTAAAATGACCATGCTATGCAAGGTAATCTATGAACTCAATGCAATCCCTATCAAAATACCAACTTCACTTTTAAATAGAACTAGAAAAAATAATTAAAAAAATTTGTATGGCAACATAAAAGAAAGACCCCAAGTAGACAAAACAAAGATGACAAAGGAGAACAAAGCTGGAGGCAATCATGCTCCTTGATTTCAAACAATACTACAAAGCTACAGTCATCAAAACATTATGGTACTGGCACAAAAACTGAATACATATATCAATGAAACAGAATAAAGAGCCCAGAAATGAACCCATGCTATGTAGGGAATTCATTTACAACAAAGGAGGCAAGAATATACAATGGGGAAAATATAGCCTTTTCAATATAAATGGTGCTGGGAAAGCTGGATAGTTACATACAAAAGAACAAAGTTGGACTACTCTCTCACAGTATGAACAAAAATAAATCAAAATGAATTAAAGACAAATGTAAGACCTGAATCCATAAAACATCTAGAAGGAAACAGGCAGTAAGTTCTTTGGCATTGGTCTTAGTGGAAAAAAAAAAGAAATACATGGGACTACAAAAAACTCTTGCATAGTGAATTAAACTATCAATAAAATGAAAAAGCCACCTACTGACTAGGAGAAGTTATTTGCAAATGATATATCTGATAAGGAGTTAGAATCCAAAATATACAAAGAACTCATAAAGCTCATTAAAAAACTGATTAAAAATGGGCAGATGATCTGAATATATATTTTTCTGCAGAAAACATAAAGATGGCCAATAGAAGTATGCTCAGTGACACTGTTATCAGGGAAATGCATGTCAAAACCATAATGAGAAAACTCACACATATCAGAATCCACCATATCCAAAAAAGACAAGAAATAACAAGTATTAATTTGGATGTGGAAATAGAGAACCCTAGTGCACTGTTATTAGGAACGTGAATTGGTACAGCTGCTATGGAAAGCAGTGTGGAGATTCCTCAAAAAGTGAAAATGGAACTACAATAAGATCCAGCAATTCCACTCCGGATATTTACCCAAAGAAAATTAAAGCACTAAATTAGAAAAGATTTATGCACCCCTGTGTTCACTGCACCATTGTTTACAATAGTGAAGATATGGAAACAGCCAAACTATCCATTAACATTCATGGATAAAAAGACGTGTATACAGGAGTTCCCTTCGTGGCTCAGTGGTTAACGAATCCGACTAAGAACCATGAGGTTGCGGGTTCGATCCCTGGCCTTGCTCAGTGGGTTAAGGATCAGCGTTGCCGTCAGCTGTGGTGAAGGTTGCAGACGCGGCTCGGATCCCGCATTGCTGTGGCTGTGGCGAAGGCCGGCAGCTACAGCTCCTGTTAGACCCCTAGCCTGGGAACCTCCATATGCCATGGGTGCAGCTCTACATAAAGGCAAAAAGACAAAAAAAAAAAAAAAACACAAACAAAAAACAATAAGCAGAGAAAGAGATTAGATTTATGGTCACCAGAGACAGGGGGTTTGGAGGCAAGTCAAAGGCACAAACTTCCAGTTATAAGATAAATAGGTACCAGGAATATAATGTACAACATGATAAATATAATTAGACCTGCATTAGGTCATATATGAAAATTGTTGAGAGTAAATCCTAAGAGTTTTCATCACAAGCAAAAAACATATCTTTCCTTTAATTTTGCATCTATATGAGATGATAGACATTCACTAAACTTGTGATAATGATCTCAAAGTGTATGTAAGTCAAATCATTACGCTGTACACCTTAAACTCATATGGTGCTGTATGTCAATTATATTTCAGAAAAACTAGAAGAAGAAAAAGACAGAGAGAAGGTAGCTTTCCCTCTCAAGTATGCACTGCTCAACATAAGAGACCTGGACATTTGGAGAAGGCTGACAATTTACTTGGCCACCTGTGAAACTCTTTTCCTAGAAATTAAATTGTTCCTTCTTTCCACTAACCCCATCAAGCAACAGGATTGGAGCAAGGAGCAACCTGGTCTCAGTGGGCATCTACTAAACTAGTTGTGGACTCAAGAGTCAAAGTGGACAAGCCAAGCATTTCCTCAGAGATTTGAGTATGATGAAGGTAATTTTCCCTCTTGAATGGCTCACATTATAACCCTTAGAATATGTTAAAGGCCATGACTTTCAACTTATGGTCATTAATAAGGGGAAAAAAAAACTGAAAGGAAGAGAGAAGAATCGAGTAGATATTCAGCAATGTGAAGCACTGATAGACAGATCCCTGCTGGTTGAGAAGTTCCTCTTCTATTCTAAGTCTTCCAGGACAGGACCTAGCAGCATTCCTGTCCTGGGGTTCTATGAGACACCTCAGTATCATTTTGAATTATTATTAGTTAATTATTTATTTCCTTAAGTTAATGTGAATTCATTCTAATTCTTTCCAGTTGGTGGTGGCTGAAGCCAAACATATATTTGATTATAAGTTAAGCTTTTAATATTTCCTATAACTGTTGGGGGTTTTATTGATGAATCATTAGATACTCCGTCTTAAAAATAGATTATTTTGAAGTTCCTGTTGTGGCTAACCAATAACGAACCCGACAAGTATCTATGAGGACTTAGGTTCAATCCCTGGCCACGCTCAATGGGTTAAGGATCCAGGGTTGCTGTGAGCTGTGGTGTAGGTAACAGTCATGGCTTGGATCCTGCATTGCTGTGGCTGTGGCTGTGGCATAGGCTGGCAGCTATAGCTCTGATTTGACCGCTAGCCTGGGAACTTCCGTATGCTGTGGTGCAGCCCTTAAAAGACAGACAAAAAAAATTATTATTTTCTTTAATGGCCCTACATTCTATGAAGTGTTCCATGTTATACCCTTTGTACAGATGAATAACCTGAGGTTTAGACACTTTTTCTAACCCACCCTGAATCAGACAGCTAAGTGGTGAGGCTACTTTCTAATAGACTTCCTTAGCTTGATTCTAATTCTAATCCATTTAGCCTTAGGCCCATGCTTTTAGCCACTATTTCCTAAGATTAGGTAAGATATGATTTGCTAGTGGGAAATTTGAGAATGTATACAAAATACTGATTTCCCTAATACTTTTCAATTTTCCAGAAAAGAAAATCAATATAATTGTGGGTTAGGGATAGCAATGGGGGGGGTGGTGTCAGTGTTTAAGGGAGCATGTTATCAAAATGTATCTTATATCATATCTCTGTAATTCTAAAAATTGGAGACTTCATGGAATTGCGAAGGAAAGGAAATTATGTAAGGGCTAGTCCGTCATTTAGAAGTGAAGTCTGTACCTCATTTGGCTGGTATTTACCACTGCCAGAGGTCAAAAGCTACCACTTCAAGCTTTAGTGGACTCCTCCTCAATGAATTTCTGTCAGACTGAAGGACTTTATAACTCTTCTCAAGTCTAGCAATGCTGCTCTCATAAGTATTTTTAATCATAGACATTCAGTTGGCCACAAACACATTCCTGTACAATTCCTTCATTTAGTGCCTTCTTGAGAGTGAACCGAACTGTTAACTTACTTTTAAAACAAAACAGAATAGCTGAAAAGTCTAACTGCTTCCTATCAGTATAAAAAATAAGAATGTGTACAACAGCTGCAACTTGTTGAGAAGGATTAAGTTTTACCCAAGAAGGAAAAAAAAGAAAAGTTGTCTGTTAACAAGGGAAGACTAATGTTCTCCATGGAAAGAAACGAGTATACCCACAGCTTTGTAATGCTGGTTAACATGGAAATGGCTTTGAAGCTTAAATGAGGAACATCCTTCCTATTATGACCCATCTTATTTCCAGATGATTAATAGTGTCAGACCAAAAGGATGGTAAAATTACTAAAGAAAATGCGGGAGTAGGTTGGGGAGTACACTATAAAAATTCAATGGCAGTAACTATAAAACGGTTGATCAAACTTTGTAAAATGACATGGCTGCTCTATAAAGAATGGCAAAAATATGCCTTTGAGGTCTTTCTTCATTGAGAGCCCTAGCAATCTTTCCCCATGAATGAACTAATTGGTATATTTGCAACTAACCGAAGTTACATAGCAATATTAAATAGACATTAAATATTTTATGAGCACTCAGAACCCGCTACTGCCAATGAACAACTCTTCCAAGCATGTGCTGTGCAGCAGCCATGAGAGGGCAGCTCCTGCAGCCACTGGCTGAACCTCTCAGTGCTAAAATCTGAGCTGTCACAGATTTCAGAGCAGAATAAGAAGTGATGGATTATGGGTAGGGGAGCCTGAAAGATGCCTATCAGCTATTTGAAGAGTTTTAATCAAATAAATTATATACTCTTGGTTAAATTTATTAGATACAATATTTTTGATCCATAATTTGACCATCCAAAAACACAAATTTTCTTATTCTTCTATGATTTAAAATAGATTCTCTCTTGAGCCGCTATTCTCCCTGGCGGCAAAAAAAAAATGTAATCTTACCAACATCAAGTAAACACAATCAAATTAGCAATTTCCCCTTCACCTCAGTCCTCTTTTTTCAGCTAAAATGATCTGCATACCAGTAAGTTTATATAATACCATGTCTTTATGAGGCTGGGTTTGGGGGACTAGGGCAATGGTCCAAGTACCTTGTGTGACACCCTTGAAAGGCATTTCATTTCCACTCTTTGAGCTTTGGCATCTGTCTGCACTGGGATCTGTGGGGAAGGCAGGTTCCCATCTGACATGCAGGTGCTGGTCCAGGCACACTGCATCCTCTTGGGTTCTCGGGGAGTCGATCCTCTCTGGGGCACTTCTGCAGCCTTCTGAGGACCAGAGGGGCGCTTTGTTTCTCTCCAGCATCCTCAAAGCTTGGGAGGAGTACATCCAGCCCCTCTGCCTAGAAACTATAAGATTGCATTCACCTTTCCTCTGTGGATCACCCTGGCTGTGAGGATACAAGAAAGTTTCTTGCCTCCTTTGGTGCACTCAGAGGTTGGGCGCCTAAACATCTGCCCTCGGCTCTGAATACTCCTCTTTTGGAACCGGGGCAATATGGAGAAGATGACGAGTCACTTTTTCATGAACGACTCAACCACAGTCCCTACTGCCCTCTTCTCGGGCTCTTCTCCTGCCTCAGCCTGAATTTTTTAAAACAACTTTAGGGTAGAAATCTGGCTCTTATGACAGATGCATTCTTTTCAACTCTATTGGTTGCATAAAACAATTTTAATTTTGGTAATCAAAAGCTAGGCTTTGGGAACTCAAATATCCTTTATTATATTATTCTATATCCTTTGCATGGCATTTTAAAAGTCTTTTTTTTTTTTTTTTTGAGAAATGATTTTTCTTTTCCCTGTTCACTGTGGCTCCCCTTCTCCAAAGCAGTGAGCCCAACCCACACTAAACCCACACTAGCTGATGTCTCAGCTCCCCTCTGCTCCAGGGCCATCGTCAGTCTTTCTGGGAGAGTGAGGGATGTATATCAACACAGCTGTTCTAAATCCTATTTTCCAGGTGGCCACTCTCACCTTGTTTATATCTTTTCCTAAGACAGAACTTCTAAGAGCTCTTCCAATGGCAAATGTAAAATTTCTTTCTTTCTTTTTTTTTTTTTTTTTACTTTTTAGGGCCACACCTGTGGCATATGGAAATTCCCAGGCTAGGGTCAAATCGGAGCTGCAGATGCTGGCCTATACCACAGCCACAGCAATGTGGGATCTGAACCACATCTGCAACCTACACCACAGCTCATGGAAAGGCTGGATCTTTAACCCACTGAGGGAGATCAGGCATTGAACCTGCATCCTCATGGATACTAGTTGGCTTCATTGCCCCTGAGCCACAGTGGGAACTCTGTAAAATTCCATCTCTGATTCTAAGCACCAAAATCTACTCTGGCTATTTTAAGCAAACGTGCTTACTTGGATTATATCTGGGGTTCACAGATGGAATGGCATATAGCAGGAATTCAGGAAGACTGCCACCACTATAGTGGTGAAGAATAACCTCTGACCATGACTCACATTTTTGCATCACTTACTCAGGTCCCAGGAGAGAGCATCTCATAGGCTGACATCATTTTAGCCACTGCAGGCAATGGGCCGTGGAGATGGGTTATCTGTTTCACTTGGCTCTGAAACAGAAGCTACTGCACACAATGGGGAAAGGACAACTCCTTGAACAGAAATCAAGATGGGATCAGGAAGGTGAAGAACTCCTGGACAGGTAAAATGACTAGGTCCACTGCCGCAATTCTATGATTCTATATTTTATACATAATATTGCCTAGAGCTGGAGATATCACTAAGGTGCTTTTAGGGATATTACTCTAACCTCTTTCTAAAGATTAAAAATGGAAAAATAATCTCCATCCAAATCCTTCTACCAAGAAAGAACTTTTTATGTAATTTACTTAAATGTAAATGTACTTAATCCTCCTCCTATGCAAAGCCGTGGTTGTGTTTCACTATATGCAAAGGGGAAGAGAGCATATTGATATTCACCTCCTCTGCTGACGCAGACAGATCATTCTATACTATTAACAAAAAGGAAATAAATTAAATGTTAGAACCAACATAAGAAACTCAGTTTGAAGAAGAATCAGGCTCTATAGAAAGAGTAGCATAAAAGAAGAGGAAGTCAGCAGTGTGAGAAGGAAAGGAAAAGAATTCCATTTACAGTGATGTTTCAGAAATAGCTTTAAATGGAAGACAACAAATGAACCATTATCACAAACTGAAAGAATCTCTCTCTCATCCTTCTCTCATGCCTCCCTCACTTTCTTTTTCTGTCTCTCTCTCCTCTTTCCTCTTCAATTTTATTTGATATCAATATCCATTCCCTGGTATCCGCTATTGGACAAAAGACTTGCAATCCTAACTATACCCCTCACAAAAATGATCACCGCAAAATTAAAATTCAATCAAAAATTAAAATACTACATGGAGATTCCTGAGACTTCTTTCTCTTTCAATTAAAGCTTCTAGAATCACCTTTAATATGTTACATGGGAGCCCAATTTGGAACTATTTCCCATTCAAGGTTGACTTACAGCTTTGACTTTTTGTCATGGTAATATAGTAAATAATCATAACATGCTTTGCAAATGTATAGTTTTGTGTAAATCTAAACTATAGTTCTATGTAAGCTTGCCCACAAATGTGTTTTCACTAAATCTGGAGAGCCTACACCCTATGGTGAGAAACATGTAGAACTCCGTTTCCCTGGCTTTAATGATTTCTTTAACAGAAGAGCCCTTTAGATCTCAGCTGGATGTAGACCAACAAATTCATTCACCCAAATCAACAAATTCTTTCACCCAGTTGGATGTAACCATCAGATAGGTGAGTCATCAGATTGCCTGCACAGTTTTGATAGCATTCAAGTTGTGTGGCTTCCTGTGATTCAAGTTATATAGCTCTTAATAAAATTAAAATAATCAGCATTAATGTCTTCGATAATTAAAAATTAAAATAATCACCATTAGTACCTTCAGTATTTATGACTATCTTTTAGGAACTGTGCTCAGGACTTTAAACGCAGTGTTTCATTCAATCCTGATAACCACCTTATGAGATTATACATTGTTATCTATTGTCATTGTTATTATCCCCATTTTACAGGTCTTCTGAACAACTAGTAAATAGTAAGTCAAACTTCAAATCAATGTATGCTTCTTCAAAAGCCCGCGAGGCATTACATAATCCTGAAAGTAATGGGCTGGAGCATTCGGGCAAGGAGGGCTTTATCAAATTTAGTTTTGTAACAGGACTTAGAATTATGAGACGGATGACAGCAGTCCAATATGTATGATTTGTTGGAAAAAAGACTTTTGCCAAGCTCACCAAGAGAGTCTTGGTAGATCATTCTCTTTGACTTTCTTCACAGCACTCCTCCAATTTGAGTGTGAGTGGAAGGCAAATACTTTGCCTATCATTTTTACTGCTGTTCTCAGAGCATCTTAAAAGACCATCTGACCCACGGGCACTCAATGAATATTCACTGAATGTTGAAATTGCAGATTGAATTTCAGCCATAAAATTAAGATCTGTGTCAGACGCCCAGATGAAATAAAAATCAGGCCGTGGTCCCATCGATAATGTAATCTGTTTTCTCAGTTCTTTCCTTTTGACATTCATCTGTATGTGTGTGGGCATTTGTATATGTGTGTTTGCATGTGTGTTTGTGTGCTAATGGGGACTTAACAAACTTCCATGTCATGTCGGTGGGGAAACACTCAAAGTATTTTCTGCAGCCTGAGTAGCATAGAGTCAGAAAATGTGCCATAGACAAATATTTAAGCCCCAATTGCCTTTGAAAATTATTTAAAAGGACAACATATAAAAGCTATTAAAAATATGAGCTCTTAGTGTGGCAGCCTAGGTTAAAATCCCTATGAATTCGTTTTTAAATTACTTACTATATTCTCTTTACATTTATCATGTAAATATTAGCATTTTTCTTTCCCTTGAATACAATGTTCATATATATTGCTTCATTTTCTATCATATTTTACTGACTAGGTCTTCTATTTGAATGTTGAATAGAAGCAGTAATAGCTAGAATCCTTGATCTGTTCTTGATTGTAAAGCAAATGCTTTAAAATAAATCACAGCAGTTGTATATTCTTGGTAAATTTCCATGGTAATGGTGCCAGGTATCAACTTATTTCCACTTTGGCTCCAAGTATATACTTTATTGCCTACTCTTTGAAAATGGAGATGGGCCCTTTAAATTATTTCTCTTTGGCAGCTGTCATGATGTTAACCTTTGGCAGTAGAGGGCAGTAGGGAGATACTGCAGAAGGAAAGGTTTATCCCTTCCTGGTTGTGGTGTGCTCACTCCTGCAGTTCACAGGCCCTATCTCTTACAGTGCAGGCAGCTCTTCCAGCATCTGGTTCCTGAGGCACCATGGCTTCTCCAAGGCTAGGCTTCTACAGAACAGGCATTTCTCCAAGGTTCCTATGGAACATGCAGCTTCCCCTGTGTCCAGATCCTGCAGCACAAGCTGCCTCTGTAGCACGAGGCTCCTTGCAGTACATGGAGGTCCGTAGCAACTAGTAGCTAACAGCTTCCATGGGCATCCCTTGCATTGTTTCATTACATAGTTCCTCCAGCAAGATACTTCCCCATGAATGGCTCTCCCCAAAATTCTAGACTAGGTTTTTGGCAATTTCTAGAGGACAGATTTCTAGCAAACTCCACTGGTATGACACTACAGTATATTCTCTCCTAGGATGTCTTGATCTTACCTGTGGGGGAGTGGGGAGAGGATCTTCCTTGGGAACTGGATCTCAGTCCAGTTGGGGTGGTGCTACCTCTTACATTTGCCATATGCTTCAGCATTCTCTTTACTTCTCACCAATCAATCTCTCACTTATGCCAGTAGCTTAGTATACTTAAAAGTTCTTTCCCTGATCAAATTGTTTCTGTCTTCTGATTGTACCCTGATTCATTTGCCAGGTTACGTAAGTTTTCTTCTATACTTATTTTGCTAAGATTTTTATTATAAACATTAGGATGGGCACTGAGCTTAAATCTAAGGCATTTTCTGCCCAAACTGAGAAAATGGTGTCCCTCTTTTTAATCTGATGTGATGATATACATTAATTTTTTAAAAATATGAAGCCATCCTTTCTCTCCTGGGATAAATCCAACATGGTCATGATTTTTTTTTTTTAATTGCACTGCTATCTTGGATTTGCCAATATTTTCTTAGTATTTTTTTTTGTGTGTGTGTGTATAATACAGACAAGTTTGAGCTATAATCTCCATTTTGGGGGGTCCTTGTCCAGTGTTAGTTTCAAATTTATGCAAATCTCATGGAACATACTGGAAAGAGACCACATCTACCATCCCAATTCATTTCTTTCTGGTCTTTTTTCTTCGAGCAGCTCCTACTGAATCTCTTTTCCTGTTCCTTGCCTCAGTCTTTAGGGCTTCATCATCTGATTTGAGCTATAACAAAGGCTTCTTCCCTTCCCCAAATTGCTTCCTCCCTTACCCATACAGCTACCCAAATTAACCTTCTAAAACACAAGTTTCAAAGAGTCACCTATTTTCTTGCATAATAATTTTCTCGAAAACTTATCAAAAGTAAATATGTGCAAGCCACTAATGGAATAATGAGTTATAAGAAAAAATTTCTCCCTGGAAGACTAAATATTGATCCCAAATTCCTAACTGCAGTTCACCTTTTAGATACAGACTTTAAAATTTTATAACTAGTATGTCATTCATGTTCTTTTACTTTGTTCTTTTCTTTCCTAATTACTCACATAGTCAACAGGTTTAGGTGCAATGAGTCTCTATGTTTAGCCTAATGATTCCCATCTTTCTCTCAAGTTTATTAAGTTCATGAGATCTTTGTTTATTATTACTAATGTCAGCACTTTTGGAAGGTAATATCTCTATTTCTAAAATAATACGAGCAAAATGAAAGGAAACATACCATTAAAAAGTTTTGTGCTAAGATGCTGACGCACTTACAAATACACAGCTAGCACTACCACCGGAAAAGCTTATTTATTGAATGGGGTAAAACCATGTAAATTTAAAACATAAAAGGGAATTTTAGGGTTTTTGACATAATGGCTGATAGTGAGTACTGTTTGAAAATATTAAAATGGTCAAGGGCTCTATTTACAAAAACTTTTGGTGTTTCCCCATTCCCTTAAAAATAAATCTAAACTTGTGAGCATGCCATTCAATATCATCTGCGATCTCAGCTGACTTCAGACTAGAGGTCTCACTATTCTCCCACTGCCATTTCCAAAAGTACCCTCACCGTCCTCCACTGTGCTGGGTTTTCATGGCCCTTTCCATAGCTGAGACTGCTGTCCATCCGCCTGTGCCATCTCATCTCTCCTTTCAAAGTCACTTTAATTCTAAGTCTTTGGTTTGTTTTTTAATTTTATTGGGGCATAGTTGACTTAAAATGTTGTATTAGTTTCAGATGTGTAGCAAAACTGAACCAGTTATACATATAAATATATCCATTCTTTTTTCCCATATCGGTTATTACAAACTACATAGTAGATTTCCGTGAGCTATACAGTAGGTTCTTGTTAATCATCTGTTTTATATAGCAGATTGTACGTTATTCCCATCCGCCCAATTCCTCCCCACCTCCCTATGATAACTATAAGATTGTTCTTGAAATCTGTGAGTTTGCTGTCGTTTTATAAATAAGTTCTTTTGTGTCATTTTTGTTAGATTCTACATATCAGTGATTTCATGTATTTCTCTGAGCTATTTCACTCAGTATGATAATATCTAGGTCCATCCATGTTTCTGCAAATGGTATTATTTCATTCTTTTTTATGGCTGAATAATATTCCATTGTTTATATGCACTACATCTTCTTTATCCATTCCTCCGTTGATGGACATTTAGGTTTCTTCAATGTATTGGCTATTGTAAATAGTGCTGCAGTGAATATTGGGGTATATGTATATTTTTCAAATATGATTTTCTTTGGATATATGCCCAGGAATGGGATTGCTAGATCATATGGTAGTTCTATATTTACTTTTTTAAGGAAACTCCATGATGTCCTCCATAGTGACTGTACCAATTTATATTACCACCAACAGTGTAGGAGGGTTCCCTTTCCTCCACACTTTCTTCAGCATTTATTGTTTGTAGATATTTGGATGATGATCTGACTGGTGTGAGGTAATACCTTGTAGTTTTGACTTGCTTTTCAATAAGAATTAGTGATGTTGAGCGTGTGTGTGTGTGTGTGTGTGTGTGTGTGTGTGTATGGTATATGAGAGAGAGAGCATATGTGTGTATGTGTGTTTAGCATCTGTCTGTCTTTGAAGAAATGTTAATTTAGATCTTCTACCCATTTTTTATTGGGTTTCATGTTTTTTTTAATATAAAGCTACATGACATACATACATGAGGTGTTTGTATATTTTGGAGATTAACTCCTTGTCAGTTGCTTCCTTTGCAAAGAATTTCTCCCATTCTGTGGGTTGTCTTGTTATTTGGTTAATGGTTTCCTTTTCTGTGCAAAAGCTTTTAAGTTTAATCAGATCCCATTGGTTTACTTTTGTTTTTAATTTCATTATTTGATAGAGGTGGGTCAGACCAGAAATTATTGCGATTTATGTCAGAGTGTTCTGCCTATGTTTTCTTCTAAGAGTTTTATAGTATCTGGCCTTATATTTACGTCCTTAATCCATTCTGAGTTTATTTTTGTGTACGGTATTAGGGAGTGTTCTGATTTTATTCTTTTACATGTAGCTGTCCAGTTTTCCCAGTACCACTTACTGAAGAAAGTCTTTCCTCTTCTAAGTCTTTTGGAAACACTAACTCTGACATGAATCTTTTCCCTTCTCCTTTAAGCATCTCCAGAACAAATTTCCTTCTCCTCTATGTTCCCACGATATTTTATTTCTTGAAATTGTATCTTCTTACTGGACATAAATGCCAGTTTGCCTTTTAATATTTCAATTAAATAGCTTAAATCATCATTTAACCTCTTCCAGCAATTGCTTCATATTACTGGGGTCTACATTCTCAAATGATACTGAGAATAATAGAAGTTCTAATAACTGTTGGCACTGATGGAGGGCTTACACCATGTGTTTTGTGTACATTAATGTGTTTGGTTACGACAACAACCCTGTAAGTAGATATTATTATAGTGCATATTTAAGGCAGCAGGATCCTGAGGTACAGAAAGTTTAAAAACTTGCTCAAGATCCCACAGCTGGCCTCCATAGCCTATGTATCACTCTGTACCTTATGGAGAGATAGCCTGCAGGCAAAAGGTGAAGAAACTGGTTTTGTGAGTAACTCTGAAAACCAGGGTGGCACAAGCAGTTTTGGGGGCTCAGGTCAAAAGACAGAGTAAGAGAGGGACTCTCTTCTCACGTGTAAGTGGCTCTCATCCTGGCCTCAGTGCAGTGAGGATTCAGGGGAGGGAGGCAGCTCAAATAGCTCAGATGGTTCCACTTGGGTAACTCTGGAAGCCACCATCTTTGCACTTCCGCTGTTCTCACGAGGGGCATAAGCAGTGTAGATGCAGGAAGGCTTTAGGGTCAGAGGACAGTGAGCTCTATGGTGTTAAATATTGTTGAGGAGATCTCTCTGGAAATGTCAAGAAGTCACCAGGCGAGACTTGGATAAACTAATTCCTTCATTATGACTGGGCAGGAGACACTGAAATAGGTCTCGTTATGATTAATGAGATTCCACAGTGCTTACAGCTTTGTGACATCTAGAACCACTTTGGATACACAGCTGGTCTTACCATTAACCACAATTAGCTTTCAAAATAGGTATTATTATTTCTATCTTAGATAGTTAAAAAAAATATTCAGAACCCAGAAAATAACTTACTCAAGACCAGGATTTTTGCAAGTAGCAGACCTGGGGTTCAAATCCAGCTATTTCTGACCCTAAAGCTCACATTCTCTTCACTATTCACACTGTCTTCCTGTAAGGATGAAAAAAAATACTGTTGTGTCTTTTGCTTGACACACACACAGATAAAGCATTCCTTTCTCAGTACTTGGCATTTCTCATGACCTAGAAATTAGAATTCATTGATATTTTCATAAAATGAAGTCCCCAGTGAAGAGTTTTGTCTTCACCCAAATTAGATAAACTTCAGAATGTTGCTACAATCTCATGGTTCTCAACATGGTTTTCTTTTAGAAAATGTTGAGTGCAGATGCAGCTATCACTTTTAATGTGTGGATAAGTGGTATAGATCCCACAGTCATTCACTATCAGTTCATATGGCAGACAGATGAGGCAAGACCCTCCATTTCCCACAAGACACAGACCAGCCTCATACAAGTATTTGTTTTTCATGTTTACAACAAAATGTGTTTCCCAAGACATTATATTCCTCAAAATCTGCACATTTTCTTTCCTAAGAAATTCTCAGGACCTCTTCCTTTACAAAGAAAGAAGGAAGGAAGGAAAGAAGGAAGGAAGGAAGGAAGGAGGGAAGGAAGGAAGGAAAGAAGGAAGGAAGGAAGGAAGGAAGGAAGGAAGGAAAGAAAGAAAGAAAGAAAGAAAGAAAGAAAGAAAGAAAGAAAGAAAGAAAGAAAATTACATCTCAAAAGAAGAAAGCAGAGAGGGTATTAAAGTATCATCGACTGAAATATAACCCAGTCAGGGGATTCTGCATGGAATTAGATTCAATTCATATCAGTTCTGATGAAACTGTAAATTGTATTTTTGTCATAGGAAATGTTATCATTTACATTTAATTCTGAGTAATTTATGGTGCATCATTCAGAAGAAACTTAAGTTTATTCCAAAGAAGGGGGAATACCACAGCTTTGGTAACCAAAATTAAAGTTTCACTGAGAACCTGCATTCAATTTTTTGCCAACTATACGTGGGGCAGGAAAGCATATCCGATTCATTTGGACAGGTGAGCTGAGGGGTGAATGTGCGCAGCTGGGCTACTGGAACCTGTTTCTACTTCTGTTTCTCTCTCAGCCCACCAGCTTGGATTGGGTCAAGCTGGTGAAGTGATGCCTTTCTTCCTTCCCTCTACCTAATTCTGACTGAAAATCAGCAAATTTTCAGAAAATAAAGCTCTCTCGGTTACGAATTTTAAATCCCCATGCTACACAAATAGGATTTTTGCTGAAATGCACAAATGCCACAGATTTATATTTATATAAATGTATATTTTTAAAAACAATGCTTATAAGCAGGAGGGGAGAGAAAAATATGTCTGAGGGTCAGTCCCTTATAGTTATGCAAAAGCTTCCAAACTAAATGCCTGAAGGAAAATCAAGAATACATTTTTGCCAAGAATGTTTCCCTCTCACATTTTAATCCCACTAAGTTCTGTGTGTCTCAGAAAATGAATCCATTCTTTCCTAACGTCTTTAATTTTTTGGTGTTCCTGATTGTCTACATTTTAATTCAAATCAAAGTGTGAAATGGGACATTAGTTCCAAAAAGATGCCCTTTGAATTTTGTACTCAGATAGAATCTAAAAAGGTTGTTTTGAATATTTGAGGTTTTTCTCCCTCTTTTAACAATCATGAATAAACTACTGTTCTTGCACAATGTGGATGATGAAATGATAAAACTTGGAAGTAAATTCAGTAACGGAATAACAATGAAAACTCATGAGGGTTGTACTGATGCTAGGCAAGGGATTTCATTGAAATGGTTCTTGCTTCTTAACAAATGATGTATCACACTTCTGAGGCTGGTGTGTGACTGCTGAAAATTGAGCAGACTGTTAGAATATCTTAAGAGGGAAAATTTGTTGGAACAAATCTTCAAAGTCAGCATTAGCATCTGAAAACCTTGCAGAATGAATGCCTGTTCTGGTCTCCTAGCTAGGAATGTAGTGCCTCACTATTCCCCTGCCTCTCCAGGCCATCCCATCTCCAGATGGTCATACTCTTTTTATATTTCTAATTCAGCTCAAATACCGCCTTCACCACAAACTACCCCCATCTCCTCCTCGCTCCTTTAAAGACAGTTCTCTTCCTTGAATGCCCATGTTACTACCTGCATTTTTCTTGAGGCAGATTTATTCCTCTTTATTATGGTTATTTGAATCATGTCTTATGTCCCCTACTTTATTCTAAAAGTTCTTAAACATCAGGCTCATTAACTAATTCATCTTTGAATCCTTTACAGGGCTAACGTAGTGCTGGATGCCAGCCAGAAATAATCATAAAGAGAGCTTCCATTTATTGAGCGTTTACTACGTGTGAATCATTTCCAAGGGCATCACTTAAGCTTTCAAAAATCATGCAAGGTAGGTACTACGATTCTTTCTATTTTTATGAGTCCAGAGACTTCAAGAGAACGAGTAACTAGTAAATATTCAAACACAAGACTCAAATCCAGACAGTGTGGCTTCAGATATGGTCTCTTTAGAAAAAAAAAAAAAAGACAATCAGAAAAAAAAATTCACCAAGAAATTGATAAAATGAATCCAAAACAAAGAACAGAGGTTAAAATTATGTGCTTCAACCTTCCACTACAAGAGCAAATAATCTACTTATCTTCCGACTCTAACCCTCTCTAAACCATTACAAAAACAGCAGTCCACAGTTTCCCTCTAGCCACAGGTTTCTGGTCAGTTATTATCATGTGGCAGTGCCAGATTTAAGTCCAGGAATATTGGAATCCCAAGCCCCATGTTATCAGCCACTACACTAGGGCCCTCTGATCCCTCGAGGGTTAGCCTCGGCTTCTGCTGAGATCATTAGAGCTCATTTCCACTGTGTTCCTCTGTTACCCTCTTGACAAGTCATAGAGCCTCTCCCTCTACAGCCTGTCTCATATATTCTTGGGCTTCTCGTTTCTCTCCCAGTCTCCTGTTTGCAGTCAAATAAGGCACCTTGTTCATTCTTTCCTGAAGGCCAAATTTTTGGCATTGCAACATTCTTGCTGCTCCTCTCTGTGCCCTCATCAAGTTATGTACACATGATGTTAATATTAAGTGGCTGCTTTGAATAATTCAACTGTTGATCTAGTAATTGTCATGTGCATTTTTATGAAAACAGTAATTGCAAGACTGCACAGGCTGATTCACTAACTCTGCAGGCATGTGCATGAATATAAAATAAATACAAGGGAGCAGATGAGAGGATGGGAAAGTCACTGCCAGCTGGAACTTTAGGAAAGAATGATGCTCTGCAACCTCAGGAGCCAGTGAGAACAATTGAACCTTGTCTATTTTTGGCAATATATTAAGGATACATGAAATGCTGTGGCTTCCCTCCCTGCCCCCTATGCTTTTGGGGTATATGGAACTTAACTAGTGCAGAATGGTAAGCAGCCTAGTACACTCAGTTGCATGGTACTTCGAGTTAGAGAGCAACCCAGAACTGTTTTTGGCATATTCTTATCAAGATTCATAATGACATAGCAATCTGACTCCTTTCTAAGTTCTAGTATTTCTGTGCTTATAGAAATATATTCAACATGATTTTTCTTGTACACAAGTCATACAGATTTTATAAGGTTATTATGTAGATCTTTAGTACTGATCTCAGGTTTTTTTGCCTAATTAGCCTCTGTCAAAATATATGGAAGTAAAAATGAATTTCAGTATTTTCTTGCATGCACTGTAAAATATAGTACTATCTTTCACATACTCTTAAGAGTTTTTCTTTCAGAGTTCCCATCGTGGCTCGGCGGTTGACAAATCTGACTAGTACTCATGAGGATGCAAGTTCGATCCCTGGCCTCGCTCACTGGGTTAAGGATCTGGCATCGCTGTGAGCTGTGGTGTAGGTTCCAGAGACACAGCTCAGATTCTATGTTGCTGTGGCTGTGGTATAGGCCGGCAGCTACAGCACTTATTTGACCCCTGGCCTGGGAACCTCCATATGCTGTGGGTACGGTCCTAAAAAGCAAAAAAAAAAAAAAAAAAAAAGATTTTTCCTTTAACTTGAATACTCAACACAAAAAGTATATAAAAGCAAGCACTGAGTAACAGTAAAATACATGTCTATTTTCATAACTATATTAATAGTCAAGTTATTATTATTATTATTATTATTATTATATTACTATGCAGAGAAATAAGGCTCACCAGCACATTGTATCTTATCACAGTTGGGAATTTGAAAATTTAGGTTGCTTATTTTGGGGATGAGGGTCCATTAGAAGTCTTACCTAGTTATGTACTCAAGCCCATTTTTTTTTATTTTGATTTTTTCTATTATTATAGTTGATTTACAGTGCTCTATCAATTTCTGCTGTACAGCAAAAGACCTAGCCACACATATACATATGTTCGTTCTTTTTCTCACATTATCCTCTATCATGCTCCATCACAAGTGACTAGATATAGTTTCCTGTGCTATACAGCAGGATCTCATTGCTTATCCACCAAAAATGCAATAGCTAGCCCCAAACTCCAAGTCCATCCCACTCCCTCCCCTCCCCTTTGGCAACCACACTTCTGTTCTCCAAGTCCGTGAGTTTGTTTCTTTTCTGTAAATAGGTTCATTTGTGCCATATATTAGATTCCAGATATAAGTGATATCACATGGTATTTATCTTTCTTTCTTACTTCATTAGTATGAGAGCTTTTATTCATGTAGCTGCAAATGGTATTATTTTGTTCTTTTTATGGCTGAGTAGCATTCCATTGTGTATATATACATCTTCTTAATCCATTCATCTGTTGATGGATATTTAGGTTGTTTCCATGTCTTGGCTATTGTGAATAGCGCTGCAATGAATATAGAGGTGCATCTGTCTTTTTCAAGGAAAGTTTTGTCCATATATATGCCCAGGAGTAGGACTGTTAGGTCAGATGGTAGTTTCATATTGAGTTTTCTGAGGTACCTCCATACCGTTTTCCATAGCAGTTGTAGCAATTTACATTCCCACGAACACTGAAGGAGAGGGCACCCTTTTCTCCACACCCTCTCCATCATTTATTATTTGCTGATTTGTTAGTGATGGCCTTTCTGACTATTGTGAGGTAGTACTTCACTGTGGTTTTGATTTGCAATTCTCTAATAATTAGTGACATTGAGCATTTTTTCATGTGCCTGTTGGTCATCTGTATATCTTCTTTAGAGAAAGGTCTGTTCAGGTCTTCTGCCCATTTTTTAACTGGGTTGTTGGGGTTTTATTGCTGTTCAATTGCATAAGTTGTTTGTATATTTTAGAGATTAAGCCCTTGTCAGTTGCATCATTTGAAACTATTTTCTCCCATTCCATAGGTTATTTTTTTTTTATGTTTTCCTTTGCTGTGCAAAAGCTTGTAAGTTTGATTAAGTTATATTGGTTTATTTTGGTTTTATTTCTGGGAGACTGACCTATGAAAACATTTGTATGGTTGATGTCAGAGAATGTTTTGCCTATGTTCTCCTATAGGAGTTTTATGGTGTCTTGTTTTATGTTTAAGTCTTTAAGCCATTTTGAGTTTATTTTTGTGTGTGGTGTGAGGCTGTGTTCCAGTTTCAATGATTTACATGCAGCTGTCCAGTTTTCCCAGAACCATTTGTTGAAGAGAATATTTCCCATTTTAAATTCTTGCCTCCTTTGTCAAAGATTAATTGACCATAGGTGTCTGGGTTTATTTCTGGGCTTTCTATTCTGTTCCATTGGTCTGCATTTCTGTTTTCTTTTTTTTTTTTTTACCAGTACCATACTGTCTTGATTACTGTAGCTCTGTAATATTGTCTGAAGTCTAGGAGAGTTATGCCTCCTGTTTTTTTGTTTGTTTGTTTTTCTTCAGGATTGCTTTGGCATTTCTGGGTCTTTTACGGTTCCATATAAATTTGTGGACTCTTTGTTCTAGTTCTGTGAAAAAAAAATGTCATGGGTATTTTAATAGGGACTGAATCAAATCTGTAGATTGCTTTGGATAGTATGGCCATTTTAACAATATTGATTCTTCCAGTCAAGGAGCATGGAATATCTTTCCATTGCTTTGAATCCTCTAATTTCCTTGATTAATGTTTTATAGCTTTCAGCATATGTCTTTCACCTCTTTAGTCAGGTTTATGCCTAGGTATTTACTTTTTGAGGGGTACAGTTTTAAAAGGTATTTTATTTTTATATTCCTTTTTTAATATTTCATTGTTAGCATATAGAAATGAAACTGATTTCTGAATGTTTAGCTTGTATCCTGCTTCAACCCCACTTTGAATAGGTTCTTATTACTGGTCTACATATAATGTAAATATGTCTCTGAATTTCCTTCTTTTGATTTTGATACTAATCTGTTCTCGTTAGATTGTACATGTTTCAGCCCCAATGTTGCCCTACTTTGGAGCACTACTTCTTAAACTTCAGTATGCCTAGAGATCACCTGGGATCTCTTTAGCAGCCCTATGCTTAGCAGGTCTGAGTGGGTCGGAGGCTCTGTATTGCTGACAAGCTCTCAGGCATTGCTAACACTGCTGGTTCTGTGGATAACACTTTGAATAGAGAACAGCTTTAGGTATAATAAGTTCTCTATTAAACCAAGGAATCCTTCATTCTTTGCTGTTCCTAAATGCAAAACTAACCAGTGGTTCAACAAATGTTATAGAAGCCCATTATGTGCCCATTATGTACATCAAACATTCTTCATTCCAATGTTAAAGCCGTCTTCTTTTTTCCATTTCCACTGTTTCTACCAGCCAAGTTTATGTAACTATTATCTCTCTCCTGAACGTCTGTAATAGATGCTGAATGCATTCATCTACATAAATTCTTGCTTCCTTCAATTTTTTAAATAGCAAAGAAATGTGTTCTTTAAATGCATTTCTAATCATAGCATTCCAATGTATCAAATACTTCAAAAGCTTCTCATTGACTTTTAAGATAAAATCCTAAATTTTTTTTTTTTTTTTGCCTTTTGTCATTTTAGGGCCGCACCTGCGGGCATGTGGAGGTTCCCAGGCTGGGGTCTAATCGGAGCTGTAGCCACTGGCCTACAGCAATGCAGGATCCGAGCCGCATCTACAACCTACACCACAGCTCATGGCAACACCGGATCGTTAACCCATTGAGCAAGGCCAGGGATCAAACCCGCAACCTCATGGTTCCTAGTTGGATTCGTTAACCACTATGCCACGACGGGAACCCCAAAATCCTAAATTTTTAATGTTAAAAAAATAGCAAGAGCCTGCTTACATTAATACCTTCATCTCCCATCACTCTCCTTCTGGCTTTTGATGTTTCAGTCCATTCGGCTCTCTTTCAGTTATTAAATTTGCTAAGCTTCTTCTCATCCCAAGTCTTTGGCACAAGCTGTTGCTTTGTCTGAAACATTCTTCCTCTCCTTCTTTTTCTAATACTGCTCATCCTTTGTAACCGAGATTAGTATTACGTCATTCAGAGAACCCTCATATGACCTTTTAGATTAAGTCAGATATCGTGTTACAAGTTCTTTTAGTGCTACCTATTTCTTTGGGAGGGGTACACTGTCACAGGCCTAATTACATAACTAAATATGCAAATTAGTCTGCTTACACTGATAAGCAGTCACATGAGGGCATGGATTTTGTTTGTCTTGTCTTGACTTTTATACATCTAGTAACTAATCCATCTGTTTGTGTCCCTCTGATTAAAAAAAATAAAAACAACAGTAATAGTATGCCAACTTTCAAAAACCCAGTTTAAAACAAAATGCACATGTTAAAATGTTATCTAGAGTCTTAGTTATTTCCACAAGGTGTTTCAGTATCTTCTAGCACTTCCCTGTCACTTTTATGATATCCATTTTCCTCTAAATTTCATGAGATGACTCGCAGAAAACTTAAATTACTTACATGTGAAAAAAAAAACTAGCTGTTTATGTATGTGAGAAGTGTTTAATAAACTGCCATATACAACCTCCTACTGCTTTACAAATTGTTTCTGATGACACACAGTCCTTATAACAGTGAATTATTATAGTGTTTAAGAATCCTTTGTCAAAAAGGAAGATGAATCTCTGGGAGCTACATCCCAGAAACTCTTTAAATTACATTCTTCGGACATTCTAAAAAGCTGTGGCCTCATTTTTTCTCTGGTTGACAAGTTTCATTTGTGAAAATACATGCTGAATCTATTTCCTGAAGTTCTGCCACTACTTGGGGCATAAAGAAAGGAAATGGAGGGGTTCCCGGTAATTATCCTTGAGCCCTGCATGAGATCTTTAGGATGACAGGTAAGACCGGTCTAGGAGAGCTCTGGGATCTCTTCAGAAGGCACTATTATTTGAGAAATATTTTTCAAGATCTAAAAAGTCGTCCTTAACTTTTTGAAATTGGTGGAAAAGCACAACTAATTTTAGGAAGTCCATCTATCCACCTTCTGCAACAGAAAAATAATTCAAATTGATGAACTGAAGTAACACAGCATGTGGCTTAGTTCACATGTCTTTTGAAGGTCTGTATTACCATCCAGTCCAAGAAGATCGCAAGCAATGACCTCAGCCCTCCATAGGCTGACACATTCCGTATCTCCAAAGTGGTGATTCAGCTTTATTTGAAGCCCCACATGAAGCAGGAGAGCGTTATTCTCCCCAGGTCCACAGCGGGCTCCAGGCCAGCAGCAGCTGTCAGCTCGGTGGGTTTCAGCAAGCTGCTCAATGCAGACTGACACAGAGCCCTTGGCTGGGACAAGTGAGAGCCTTGTACTTCTGGGAAAATGCTCAAGTTGTCTGCTCTCTTCATGAGGCTGTTGTTTTACAGTTCAAGTTCCACTTAATCGACACCAGGAAAAATTGCTCCATCTGCAGAGGCGGTGGAAACATCCCTTCTCACTGGAATAGGGCCCTAACACAGCTCAGCTGAAGGTCACCGAACCGAACCAACCGCCAGGGTGATGGTAGGTGCTCCATAATTCAGGGATCTGAATACACATCACCCCAGGTTTACCCTCAGCCACCTTTTAGTCCTGGCTCTAACTCTAAGTCACCTTCTCACATGAACATCTCTAATCTTATCTTATTCCCAAAGGTTAATAATATGGATAAAATAAGCATTCTTCTGTCTTTTTTCTTTCTTCTAGCAAAACTTGCTCCAATTTTGCCTGCCCCCATTTTCATTAATCATTTGAGTTAACACCCTTAAGATGTTTAAACTTTAATCTTTGAGCTGAATTTCCAGATTTATAAACATGGTAGATGGTTAAGGTAACCAGTTTATAAGTGAGTCAAGAGGCTCGGTTTTTGTGGTAATTTGGATATTACCCTCTTATTTTCCTTTCCTTCCTACTTATATCCCTCCAAAACCCTAGGATATGCTAACATACACCTCCATCTTGCCACATAGGTTTGGGAAGAAACAAAGAATTTTAAAATGACCCACAGGAAATAAACCACCCCTTCTCCTAATTTTCTCTGCTTTCACTGGGTACATGTGCTACTCTTCCTCTCTCATCTTTCCATTTTGCTATAAAGCCTTTCATTCTTCTCTTCATTCACTTATTTAACTGCATTCTGCTGAGGCCTACCACATTTCAGAATCTGGACGAGGCACTGGGGATGCAGAAATGAGCAAGGCAGAACTTTTCTCTCCCCAGTTTGCATTTCAGTACGGAAAGCCAAAAGCAAACAAGTAAACCAAGTCATCTTCAGGTGAGTAATGGACTATTGCTAGATTCTAACAGAGATGGTTCCTTTCCGTTAAAGTAGAAACTACTACCTAATGTTTAGGAGAATCTTTTCTGAAAATCTATATTTAAGCTCAGATCTGAAGGAGATCGACTCAAACATGCAAAGAGCCTAGGGAAGAAACATCTCAGGCCAAGAGAAAGGCCTCTGTTGTATTTTAGAGATCAGTAGAAATCCAGTGTAACTGGAGGATAGAACATTGCACATGATTGACCTTGGTGAGCGAGGCTGGGGCCAGGTCACCTAAGAGCCCTGTAGGTCATAGCAGACATGTGAAGAACAGTGGTAGGCTTTTTGTGATCATGAACTTGTGAGAGCCCTGGGATTGGTAAAACCAGGAGATAAATCCAAGGAAATCACCTACTTGGTAGATTAGGTACAGACATGTTCAACCTGGACCTGGGGGTGAGCATCAGGGGCGAAACTCGAAGAAGTCCATTCCGAGGTCTGCTACCACAGAGAAGTATCGAGAAGAACAGTTCTCTTCATTTTCGAGAGTACATTGTGTAATACAGTATATAAGTAGAGTATGTTCCAGCCCTCGGAATGTCTCCCTATGTTATTTCCAGTCCATACTTCCACCCACTGGGCCGACCACTTATCTCTACAGCAAGACTTATTTATCAGGCACCTAGGTCAGGCAGGTCCAATGCAAATTTCCCAGCAAATTTGACTGAGCCCAGCCTACTTGAAAACAGACCAAATCAACCTCTAAAAACCAACTCCTTTTAGTTTCTCATTCCCATGGTTCTTATCTATGTGGATACCTATGGGTAAGTGCTTTGTATAATATTCCACATCTGTTAGTATTTGGCTTTTTTTTTTTAATTCTTAATATGCTTTCATCACCCTCCCTGGTTACATGTTAAAACATGATCATTTGATTCCTAAATCCCCCTCTTCTATTTGGTTTTTGTCGGAGGATTATCATCAAACTGTAAACTCCTAATACTTTGGTAATAGTTTCAGAAACTTGAAATACAAGTGCACTTTCTCTGCATTATTTTCCGACATACCATTTTTTCAATCCTACTTCAAATGAACTGTTTAATTGACTTCCTAAGGTTCTTTGAATAGTAGGTTGAGCCAAAGGTGAAATGACATCTTATTATTTGCATTATTTTATTTTGGAGCATGTGACTAACTGGTGGAAAACTAGGAAAAGTTACATATAAAGAACTCAGATGGTGGAATACCACATGTTCTATATCTTAGTATGAAAAACGGCTCAAGCAAGTAAACTATTCCCAGACGTTTATTATGTAGCCCAGGTCTGGAATAATTATTATGCTTCTGGCAAGAGACAAAGGTGGAAAGTGGACATTTAAGTAGAGTTCACATTAAAGAGACTATTACATTCTTTTCTGAACATAATCACCTGTAACTAGAAAAGTAATGGTTCCACATGTCATGTTCTTTCTTGATCTGTGAGATATTTGTACTTTTTCAACCTGAGTATAGGTGTAGAATGTTGCCAATAGATATTCTTGAGAACTTAATAAAATCAAGTAGTTATTGTTAATAAAGCAGTATGCCTAGGGTATACAGTAGAAGCTAATATTTCCAAAGCTATAAATAACTTGCTTTTGTTAAAATAGCTAAAAATATGTCCTACCTCTATTACTAATACATTTTCAAACAAATTGCACACACACATTTTGTACTCTTTGTGCAAATTGTAGAACAATTTTGCTTGATTGTTTTGTACATAAACTTCTAAATGTGTATGGAAAAACTGTTTCTCATGGCGTTTGTTAACACCAGAGTCACTGTTCCTGACCTAACATCTCAATATCTCACTGATGTTGATTTCTTCCTTAACAAATGTGTCATTCCTCTTACTAAAATTACCTAGGTTATTTGAATATATTTGTATGGCCAAGAATGAAGATTATACAGTATGAGAGCCTTTTGGTTAATAAAATTATTAGCACTTTTTTTAAAAAAAATTAAGGAATTGGTAAATGGGCCAAGGTAGGCTCCATTGAATATAAAGTTTTAGTTGATACTAGCAACAAAGTACATCCTGTTTTCTTTAGCATAAAAATACAGTTACCTCGAAGAGGCAGCTACTCAGAACTCCAAAGAGAAAAATCACAAATGAACAACACCAGACACAAATCACAGCTCCTTTGGCTTTGATAAGACAAGGCACAATAATGGGAAAGAAATATCTATCCTATATTCCCTGTATGAACTTTACCTTAAGGTATCCAAATAGATGTGAAGGAAAGATTTTACTTACAGAATAATACAAGCTGATCAACTTAAGAAGTGGACTTAAGAAAATCACCTAAAATATTTAAAAAAAAAAAGTATAACTCAGGCCAACGTGTCAAGATTTATATTCTGTTAATCATTTAAAAACTATCTGGTATGACAGAACTGCAAACATTATTAAAAGGCCTCCTTTTTCTTCAGAATGGAAATGCAGACCCAGAGATGTAAAAGGCCTGGGCCGATTTCCTGTAGGAATCCAGTGGCTTGATTCACACTGGCATCACAAGCTAAGTCTGTCTTTCTAAGATAACAAACTGCATCTTGCTGCACTGCTCTTTCCATGACACTAGGAGAATGCTCCTTAGGATCCCACTGGGTGACAAGGGCAGTGAATCATAAAATGCCTATTGTCTTCATTTTAATTTGGCTGAGAGAACCCCAAAAATGAAATGGAGTGGAGACTCCGAGGTCTCTCTCCCCAGACTCATTTTAGACTGAGGTTTATAGAAGTCCGAGTTTGCTGGACGTGCAGTGGCCAGGATCACCACTGCTCCAACAATTTAGGCAAAAACTTTGGTTCTTCATAATTAGTGGCTCGGCGGAAAAAGAGAATCTTCACAGGGTTTTCCATAACTCTCCATGGCTTACTGCTGGGAGAGGAGAAAAAGTATGGGGAAAACAAATAGAAACAGGCCTTCTTTGTGCGCTGGCTCCTGGCCTGCCAAGCCAGCCGGCTGGACGCAGAGGCAATTTCCGTAGTGTTTGCGGCCTTACGCTGACTTCTGCATGGGGAAATTGGGCAATATTTATTGTTCAATGGGGCCCTGGGAGATTAGGGAGATTATTCTTGGAAGGAAAAACCTCTGTGAACCTTTGCGTGTTGACTGAAAATCTTTTCTAGCCAGTGTTTCACAAACTAGATGTGATTGCCTCTTTCTAAAACAAAAATAACTGGGAAACAGAAAAATTCTAAAAATTGGGAAATCCAGTCTTACAGACCTGGTTTATTCCTACTTAAGGTGATTTATGTCTCTGGAGCTCTGGATTAGAAAAGTCTGGAAACAGGGGATACACTTTAAGATACTGTGAGCTGCTTTCTAGGATTTTGTGAACCATTGAAATTTAAAAATATCTGTTTACTCATTACTCATTATTATAAGGGATTTTTTTTTCTTTTTAGGGCTGTGCCCACTGCAAATAGAAATTCCCAGGATAGGGGTCGAATAGGACCTGCAGCTGCCAGCCTACACCACAGCCACAGCAATGCCAGATCCAAGTTGTGTCTGCCGTCTGCACCACAGATCATGGCAACACCGGATCATTAACCCATTGAGCGAGGCTGGGGATCGAACCCACATCCTCATGGATACTAGTTGGGTTCATAACCTGCTGAGTCACAACGGGAACTCTGTATAAGGGATATTTTTGAACTTCCTTTATTTGCAGAGTTATGGTCAGGCACTGAAAGAGATGCCAAAATAGAAAAAGCATAATCTTTGACATGAAGGTACTCATAGTATTTACCATCTTCCAAAAAAAAAACCCCTTCCAAACCAATAATAAGAATAGATAAACTACATGGTCTCAATATTAGTCTGATCTAAGTAGTCCATTTAGGTGTCATAATATAGTCATTCAAATACCATCTCTTGTCACTCTTTCTCTCCCTAAGTCAGTGTCTAAGCATGCTGATAAAGGGGTGCCAAGCATTATAACCCTAAGTTAAAGGGGAGGGCTGGGCCCTCAGGCTTGACGCTGTCTGTCACATGGGGCTCAAGAACACTGTCCTCATCCAGCTGGTCTGCTAATCCTTTTGTCCCTAGCAGCTGAAGTGTGCAGCTGGCGAGATTCATGAGCCGGTCTTTGCCAGTGTGGTCAGGGCTGAGCAGCCCTCCCTGGCAAACTGGCCTGACGTTGGATTCTGCTTGTGTATAAACCCTGCAGGGTCTAACCCTGTCAGCCTTGAGCCTTGCAGGCTGCTCGGTAACCCCTGGTACAAAGCCATGTTTTATGTGACAAGCTCCCCAGCCGGAGTCTCGGTTGCTTCAAAACTGAGGGTGAGTCCAGAGGGTTAACCTCTGAGGCCTCCCTCCGCCTGACCACCTAACGCTGACAGGATGCCGTGGCCACTTCCCAGCTACGTGATGTTTCAGAGGTGGCCTCTTTCTAGAGGCCTCTGTGGAGAGCAGGCAGAGCCCTTCTCTGCCTCTCCAGAATGTTCTCTCCTCTTCACCCTAAGAGGACAGCTGAAGAGACCTATCGGTCTTCCTCTCTGACTGTCCTCTTCTCCTTCCCACGAGTTCACTCAGACTGAAGAGGTTGCACACGGATAGCTTCTACGTCCCCCAAACCCCATCTCCTCTTCACATTCACTTGACCCAGATGGAGCACACCCTCCACGTCGCAGTGAGTCCCCTGAGTGTATTTTCATAACCTAAAAGGATGGCAACGTCTCTGGAACCTGAAAATTCTAGTCTCATAACAATAGTCTGTCTATTTTGATTTCAGAGGCCAAGTATTAACTTGTTCTTTCTCTTCACAAACATCCCCTGAGGCTAACAGATGCTTGGGTAAACAGGGGTGAAGATCTTGTATTCAGAAGGAATACAAGGAAGAGCATATTGATAATATTTAAGCCATCGCTCCTTGTTTATGTGTAGAACACTTAGCATTTGGGCTTGTCTTACTGCCAGATGGCTTAATCCTCATGTAGGGGCTCTACAGAAATGAGTGAGTAAAGCCTAGTTTATTTCTCAATGTAATCTCCTTGAAACAGTGAGACCAGTAACTTTCAAAAACTTCTTGCAATGATGATAAATAGTTCCAGAAACTTCTGTAATGACAGACGCCATTTTTCAGGTGCAGTCAGTAGAGCCCTCAGTATAAGATATTAATGGCCTCAAGACAGATATCACAGGCTAGCCAGGCCTTCCTTTGGTGCCCAGCAGCCTGTGGCCAACAATGAGCGTACGGGAGAGCTTCTGCTTCAGGGTTCATCAAAAGCAGAAGATGGAAGAAGCCGATAGTTCTTATTCATGGAGCACATTTAAGACCTCTGCACAGGATTTAAGACATGGTTCTGGAGGAATGTAAGAGGGTCCTAAGTTCCTTAAACACTAATGGAAGGTTGGAGAATTTGGGGAGAGAGAGCTTGGAATATCTTACTTTTTTTCTCTCCATTTTCCTTCCATTGGGACTTGAGAAAAGTGATAGAAACACATTAAGTCACACTGTATCTATATAATTACTAGTTAAAGAATTTCAATTTGTCATTTTGTATTGCTGATTCAGTCTCATTCTTTAAGAATTTAAATATGGTGCTTTTTATTTTTTTTAATTTATTTTACTTTTTTTTTTTTAAGGCCTGTAAGTTCCCAGGCTAGGGGTTGAATCAGAGCAGCAGCTGCTGGCCTATGCCATAGCCACAGCAATGTGGGATCTGAGCCCACCCACAACCTACACCACAGCTCACGGCAACACCAGATCCTTAATCCTTGGGGCGGGGCCAAGGATTGAACCCACGTCCATATGGATACTAGTTAAGTTCATTACCGCTGAGTCACAGGGGAACTCTTTTTCTGATGGGAAGGTTAAATTTTTAAAAATTTGTAAGCATCAAGTCATTCACAGGTCAATTGTTCTGAAGCTGGTTTCTGGATAACAGACACAGATACTTCTCATAGCTACTATCCCATTGATGGGGGATGCTGTTCCCTCGGCCTGGAAACCACTTTCCTCCTACTCTTTACACATTTAGCTTCTACTCATTCTCCTTTCCCACTGCTCAGCTCCAACCCCATACTTAAATCAGACCCCCATTATACTCTCTCATTGCACCCTCTTTTTTTCTTACTTAGCACTTATCTTGATTTGTAATGATATACCTATGTGTATAATTCATTATTTGAAATGTCTGAAACAAGAATTCATTCTTCAGAGAGACAAAAAGGAGAGGGATAAAGAGACCCTCATCACAAATGGTGAGTAATGCCAGGAACCTGAGAAGGATACAAAGTAAGTGATGTGACCATTTCCGGGCAGTTGTATCTGGGAGTTTATACCGGATGGGCCCCAGATCCTCCAGCGCCTTCCTCCTCTGACTTGCTGAGAGCCTATAGTCACAACCATTACCTTCCCACCCAGCTCCCAGCTTATTCTTCATCAGTTTCTTTTGCTGTCTCTGTGGCATCCTCTTCCTGGACCCCAACCCCAGGGAATTAGATTGGAGGGAACTTTCCAGCTGGCTGAGAAGGGACAGATGATGGAGGGGTCGTGGGAAGGATGTTATAAACCACTGAAAAGCTAGAGTATTGGAAATGGCTTCTGGAATCCCATATTGGACCACCATGTGTATACTTCTCTCTGAACACACAGTCGTGGGAACCTGGAATACTAGTAGAGAAATGAGAGTCCATGAGTTTAAAAACATGCTCGTGGTCTGTGGCAGGCTGAGACCTGAATCCTGGCTGACTTGAATCCACCATGCATGAGCTTCCTGTTATATCTACTGCCTGGTACTCACAGCTCAGCATCAAGCAGTTCTATTTCTAATGGTGCGCTGGAACTATGCTGGAACAACTGTTTTTTTTTTTTTTTCAGTGACCAAACCCCTATTTCAGTGGTTTGCAGCACTCCACCTTTTTTAATTTGTCCCAACACACCTGTGCAATAGAAAATTTTCCTAGCAGTGACAGTGGCTTATTATGATAAAGCAGGCGCTGGAAGGGTAGAACAGTTGTGTAACTTAAAAATAGTTTGCCCTTCCTCCAAGCGGGTTCTGACATGCATTGCCTATGGAGAAGTGCCCCATTCTATCCCTGAGAATCCTTTTGAGGCCTTTTGATTTCAGAAGCAGAGTCACTTGTGCTTTGCTCCTTGCTTTGTGAGTCTTTCCATTATCACCTTGAACTGGGGCTCTGAGGTATCAGAGACTTACTCCTGAACACACTTCCCCTGGCAGGCGCCACAGCTGTACTTCCCACACTCTGACTGCTTTTCTTCCTAAATGTCTCTGTGTTGTTCCCCCATTCCTGTCCACCACCACCCCTGTGCTCTGCCTGGCCTCTCCTCTCCTCACCCCAGCACCACACTTTCCTCACTAACTGGAATGTCTGCCAGCTGTTTACCATGAATCTTCAACACATCTGTGTGGACCTTTTTCTCTTTCTTTATACTCAAACAAGCCCCCAGAGGACATCCTTGTGGTCTGTCTGATCACCGGGTCTCCATCATTCTAATCCCACCGCCATTCATCCAGACCTTCTCACCACAGATATTCACACAATTATCCCTTATTCTTTATTGTTAACTTGAACCTTCTTTTAATAGCTTCATCATGGATGAAAGAGGTTTAAAAAGAGAAATGTGTCTTTCTTACATACATTTTTATCTGAATTCTTGTTTTATAGTCCCTGAATGGCTAGATTTATTCAGGAAAATACAATAGAGCACATATGTTTGGGCCAAGTGTATTTCCTCAAAGCTATTCCCTATTGAACACTTTCAGGCATATGAGTATTCACAACAAAAGATACACATGCTTTCCCTTTAGAGGGTTTATTTCTTCTCGGTCTTGCCGAAAGTTGGATTTATAAACTAAACCTGTGGAATATTTAATTTAAAATACCACTAGAAAATTGTATGATAAATGTATACTAAATTTTATGAACCCACTTCCAGAAAAACATTAAAAATTTTAAACGTTGGTATTATTAAACATTCTCCACTGGGTTGGGACCTATTGGTTCATGTTCTTGCTCAGAGGAATTTCTCTTGTTCTTTTGGTCTGAGACATTGAGAATGGCTCTGGCAAGGATGTCTTGGCAGAACATGGTCTGTGGTAGTGCTTCTGGGTGGGACCTTTGTCAAAGACCTGTTCTGTGGAAGTCACCTAAGGAAAAAAATGCTGTCTTTATTGTGAATTGGCTTTTAAAGAATTTCTGTTTCTTCTGGTAACTGTGGCCATAGCAATTTCTTTTTTTTTTTTTTCTCTTAATGGATTTTATTTCAATTATAGGTGTGCATAAATCATCACAAGTCAATTTTACAGATTTTGTATCCCAAACCCCCAGTGCATCCCCCACCCCCCCAGATTGTCTTATTTGAAAAACCAAGGTTTTCCAAAGTCTGTGAGTCATTGTCTGTTCTGTAAGAAGGTTCATTGTGTCTTTTAGTT